>CM077165.1:167129622-167178206 GCA_039583875.1 Platanthera guangdongensis | reverse complement strand
TCGACTTAGACTGATTTCTGCTCAGGATTCTCTCCGCTCTTTTCCTTTGCGCTAAGGTTCCCTCACGCCTCAAGTCACGTCAACCGCACCGCAAGAGCACTCCCATCTAGGCTCTGCATCAATGAGAGTGCTCCCTCTAGAAGCTCCGTTGACTTAAAGAATTTTTCATCTGAAATGCTTTCACCAAGGTTCCGTGAGTTTAGCACCATCTCAAGACCAGACCGCTTCTATAGAGGCTCTGAGGACTTAACCATTTTTCCTCATTTTTTGCACCAATAATGGAGTAGCGGTCTGTCGCCCTCCGAGATCAAATCAATCTCTGTAAAACTCCAAGAAACTAGTGGGTTTTGGCTCGACACAGTTCCAGCCATGCGGTTTTTCACCCCTTTCCGATTTCCCCCACGTAAAAACATCTTTTATCATTCATTATGGTTCGCTTTGACTTTTGCACGCTCGGTCCAATTTCGAGCTAAGGCCGTTTGATTTCTCCAGACCGGGGAAAGACTGAGCGACCCGCAACAGCCCTAAATAAAAATTTGACATCATTCATCAATTCTAATTGCTGCCCTAACTTGGAGAGAAGAGGTTTTTGCCCTAATTTCATAATACATGATCATTCTTTTCTAAATAATACTTTAGATGAACCAGGTAACTGGAATTTAGAGTCAAATACTCATCAAACCATCTAGGTTTTTTGGATTATTTACAAGAAAGTAAAGGAGAACATAAATTAAACATGCATGAAATCTCCTCCAAAATTCAAGAGGAGAAGAACGAGCAGAAATTAGAGATATTGGATAACTTAGGGTTTTTGAAACTATGAAATGAATTTTCTAATCCATACAAAAGTCGAGAGGAGTTGAAAAAAGAGATTACCTTGTTATTGAAAGAAGAATTGTGGAAATGGAGGAGGTTCGGGGCTTCTAGAGGGTGCGGCGTCGAGCAGTTTTCACCTTGCTTGGAGTTTCGTTGAGCGTAATAGGGAGAAGTAAAGTAGTAGGTTTTATTTTTCTCCTCTTATCCACGATACCGCTTTCCCTACTCATGACACATGCACATTTATTGGCATAAGTCACGATTGAACTGCCCGGTCCAATCCTCCTAGCAGTCGATCACTTCTTTAAGCCCACTTATTTCTTAACTCAGTTATACCTAATATCTATTACTATACTTAGACTTAATTCTTCACTTAAAACTATGCTATAATATTATTTTTTACATCTAAACATAGATCGTGTTCCGTCGATTTTTATCGTCGCTTTAGTGTGCACAATAATCATACATTATTTGTATATGTAACAACTTACATCGTCACAATTCTCTCATCCTTATTGGATTTTCGTCCACAGAAATCTTCACTTTGTGTCTATATCAAACAGAAAGGGGAAAAGTCTCGCATTACTTTTTCTTTTTCCTAAGCAGCTTCGTGTAAACTATGTTCTTTCCACCAGACTTTAACGCATCGAACTTCTCTGTTTCAGAGTCACTTATTCTGTCAATCCACTATTTTGTATGACTTGGTTTGGCTTGATAAGTCAGATTCAATTCGGATGTGTTAAGAAGGGACTACGATTTTGGATCTGCTACATATTTTCTCAAGGAAGACACGTGAAACACATCATGAAGGTTTTGAAGAGCATCTGATAATGCTAAGCGATATGCTATCTCTTTCAGTGATTGAGAATGGTCCTACATATCTTGGACTAAGTTTTCCAATTCTTCAGAGTCGTGAAGTACCTTTAAAAGTTTTTTATCTTAAGACATCTTGTTACCCATGTTGAACTCCACTCTTCTATGTCTGACGTGATAATACTTTTGATGTCTATCTTGAGCTATTTTTAATCTTTCTCGAACGGTTGTTATTGTATTAAACATTTTATCTACTTTCTTTTTTCTCAAATAACTTTTGCTCACCATCTTTAGCCCAACTTAGAGGAGTTCGACACCTCCGCCCATACAAGGCTTCGAACATGGCCAATTGTATGTTGGACTGATAACAGTTATTATATGAAAACTCTATTAAGGATAAATATTTTTCCACGATTCATGAAGATCTAGAACAACCATCCTTAAGTGGTCTTCTAACCTTTGAATGGTTCTCTTTGATTAACCATCAATCTGAGGGTAAAAAGAAGTACTGTATAACAACTTGGTTCCCGGTCTTTTTTGAACCAATCTCCAAGTATCTGATATAAAACACTCATCTCTATCCAAGATTATAGATCGGAGAATTCCATAATATTTTATAACAATAATAATATATTGGCCGACTAACCTTTCAACTGGCACTACTAGAAAATAGACCTTTAGCCACAGTTTTTTTGCCACGGGGGAAAACTGTGGCTAATAATGAAGTATTAGCCACGGTACCTATTCCATGGCTAATAAGTTGCTATTAGCCACGAATGACTAATTCATGGCAAATAAAAAGGTTTTTGCCACGGTTTGCCTATTTCGTGGCTAATACTATTAGTATTAGCCAGGGAAGCCTGATCCGTGGCAAAAATTGGTATTTTTTAGTCCTACACCGCCAGTTAAAACTTCTATTTTTTGTTTATATTGTTCATTCCGCAATAAATGTTTGAATTAAGCTGGGCTCGCGGGCGGCGGGTGGCGGGCGGCGGGCGGGCGGCGGGCGGCGGCGGGGCGGGCGGGGCGGCGGGCGGCGGCGGGCGGCGGCGGGCGGCGGCGGGCGGCGGCGGCGGGCGGCGGGCGGCGGGCGGGCCGCGCCGGCGGAATCTTTTTTATGTGAGGAAAGAAGGAGCTTTTAGCCACGACAATTGAACCGTGACAAAAAAAGAGCTTTTAGCCACAACAATTGAACCGTGGCTAATAATTGCTGAAAACAGTCCATTTAGCCACGATTTTAATTCGTGGCTAAAACTTATTTGCCACGGATTCAGCATGGCTAATACTATTAGCCACGCTCGCATTGCCCACGCCCATTTGCCGTGGGTCGGTCATGGCTAAAAGGCTTTAGCCACGGTTTTGGATTTTTAGCCACGTCAATCTGCCGTGGCTAAAAGTCTGTTTTCTAGTAGTGGGCCCATCTTTCTTCATTGGAATAAAATGTGCAATATTTGTTAGTCAGTTAACAATCACTCGTATGTCATTGTTTCCTAATTTACTTCTTGGTAAACCTAAAACTCATGGTTATGTCATCTCACTTTCACTCAAGGATGGTAAGGATTGTAATATCCACTAGGTTTTTGATGTTTTGCTTTCACAAGTTGACAAATATGACATTTTGTAATATATTTGATTACATCAGTATTCATTCCTGACTGACAAAAGTCGTGTTTCATGTCTTGATATATTTTGTCCTTCTAGGGTAGATCGAATATGTTATATTATGTGTTCCATATAATATTTTTGTATGCATGCGATGTATTATTATCTAAAATACATAATCTTTTGTTCATAAATAACAACTCATTATCTTCCACAAAGGCTGTTGATTGGTCATTTCTAATCTTTTCAAGAAATTTAATAAATACACTGTCTTTATTCATTTCTTTTCTTACTCTTTCTTTGATTTGATGTTACATCACCCTATGAAAAAGTTGACCTTAACTCAGGGATGAGGAGATGAAAGTAAGACTTTCTAGCATTTTGTCATTCTTTAGGCAATTTTTTTGTTTAGTCGCTTGCACTGTCATGGCAGCGACACTCTTTTCGCTTAGGGGATCCGCTACTATGTTAGCTTTACTAGGATGATATTTGATGTATAAATCCTATCTTTAATAAATTCTAGCCATGGTTTTTTGTCCAAGGCTTATTTTTGTTATTGGAGAAGATATACTTTAAGCTATTGTGATCTGTAAATATTTTACATTGAACTTCATATAAGTAGTGTCGTCAAATTTTTAAAACAAACACAATCACTGTTAATTTTATGGCATAAGTAGGATAATTGCGTTCAGGATCCTTCAGTTGTCTTGAAGTATAAGTTATCACCTTTCCATTTTGTATTAGGACACATCCAAGACCTTTCATAGATACATTACTAAATATTTGAAAACCTTCAATACCATATGAGACTATTAACACCAGTGTTATTGTTAACCTTTTCTTTAATTCATCAAAGACACTTTGGCATTTCTCGGTCAAAGAAAATGTAACATTCTTTTGGGTTAACATAGTGAGCGATAGAGCAATCTTTGAAAAGTTTTGTACAAACTTTCTATAATAATTTGCTAGCCCAAGAAAACTTTTCATGTCTGTTACAATAGCTGGTCTTGGCCAATTTAGAATTGCTTCTACTTTTGTCGGATCCACTGACAATCCATTTTCCGTGATAACGTGGCCAAAGAAAGAAACTTCATTTAACCAAAATTCACATTTTGAAAGTTTGCATACAAAGCATAGTCTTTCGAGGTTTGCAGTACTCTTGCCAAGTGTTTGGTATGTTCATCTTTATCCTTTGAGTAGATAAGAATATTATAGATAAATACAATAACGAACTTATCTAAAAATTTAGTAAACACTTGATTCATCAAATCCTAACAATTGATGCGGCATTTTTCAGGTCAAATGACATTACTATAAACTCAAATATTCATACCGTGTACTAAAAGATGTTATGTAAATATCCTCTTCTTTAATTTTCATCTGATAATATCTGGACCTGAGATCAATATTTGAAAAGACTTTTTCATTTACTAACTGATCCAACAAATCACCATTGCAAGGCAGGAGATATTTATTTCTGATTGTCAGCCCCCGTAGCAAGTGGCATTGCTAGCTTCGGTAATCACATATGTTGGGTATTGTATCCACAATAATCATGTTGGGTATTTGATTACATTATGTTGTCAAGCTAAGATGAATAGAGGTTGTATTTGATATTGCATTTTAGTTATATACTTGCAGTTTACAATACCAAGTACACACCAATGTCAGGTTACAGTGGGTCAGTAAACATATGACTACACAATGTAATCCTTCATTGTGTAGGTCATCGCGTTGACTCATGTGTAATCTCTCTATTAGAGTGTACTTCTTTTCCAAGTACAGGTGACAGATCAAGGAAGGTCAAAGACCAGGAGTCAGAAATGAAGAATTTTACCCAAGTAAAATTCAGCGAGTATGGTGAGTCATATACGTCGAATTCGTCGAGTATCCCCTTGATACTCGCTAAATTCGTCATGTATGCTTCTCGATACCCGTCGAATTAGTCGTATATACTTAGGGAAAATTCGCAGAAAAACAGAAAAATTGTCAAGGCAAATTCACCGAGTATCACTGGTTATACTCGTCGAATTCTCCGAGTATCACTAGTGATACTTACCGAATTTGACGAGTATCCCATGCGATACTCGCCGAATTCGACGAGTATCCTATGCGATACTCACCGGATATGTTGTGCCTTATGTCGACTTTTCTTCTATTCTGTCTAAGGCATTTTCGTCGAATATCATCTTCATATTCGTCGAGTATCATACTGATACTCGACGAAACTCGCGAAAAACACTTGGCGTTTTTCCGATTTTTCTGGTTCGGAATGCGTCGGCCATGCACAGTGTTTTTTCAAGGGTTCTTTTTAGGAAACCTTTTATAGCCGTTTTGTTGAAACTGAAAACTCAGTCTCTTGTGGAGTTCACCCGTGGGGAATGGGTGATCGCGCACCTACTTCTCTCCTGCAAGCAAAACAACAAGGAAGCAAAGAAAAAACTGACTCAAGGGCTCGGCGTGGAGGATCCACCACACACCCGGAAGATCTTAGAGCGCTTCTCCTCCTTAGCCAAAGCCGAGCTAAGGCGATCTCAAAAAAGCGCTTAGAAGATCAGGGAACAAGTGGGCACAAGAAACATGCTTTCTGAGGTACCACTTGGGTCTTATTTATAGATTTCTGAAAATGGTTTGCAAATAGCCAACCTCCGCTGTTCTGAACGGCTATGTGCAGTCCAGGTTGCCCTGCCAGCGGAGGCAAAATGGTAAAAATACCTTATTGACCAATGGACGTGTAGCCCTCAGCAATCTCTACTCGGCAAGGGAGGCGAGCACGGGCACAGGCTGCCCTGCTCGCGCGCTGCGAGCCTGCCAAGCTGTCAGGACTCGGTGAGCCATCCGGAGGTCGGCAAAAGGGTCAAGAGAGCGACGATCGTTGAGCTCCGTTCGACGAATGCCGAGATCAGTTCGTCGAACGCCGAGCTCGCGAGGTTGGCCGAACTCCCGTAGCATGTGTCGGGATCGCCTGGCCGAGCTGGAGGTTGTCGAGCTTCGTTCCCCCTTGGTGTTCGCCCGTCTTAGAGAAATGGGGGGCCAGCCGGTCTCGTTTCTGGCTGGCCCACTCGCCGGAGACTGGGTTGTACACAATCCTCGCTCTTTTTGAGCTTGACAAAGCTCGGAAAGAAACATCCAATCCCAAGTGTTCGGCGAGTGCGGGGGGAGCCAGAGAGAATCTTGGGGTGGGGTCCACCTGTGGCTATATATACGCCTGCATACCTGGCTGACTCTTGTCATTCCCTTTGCTCGAGCCCTGCCGGGATGTCGATCCCAAAGGAGATCCAAGAGGGGCTCGCCCGGGTTCGCCAGACCTCGGCTGCTCGCATAGCTGCCCTGAATGCGGTTCCACCCGTCGTCCCGCAGGGTGGCTCAGCCGAGCCCAACTCCGTCAAGAGGGTGAAGCCGTTTCTCCAGTGGCCAAGCCCATCTTTGACGACCTGAAGACAGCCCTGGAGCTTTGTGGAAACCACCCGTCACCGCACATCTTCCCAAAACCCCGAGGTGATGGTAAGGGGGGACGGGGGTACATAAACACCAAGGACCACCCGCTGCAGGCAATGTGGGACTAATCAACCACGGGATGGCGGGGATATTCCACCACACGGGGGGCCCACTGGGGTCAACACCCAGACCTGGAACGCGATGGGGAAGCCCAAATATGCGGTCCCACACACACCCAATCCCGCTGGACCTTGGTCCTCAACACACCCCCGCAGCGGGATGGCTCTGATACCATGTGTAAACCACCCGTCACCGCACATCTTCCCAAAACCCCGAGGTGATGGTAAGGGGGGACGGGGGTACATAAACACCAAGGACCACCCGCTGCAGGCAATGTGGGACTAATCAACCACGGGATGGCGGGGATATTCTGCCACACGGGGGGCCCACCGGGGTCAACACCCAGACCTGGAACGCGATGGGGAAGCCCAAATATGCGGTCCCACACACACCCAATCCCGCTGGACCTTGGTCCTCAACAAGCTTGGGGCTGGCTTGTCTAATCCGCCTGCCCCTAACAAGGGCAAAAATATTGTTGACCTCTGTGACGGGCCGGACAGCCAGCTGGATGGCATGGAGGGCACCACGCCGCGAGACTCCACCCCGCGAGCCAAGAACGTACTTGGCGACTCGCGATTCAGAACTTCGGAGAATCGTCCCCGGGACCCGTCCCCCCCTTTGGTACCTTGGGGGTGGACTCACAGAAGCCAAACTCGCCGGTTCGCGCCCCTTCCCCTCAGCGACCTGTCGTGACCATGGGGGCAGGTGTGGAAACCATCCCTATTCCGGAGATCCAAGAGCGGCTTGATGACAAGGTGAGGGGCAACCCGGCTGGCGAGGTGACGTCTCCTTCCCGGCTTCTGGACGAGATCGACGACGGCCTTTCGGTGGCGCAGAGGAATTCGGGGCAGATCCGTGAACTTCTCCGCTCGCGGCAGTCTGGGGGACGGGGGATGCGAGGCCGGGGTAGATAGAAGGCGGCTCCATTGCCGAGCCGACCGGCACTTGCCTCCCGGTCCCCCTATGCTCGCGCGCCTTACTTTTTTATTTCAGTCTGATTTCTGTAATAACTTTGAACATTTTTTAGAACAGTGTCTGGTATTCGAATAATGGTATATGCATTACTTTATATCTAACTCGGCATAGGATGGGACGCGACAGAAGTCGGCGAGTTGGGTTTGGCAAGCTGGGATGGCGAGATGGGCCAATTGGACAGCTTGGCCCCAAATTTCTTTTTCTATAAATAGCCCCCCCTACCAATCCCGTACCACCATCTTAACTGCTTACCTTCTCTCTCTTCCCGCGCTTTTTATTCTCGCATTCGCGCTCCAACCCCTTTTACGAGCATGGGCAAAACTAATCCGGACGCCGATGGTCGCTCCAAATGCGCCCAACACTTCAGGGATTACTGCTTCTTTGACGGGAACACGACCGAGACGGAGCTCGCTGAATTCATCAGCGACCATGTTCTGCCCGGCTTCGAGGCGCGTCGTCCGAAGGAAGGGGAGGTGTCAACACCTTTTACGACGACGAGCTCGCCTTCCCCATCTCACATTTCGAGGTGGGGTTGCGCCTCCCCCTCTGGCCGGAAGTCCTCCAGATCCTGAAGTATTATGACGCGGTACCCGCGCAGCTCAACTCGAACATCATCGCCATGATGGGGGTGTTTGCCTGCTACCTCCGCCGAGAGCGGATAGAGTTCAACCTGACTGTGTTCAGGAAGCTCTTCTCTTACAAGACGGCTCCGGATGGGGTCGCCTATTTCGGGAGCTCGCTCATCAAGTTTCGTGAGATCGCAAACAAGTACCACAACTGGATGACCAAGATCGCCTTTATCAAGGGCAATCTCGGCAACATCCCCTACTCGCCCCAACAGAAAGGCGAGGATGTATACCGCTCGCCGACCGTGTCCGACAACGATGTCGAGCTCCACAAGTTCTTCCTCCATAAAGACTTCGAGGTCGCCTTCCTGCGAAGGGGCCTCGACTCGCTCCGCCCTGTTCTGCCCGGCGAAGGTATTGTCCTCTTTCCCATTGTCCAGTTCGCCAAATTATTATGGAAAATTTTCTAAGTCTTTTTATGCAAGAGAACGGCTGATCCCCGTGAACCCGCCATTCGCAGACTCGGGGTTATACGAGAACCCTCTTGCTCGCGATAAGGCGGCGGCAGCCTGTCGAGACGAGGCGGCTTCCTCCAAACCCTCCTCCAGCAAGAAGCAAGTTGATTCTGCGTGTTCGAGCCAGCCCCATCACCAACAACTGCCAAAAAAGATGAGGAGAGCCACGGTGGCTCCTCGGGCGAAACAACATCAACAACATCAACAACCCAAGTATATGAGCTCGCCCGAGACCATCTTAGATGGGTCGCCGGAGAGCCCGCTCAAGGAGATCACGAGCAAGGGGCAGAAGGGTGGCGAGACCTCTGCTCCCTCTGCCGTGAATAAGGTGGCTCGCGAGCCCGCCACGCCGAAGGAACACCCCCTCTTCGGCTTTGGGGGGAGGTGGAAGGACTCGGTTGGAGAGCCCATGGTCCAGTGAGACGTGATGGCCCACCGAGTCTCCATCTCCACCCTCCACCCCTCTTGGGCTGACCGCGAGCTCTCCACCGGTCATGCCTACGCACTCGGCTTCGGCCTCTATGGCCGCGAGGACGCCGAGGCCTACAAGGGCATGACCCTGCGGCAGCTCGGCCATGAGGGGATGCAGGCCCACATGTGGGCCATGGAGCTCCACCATATGACGGTCCGCCGCAGCTTTAATCTCAGCAACCACCTCAAAAAAACCGAGCAGGCACGCGACGTCGCTAAGGATAAGGCCGTCGACCTAGCGAGGCAGCTCGGGTTTGCTGAAAACCTTCTCTCCCCAGCCGTCGGCGGACTAGTAAGCATCGGGCTGCCTTCTTTCCTTTATAGGATACAGGAGTGTTAGTGGAGGGATGCGAGGAGATCTCAGTCCGGGACTTCATGCCGAGCCTGTTTCCGGCGACGCCGCCCAGCGAAAAGGAGGATAGCCTCGATGCGCTCTTCGGGAAGGGCTTCCAGGACTTGTCTGGCGAAGGGGGGAGGATCGCCAGTCCGGCGAGGGGGGCAAATGCTTGAAAGGGGTCTCGCATGTAGCCGTGTTGGGGGTGGTCCTCAGGGCCCAGAGAACCGCGGGAAGTTGCTCCACCCAGCTCCCTTTGAGTTTCTCTACTTTCTTCTTTAGGAGGTTTACAATAATTTTGTTTGCGGCTTCCATCTGTCCGTTGCTCCTGGGATGGTGAACCGAGGCGAACCTGAGATTGATCCCGAGCTGCCCGTAGAGGCCGGTGAATTCTGCGTTGGCGAACTGGGGCTCGTTGTCCGTGACAATGGCCTGGGGAAGCCCATGGCGATAGATGATCTCCCCCCAAATAAAGTTCCTGATGACCTGGGAAGTCACCTTGGCTAGTATCTTCACCTCCAACCACTTAGAGAAATAATCAATCATCACCAACAAGAACCTTCTTTGCCCACTGGCCTGGGGGAACGGTCCAACCAAATCCATCCCCCAAATTGCAAAGGGCCAGGGGGCTGTGATGCTCTTGAGGCGCTGGGCCAGCTGCAACTGGAGGGGGCGAACAGTTGGCACTTGTGACATCTTCTCGCGAACCCTGCTGCATTGCGGCCCAGGGTGGGCCAGAAATACTCTTGCCTGATGATCCTTCCTTTCAGGATTCGACTCCCTGATTGACTTCCACATTCCCCGGAGTGGACTTCTTTCAAGATTCTTTGTACTTACCCCTCGGCCACGCAACGGGCCAGCATTTCCGAGAGAGTCTTCCTATATAGCTGCTCGTCCCGGAGGAGATAGTATGCCGATTTGTGCCTGAGCTTCCTCTTGTCCACCCCCTCCGGATACTCTCCCGTGGAGAGCAAAATCGTGACCGAGTCCATCCACGAGGGGCATTGATCTATCTCCATCATCTCTCCTTCTTCAATGGAAGGGCGGAATAGATCAGTTATGGTACCCCCCCCCCACCCGGGGACCATGTTTTGCTAGCTGATCGACCTGCTCATTTTCCTTCCGCGGCACGTGTCGGATGGAAAAGGTTTGGAACGTATCGACGACCCCCTTTACTTTGGCTAAGTAAAGCCGTAGGGTAGGCTCTCTTGCCTCAAACTCCCCGTTAATCTGGGAAGCTACCACCATTGAGTCAATGAGGACCTCCACGTCCAACACTCCTAGTTCCCTGGACAGGCGCAGACCTGTTATCACAGCCTCATACTCGTCCTTGTTGTTGGTGATGGGGAAGTGCACCACCACCAGTTGCTCGATTCTAGTTCCCTGGGGGCTCTCCAAGATCACCCCACCCCCAGAGAATGCTTCCCTGAAGCGTCATCTACCTTCACCTTCCATGGAGTCGGATGAGTGAGCTCTTCCTCCACCACCTCAATCACATAATCGACCAAAAAGTTGGTCGTTGCTTGAGCCTTGATCAAGAGGCGGGGGACGAAGGAGATGTCGAACTCGCTCATTTCTACTGACCATTTGGCCAACCTGCCTGAGTGCTCCACCCCCTCGAAGATGTTGCGGAGGGGATGGTCAGTCACCACTTGGATGGAGTGTGCCTGGAAGTAGGGCCGCAGCCTTCGGGCCGAGATGATCAGGGCGAAGGTCAGCTTTTCCAGGATTGGATATCAGAGCTCGGCCTTTCTCAGGACCCGACTTACGTAGTATATGGGGAGCTGCTTCTTCCACTCTTCACGCACCAGGACAGAGCTCAAGGCCTCCGCTCCGACCCCGAGATACAAAAATAGGTTTGCCCCCTCCTTTGGCCCTTGAAGCAACGGAGCCTGCGTCAAGTACATTTTAAGAGCTTGGAATGTCTCCTCGCACTCCTTGGTCCACTCGAATT
This sequence comes from Platanthera guangdongensis, assembly GCA_039583875.1. Classification (NCBI taxonomy): domain Eukaryota; kingdom Viridiplantae; phylum Streptophyta; class Magnoliopsida; order Asparagales; family Orchidaceae; genus Platanthera; species Platanthera guangdongensis. The sequence continues at coordinate 167,166,602 of CM077165.1, read as the reverse complement.
TTTGACCTCCCCTTAGTGTTTTGAAGAATGGGGAGCACTTCTCACCGGCCCCAGAGAGGAACCGACTCAATACTGCCAGCTTTCTTGTCAACCGTTGCACCTCCTTAGTATTCCGTGGTGATCCCAGCTCCAGAATAGCCTTGACCTTATCAGGATTTGGCTCGACCCCCGTAGGGGTGAGGAGATGCCCCAAGAACTTTCCCCTGCTGGCCCCGAAGACACACTTCAGGGGGTTCGGCCGCATCTTGTATTTGCGCAGGGTGGCGAAGGTCACTTCTAGGTCCTGGAGGTGAGAGTCCACATCCCGACTTTTGATCATGTGATCATCCACGTACACCTCCGGGTTCCTCCCCTTCTGTTCCTAGAAGACCCTGTCCATCATCTTTTGATAGGTCACCCCTGCGTTCTTCAGCCCAAAGGGCATCATTTTATAGCAGCAGCATCCATCCCCCGTGATGAATGAGACATCCTTGACGTCCGGGGGGTGCATACTGATTTGGTGGTAACCTGAAAACACATCTAAAAAGCTCATTACAGAAAAACCGACGGCTGAATCGACCAGCGCGTCGATCCGAGACAAGGGATAACAATTCTTCGGGCACGATTTATTAAACAAAGAAAAGTCGATACACATACGCCACCGACCGTCTCCTTTTTTAACCATGACTATATTAGAGACCCGGTTGGGGTATTGGATTTCAGATATGAAGCCGCCCTTGAGAAGTTTTTCCACCTCCTCCCAGATGGGCTCGACCAGCTTGTCCGCGGTGGACCTCTTCTTTTGCTGGACGGGGCGTGCTCCCGAGTCCAGGTTGAGGCGGTAGCAAGCCACATCCGCGTCAATCCCCGGCATCTCCGCGGCGCTCCATACGAAGATGTCGACATTCTTCTGGATGCATGCCAGCATCTTGCCCTGATCTTCCGGGGTCAGCCCCCCGCTGACGCGAACCTTCTCCACCCTGCCTCCTCGGGTGAGAACCTCCAGTTCCACCACCTCTTCCGCAGGCTCCAGCCTGGACTACTCCCCCCATTCTCCGACGTCCCCCTCCTTTGGGACAAGAACCTCCTCCTCTACTCCCTCCACGACCATCGCTTCGGCCAGCTCCTCCTGACCTCCTCCTGCCACCTCTACCTCGGTGCATCTCTCCACCTCTATCTCCTCCCTGCCAGTCTCCTTCTCCGCCTCCTCCATCCTCCGCTCCATCTCATCGCCCCCCTCCTGCCAAGAGATGGAGTTCACGGCGGTGATGTAGCACTCCCTTGCCACTTTGGGGTCACCCTGGACCCGGACCTAGATCCCCTCGGCGTTAAACTTTAAGCATTGGTGGAAAGATGAGTGGATGCAGTAGAAGGCGCTGATGAGGGACCTCCCGAAGATGGTGTTGTAGATGCTGGGGGCATCCATGATATATAATGAACCTGCAATTTCGGGACTGCCCCCCCCGGGAGATATGGAGCCCCACTCCTCCTTCTACCTCCTTCCTCTCCCCCGAAAATCCAAATAAGGGCCCATCCGAGGCCAACACCCTCTTCGCCTCCACTTTCATCGCGTCGAACACATTTTTTGAAGATGACGTTGACGGAGCTCCCATTATCAATGAGGATCCGGGAAACAGTGAAATTTTTGATGGCCGTCTAGATGACCAGCGCATCGCAAAAGGGATCCTCATGATCCGGCATATCACTCCATGAGAATGTAATCCTCTCTTCCAGGGGTGGGGTTTGAGATGTGGAGCCAACGCTCCGGCGATACATTTTATGGAGGCTCGCCCTCCGAGAGGCCTCTACCCCCCCCCCCCCCCATGGATCACTCTGATCCCTCGTCGGGTCCCGACTTCTGCCCAGTCTTCACACCGGTCCTCCTCTGCTCGAGGCAGGACCTCCTCGATCCTCACATCCTGTCGCCCCTGCTGCTACTGCTGCTCCCTGTTCCACCTCATCTCGAGGAACTCCGGGTACGTGGTCGTAGCGTGCCCTTCCTCTTGATGGAAATCACAGTAGGGCAACTCCACCCTTATTTCTCTTCTCCTCCTCCGCACCGCTCTCCTCCTCTCCCCCATGGCTATGGTCATAGCCTGATCCTGATTGGGGAGGGGAGGTATTTGTGTCTGCCTCCATCCTGGGGGTGGAACTGATCCTGGCCCCCCTAATGGTGGTCCCTTTCCTGATATCCTCTTCGTGGCCCCTGGTCTTGCCACTCGGGCCTCCAGCCCAACCGACTGTCCGGCTCCTGTCGCCCCCACCTGTGCTGTTGCTTCCCCTAGAGCTGCCTCTGCTCCCTCTACCGGGGCTTGGCTCTCCTCTCCTCCTGCACCCTGCCGCCTCTCAGCTCCTTCTCTTCCTCTGTGGCCCACCTGACCAGCTTCCGGGCAAACTTCGGATTCGACGCCTCCCCATAGAATTCCCTTGCCGCCCTCTCCATCAGCTCCTCGTAGGAGAGGGTGGGGGGCACTCTCTTTAACTCCATCCTGAAGAAACCCTGCTGCAGCCCCAGGGTGAAAGCCATCATCAGACTATGGCTCGGCATCTCCTGGACCTGGGTGACCTCCTCTTGGAATCGGTCGACGTAGCTACCCAACGTCTAATTCACTCCCTGCTTGATGTGGAACATGGACTCTGACTCCTTCTTCCTCCTCTTCGAGATGGTGAACCTCAGCATGAACCCCCGACGCAGGTCCTCGAAGCAGTAGATGAAGTTGTATGGCAACTGGTAAAACCACTCCCTCGCCTTCTCCTTGATGGTGATGACGACGAGTCGACACTTGAACCCATCCGACATCTGCTGGATTGAAACCACATCCTCGAACCATTGGATGTGCTGGACCGGGTCCCCCTTCCCGGTGTAGTAGGACATTTCGGGTTCCCTGAACCCCTCTGGAACCGAGGCAGAAGAAACCAACTCGCTAAAGGGGCTTCCCCCCTACTGGGCGAGCTGGCACATCTCTCGGCCCAAACTCGCCGATCCGGCCTCCGATTGCCGAGCTGGGGAAGAGCACGCGCCCGGGGAGCTCGTGTCCCCTTCCTTCCTCGGCGACCACCTTCCCAACTCGCATGTCGGGGCGTCCTCGCCCAGAGATGTGGCGGCTGCGATCTGGGCAGCTGGGGTCGAGCACTCGGCCCGCGCGCCGAGTGCGAATTTGACGAGGTCGAGCACCTCGTTCCTGAAGTCCTCGAACATTCCCACCGTGGCTAGAGGTGGGGGGGGGGGCGAGTCCGACCTGTTAGATCCTTGTCCTCCTGTCATCGAGCTTGCTGGAGATTTTCTGTACTGACCACGCTCCATGCTCACCGCACCAAAATGTTGAAACCGAAAACTCGGTCTCTTGTGGAGTTCACCATTGGGGAAGGGATGATCGTGCACCTACTTCTCTCCTGCAAGCAAAACAACAAGGAAGCAAAGAAAAAACTGACCCAAGGGCTCGGTGTGGAGGATCCACCACACACCCGGAAGATCTTAGAGCGCTTCCCCTCATTAGCCAAAGGCCGAGCTAAGGTGACCTCAGAAAGCGCTTAGAAGATCAGGGAACAAGTGTACACAAGAAGCATGCTTTCTGAGGTACCCCTTGAGTCATATTTATAGATTTCTGAAAATGGTCTGCAAATAGCCAACCTCCGCTGTTCTGAACGACTATGTGCAGTCCAGGTTGGCCTGCCAACAACGTAACTCCGTTGTTCTGAAGGGCTATGAGCAAGCCAGCGAGGGCAAAATGGTAAAAATACCTCATAGACCAATGAGCGAGTAGCCCTCAGCAATCTCTACTCGGCAAGGGCGGTGAGCACGGGCACGGGCTGCCCTGCTCGCGAGCTGCGAGCCCGCCAAGCTGTCAGGACTCGGCGAGCCATCCGAAGGTCGGCAAAAAAGGCCAAGAGAGCGACGATTGTTGAGCTCCGTTCGACGAACGCCGAGCTCAGTTCGTCGAACACCGAGCTTGCGAGGTTGGCCGAACTCGTGTAGCATGTGCCGGGCTCGCCTGGGCGAGTTGGAGGTTGCCGAGCTCCGTTCCTCCTTGGTGTTAGCCCGTCTTAGAGAAATGGGGGGCCAGCCGGTCTGGTTTCTGGCCGGCTCACTCGTCGGATACGGGGTTGTAGACATTTGATTTTGAATCTCTCTATAAATACCTAAGATGATTTCGAAATCAACACTAATCAAAAACCTAATTGCTTATTTCGATCTATGAGAACTTCCCGAAATAGATTTCCGTCAGCCGACTCGATACCTGCTTCGCGAAACACTTCTGATCGGCCGCAACTTCGAGCAATACTCTTCTTCTACGACATCTTCGACTGGATCGATTCTTCCTTCAAGATTTTTTCTACTCCAGTCCAACTCGGTTGAAGATTCAGCAACGACATTCTCGGCAGGTTTAGGCGGGTTGTCAGTTTTGGAGACAAGCGACTTCTTCAGCTTCTTCTTTAGTTTTTTCTTCTTTAGGGGAGGGAGATCAGCAATGACCTCGCCTTCTCGAGGCCTTTTAGACCTTGTCGGCTCAAGGAATCCAGACAGCATGGCAAGGCTCTCTTGGTAGACTTCCTCGGCAGACTTCGATATCGCGTACGAGTTCCAAAAGCGTGCCTCAAAGAGCAGTCGCCCTCCTATTTATAGAGTTCAGCAGGCATGCATCGAAAGCGAGTAACTCAGATACTCAGCCAAATAGCTCATTGAATAAGTGTTAGATGTTTCTTTTCGAGCTCTTACATTGCTCAGAAAGAGCAGAGATTTTATACAACCCATATTTGTTGAGGGTGGACCCTCCAGAGCCAGGTTAGTAAGAGTCAAAGTCAGCAAGTCAGAACAAAAGTCAGAGTTAACTTGCGAGACGACAGAAGACCTGGGCGAGTATGACGAGCTCCCCTCGCGTACTCGCCAGGTAGGCGACTAGGCAAGCTTCCCTAGAGAAGTCCCCTAGTCGCTAGGAGGTGGACTATAAATAAGACCCACCCCCTCCCTTTGGATTCGCCTATAAATAGGACCTCATGGGTACGAGGAGACGAACTTCAGAATATCATAAAGATCCCGAGAACCCTTTTTATTAGACATCAGTTGAACCTTTGGATCCCTTATTCAGAGAGGGAGGTCACGAGTTTGCAATTATTTGCCTTAGTTGTCGCGACCTAGTTGTCAGCTAGTCTACCTCGTACCATGCTCGACCATTCTTGGTTGTGGAGGGGTTGCTTCTTCTAAGCTTCCGGGTACGTGGTGGGACCACCCTGTCGCAGCGCCTGTGGTCCTTTTTATTTCCAGCCTTTTCTTCGTCCTAGCCCGTTGCCTGTCGAGCCCGACAGCTGAACCGGTAACCTTAGGCTGTCTTGATCCGAATTTTGGAGTATAAATTTTCCCAGTTTCAACACTAATCATATGGTAATAATATCAAGTGTTGACCTAATGATCTTGGATTACTATGGTTGTTCTTACATTGAATCTTGTTATAATGTTATGTCATAAGGGTATTAATGAACTTAGAATAATTTCCCCCTTAAGGATCCCTTCAAAAACATTTATTTTTTAAACAATATGTTGCTTCCCTCTGCTCATATAACCTTATACATCACTAATCTCCTTCGTAAAAAGAAGAGTGATTAATTTAGGGGCTGAAGTTCGGAAATATATAAGAGTTCATAAAGCAATCATAAATAAAAAATTTGACTCCAATCCTCAATTCTTGTTGGCTTCCCTGCCCTAACATGAAGACAAGGGTTTTTGCCCTAATTTCATAATACACGATCATTCCTTCCTAAATAATATTTTAGATGAATTAGGTAACTGAAATTAGAAGTGAAATAATCATCTACCCATATAGGATTACAGATTCTTTTCAAGAAAGTAAAGAAGAACATAAAACATGCATGAAATCTCCTATGAAGCTCAAGAGGACTAGTAGAAATTAGAAATATTTGTGTGACTTAGAGTTTTTGAGAGTAGAAATTGAAGTCTCCAATTCATACAAAACTCAAGAGGAGTTGAGAGAAAAAGATTACCTTGTTATATAAGGAAGAATTGTGGAAAACAGAGGAGGTTCGGGGCTTCTGAAGGGTGCGGTGTCGAACGGTTTCCGCCTGGCTTGGAGTTCCGTCGGGCGTAACTTGGAGAAGCATCAAGTTCTATTTTTCTCCTCTTATCCACGATACCACTTTCCGGGCTACTCTTGACACACGCCTTTATTGGCGTGAGTCACGTTTGAATCACCCGGTCCAATCCTCCTAGCAGTCGGTCACCTCTTTAGCCCACTTTTTTCTTAACTTAGTAATACCTAATATCTATTACTACACTTAGATTTAATTCTTCCCTTAGAACTATGATCTAATATTATTCTTTACATCTAAATGTAGCTTGCATTCCGTCGATTTTCATCGCCGCTTTAGTGTCCACAATAAATATTATAAATTAATGCATACATTATTCGTACATGTAACAACTTATGGCGCCGCACTACCTCTCTCTCTCGCCTCTGTCATGGATGTAAAGGGAGCAGGTGCAACAATGGCCTTAACAACTTAGGTTGCAGATAAACGAAGGAAAAAAGCGCTCTTTGAAATTCTGAGATGGGAATAACTAAAATTGGGTTGATGTTAAAAATCCCCCAAAATAATATATTTAATTAATAAGAAAATACAAAAACAATGTGATTAATAAAGGGAATTGATATTCGCATGTCATATTTCGCTATTTGTACCCCGAACATCATTAATATTTAAATAACCCTTCCCAAATAAAAAAACCCTAATTGTACCCCCCTCATTTCTTCTGCCTCCCGTGAAAAAACGGAGAAGCTCCACCTAATCCGCCTTATCGCCTCTTTCGTCGGCCAGGCGTGCCTCGCCCTGCTCCCTCCACCGCCGGTCACCACCAGCGGCCTACTCTCTTTCACCGGCGACCACCATATTCCCGCCCCCGGTGAGTTTTCCCTCCTCTCTTTTTATTTTTTTTGGTACCAAAACCTATTTTTTTGGGAAATCCTTCATGCAGCCGCTTCCCTTCTTTCCGTCGCCATTGATTGCTCCTCCCCGGCTGGTGTTTTCTTTAACGGCGGCGACATCTCTATTGCCGCCCTCCTGTGAGTTCTCTCTCATATTCTCTCAATTTTTTCTCTCTAATAACCAAGTTTTTTTTTTATTTTTCTAAAACATTTTTGATATAGGTTTTGAATTTTTGTTATTGATATCACAATCTCTTTGGTGCATCCCGAATGTGAGTTTTCAATTTTTTCTCTCTAATGCCCTAGGTTTGGGTAATTGATATGAGTTTTCACTTTTTCTTCGGATGCATATTTGTAAATCTTTGTTTATATATGTTAGATTGAAATGAATTCAGATGTTGTTAAGTTGTTGACAAACGTTGAGTGACCTAAAGATAATCCGGTTGATGTTAGTATTCATTTTCGTATAAATATGATTTTTTAAAGTAAGGAAGAATTAGTTGGATGAGCCCAAAATATTGCAAAGAATCTGGGGTTTGTTATCATTATTTTGAGGGCAGATAATCTCACTGCAAGAGCAAAACCTAGGATAATTTTAGGTTGTGACAGAGCCGGATCTTCTCGTGATAGTCAAAATAAGAAATGTTATATAAAGAAAAATATCATAAAATCAAGTTCTAAACATTGTGGATGTATGATTGCACTGAACGGGCGTCGAGAAAAAAAATAATAAATGGACGATTGAAGTAAAAAATTGTTTACATAATCAAAAATTTGTTCACAATTTTTTTGAAGAAATCAAGGGAAAATGAAGCTCAGAAATATCTTAGATGTCTCCTAACAATTTTATTTTACATATTCATTGTTTATTACATTTTTATCATATATAATCACAATTTTTTTTTCGGAGTACTATTTTGAGAGCATTTTGATGATCTTTTTGAAGAGAAGTTTGAAATTTTTTGGTTTATCATAATGATTTAAAATAGAAGGTACGAACAGTGTCATTAGTAATAAATTTCTTATAGTTATTATTGTTCATATATGCTAATTATAATTTTTTTAGAATTTTCTGGGATGGATTGAAATCAAGGGAAAATGAAGCTCACTAATATCTTAGATGTTTTGTATTTTAATATTTTGTGCACTTGACTTTTTGACAAAAATATATTGGTTTTTAAGATGTATTTGACAAGGATGTCAATATAGATTTGACTACTTTTTGTTAGGACTCATTCTAACATTAATTTTAAAATTTTCATTTTTATGCGGTACGAATATCGGTTTTTGGTGCAATTATAATTTTGTGGGTTATGAATATTGGTGAGTACAAATAACCAAATATGATCTGCGAATATCAATTCTCTTAATAAATCAGATATTATTTACTATCAGTCAGTCTGTCACTGATTTTTGGCTCTCCCATATATTAAAAAAAATAAGAAAAATATTGATTTAATTAGTGGCGTGCATAAAAATCGGGCCCGGGGGCCGGTCCGGGCCCGACCCGGTAAAAGCCCGGCTAGGCCCGCCTCGGGCCTAGGCTGGGCCATGGGGCCTAACAAGGCCCCATATATGAGCATTTGCCCGGCCCGGTACCCGGTCGGGCCGGGCCGGACAAAGCCCGGTTTCTAGGCCCTGGCTAAGCCCAGAGTCTGGCCTGATCCGACCCCTTTAACAATCAACGGCTCTTCGAGCCATTGCCTCCAAAAGCTGCAGCCCTAATAAATAGGGTTGACAACAGTAATTAATAATTTAATTAATAAATTATTAAGATTAAAGCTTTTTTAAAAATCCTATAACCCCCCCTCCCACTCCCACCCCCCACTCTAAGTCCCACCCCTCCCAAGTCCCACCCCACTAATTTTTTACTTCGAATATGTCGTCGACGATGACGTCTTCATCATCATCGGTCGCTCACGAAGTGGTGGACCACAAGCATACGACGCCAGCTTGAGAATATGACCCGAGATTTACTAACGACCCAAGCTAGCACGGTAGCTCCAGAGTCGGCTTTCTCTCTTAGTGATAGGGTGTTGAACGAGCGGAGAAGTCGCCTAAGCGAAGAATCGCTCAAAATCTGCATATGCTACATTGACCACTTGGATGCGATCAAAAGGAAGCAGCATATTTCATCGATCGAGGATAGCTCGTCGGACATGGAAGACAAAATGAACGCGATCAACTTAAATTAATTAAAGCTTAAAGATGGCGAGATGAATTTTTGAAAGCTCTAGAAATATGTAATTTTTATTTTTTTTTCTTAATGAATAGTGAGTCATTTGTAATTTTGTTTTATTTGTAATTTTGGATTTTTCAATAACAATTATTTTTTTCAGTGTATTTATAATTTTGTATACTTCCATTCAACATTAATAAAATTATTATTTTTTTCTTTCAAAATATGAAATTAATCGTATATTCGTATTGGACTGTTGGTATAAATTATATAAGTTTTTTTTTATTTATTTAGTTTATATTTTAATTTTTAAAAAAAGTTTTTTAAAAAAAACAAGGCCCTAGCTAAGCCTGGGCCCGGCCCGGCCCTGGGGGCCTTTACAGGCCCCCTCCCAAAGATAGAAGCCCGTCCCGGCTGTAATCAGGGCCCGGACCCGATTCGGGAAACTCGGGCCCGGTTCGGGAAAGCTCGGGCCCGGGAGGCTCGGTTTAGGTCCACACCCGGGGGGCTTTATGAATACGACTAGATTTAACCCCAGAGGAAAGGCTTTTTTGCAGAAAAGTACATGTACAGAGTAAATCTGCAATTAGTTAATTGTGGGGTTTGTGAAGTAAAAGGCGTTTTAGCATAATGCACCCCCCCCCCCCCCCCCAATATGCCAGTTTTGGCGTATTGCACTCCAAATATTCTAATATTGCTTCTTGCACCCCCCAATATCAATTTTTTGAGCGTTTTGCACCCCCGGGCTTATTTTGCAGGGGTAATGTTGTCTTTATGCAAAATATAACCTAAACCTAGGTATTCTTTCCGGTTTTATTTTCCCCCGCAGCCCGATTCTCAGCTCCCTATTGCTTCCGCCGACAGTCTCCGGACGCCATCATCACACGACACTCTCCCAACGCCCTCAGCGCTGACGCCCTCACCGTCCTCTATCCCTGGTTGCTTCATCCCTTATCCTGCAGTTTCAGGACGCCCTCACCGCCGAGTGAGTACAAGCTTCGGTGATTTCAGGACGCCCTCACCTACAGCGCCCCGACAAGCCTCGGTAAATACTTTTGCTTCTCTCCATAATGCTTTGGCTGTATTATATCAAAATGTGCCCCTGAACTTCTATCCGTGCAGTTAACCGAAATGTTAATGGAAAAGAAGCAATGAATTTGATCTGGATTTCAACGGCCGGATCTCCTCCAGATGCATTTGCATCTAACTGCGAAGCAGATTCGGCCGGATCTCGAGCAAATCTGGTCGTTGAAATCCAGATTGTGGGGATGGATCTCTCCCACCTATTTTTGCTCCATATGAGTTCCAGTTGGATTTTTGCCTTGTTTTTGCTCCAGATTCAGTGAGTTCCATTAGGATTGATGAGCTCCATTTCTTTTTTTAGGTGCAGCAGTCTACCAATTCCAGTTCCAGATTTCAATCTACAGCTCTCTATTTTTGCTATGACAGGTATACATTTCATCCATGCACCTTAATTTCAGTTATAGTTGATTTTAAATTTGCTACAGTAATATTTAGTAATGGTGAGCAATGCTATTATTCTAGATTTAGATTGGGAAAATGTTATAGTTGAAGAAAATAATTTACAAGAGATCTTAAATAGTAGCAGTGATTCAGTGAGTTCCGTTGAAGAATCTGATGACAGTGATTTTTCTGATGATTTAGTAGATAGTGATTTTGAATGGGATGATATCATGTTTGATCAAAGTATCGACGCTGAAATTGAATTGGTTGGTGGAACAAAGGCGGCCAAAACAAATTGTAGCACAAATGTTGGCATACATATTAGAGAGTTTGGTGATCGCTCTTCCTCAATTTCTTTGAGAGAGAAAAGTATTTAAGTTTATCAAGGCAATGCAAACGAACACGATTTTCAGCTTAATGTTGGGATGCGTTTCAATAGTTCTTCTGAATTTAGAGATGCAATGAGAATGTACGCCACAGTACAAGGGAAGCCAATTAAATTTACCAAAAACTGCAGTGATAAAATTCAAGTTACTTACGATTGTGGTTGGGTTTTATTTGCCTCCTTCATTTCGAAGAATGAAAAAACATTTCAAGTTAAGACAATTAAAGAAGATCATACATGTTGCAGAGTTCCAAGTTCCAAACATTGTAGTGCTAAATTCCTTGCAACTAGATATGAGCAACATATTAGGAGCAATACAGATTGGCCAGTAAATTCTATGCAGGAGATAATGCAAATAGTTAACAAAACTCCTCTTAGCATTTGGAAAATGTATAGAGCAAATTAAAGAATATGCAAACAAAGTTATTAGTGAAACAAAACATGAGCAATATGCAAGGTTGTGGGATTATTGTGAGGAAATTCGCAAGACCAACCCGAAAACCACGGTTAAAATTAAATGTAAGCATGATGTTGCATCTCAAACTTGCATTTTTAAGGGATTCTACATATGTTGGGGTGCATTGAAGAAAGAGTTTATGAGTGGTTGTAGACCTATAATAGGTTTGGATGACACACACTTGAAGACACGTACAGGTGGAGTGTTGTTATGTGCAGTTGACATCGATGATAATAACAATATGTATCATAATGCTTATGCTTATGTTTTGAATGAAAATACTAAAACTTGGACATGATTTGTTAGTATTCATATTGAAGATTTGTGTATTGAAAATAGTCATTTCTGGACTATCATTTCGGATAAGCAAAAAGGTTTAATAAAAGCCATTGAGGAGTTATTGCCTAATGTCGAGCACAGGTTTTGCTTAAGGCATATGTACAATAATTTCAAGCAGAAATTTAGAGGTATACAACTTAAAAATTTATTATGGAGAGCTGCATCCGCAACAAGGGTTGTTGATTTCAACATTGAAATGGAGAAGTTGAAGGCTTGCGATCAAAAAGCCTATGAATGGGTAAAGGATAGACATGAGAAGCATTGGGCAAGGTCTCATTTCAGCACTTGACCTAAATATGATATATTGTTTAATAATTACTGCAAGACATTCAACAAAGTCATTTAAGGGCTAGGGATAAGCTCATTATAACCATGTTGGAAACAATTAGGGTAATCCTAATGAAGCGGCTACACACTCAAAGAGATAAGGTACTCAAAAGCAGTGGAGAAATATGCCCTTCCATCCAAAAAATAATAGAAAACAATGAGAAAAATGCACGTGACTATATTTTGGGGTGGAACGGGCAAAATAAATTTGAAGTGCAAGGGTATGTGCGAGATAAATGGACAGTTGACTTAGGTTCCAACAGTTGTAGTTGCAGACGATGAGATCTCACTGGTATCTCATGTGTACATGCTACTGCATGTATTTTCTATCGAAGGGAAAAAGTAGAAGACTACGTGATACATTGGTACAAAAAGGAGATATTTTTGCGTGCTTACGAGCACCTTCTAAATCCCATTAATTCTCAAATGGAATGACCATTAGCAAACCTAAATCCTATTATTCTGTGGCCTACTGTTCGGAGGAAGGCGGAAGGCCGCCACAACATGCAAGGCGAATGGAGGAAGAGGAACAGAAAAACTCAAAAATATGGCATAAAGAGACATGACTTGAAATACTCTTGTTCACAATGTGGTATGAGAGGACATAACAAAAAGGAATTGTGGAGTAATTCATATATCCTCGACGACATCATCGGCTAAAAAACTAAAAAATCCGGTATGTATAAAACATTTATGTAATTGGGTTATCTTACATTTAACTTTTTTTTTTCACTTAAAATTTATCATGTGCAGGTGCGTAAGACAGATTGAAGAATGAATCATATGTTATTTTGCAGGTCCAAGACATTTACCTTTGTGTAGGTGTGTATGTTATTTATCAATATATTATAAATTATAAAAAAAATATATTCAGTCAACATGTTTCATTCTAATGTAGGTGTGCAGGTCCAAGACTAGATGCAATTTTGAAGACAACTTTGGTGTTTTGATGGTTGCTAAAAAATCATGCTATGTTTAGGATTATATTTTGTTATGAGCTTTGTGTAGGTGTTATGATGTATTTTGGAATGAGAGAAACTTCTGTTTTACGCTATGGGGCTAACTTTTGTGTAATGATTTAGTTTGCTAAATTTTGTAATCTGTTCGTTGAATTAGAAAAAAATTTCCATTGAAAGCCCAATCAAAAATATGTTGCTTAATAATTGATGGTTCCAATAATCTGATCAAAAATATTGATGGTTAACTAGTTGCTAAATATTTATGGTGAAAAATAATCAGGTCAAAAATAGTCCGGTCAAAAATGTTTTATGATGTAGTTTTGCGCAATTATTTTGATATATCTTTGGTTGCAAGCACGTTTTATCGGACAAGGGTTTTTGCCCTAATTTCATAATACACGATCATTCCTTCCTAAATAATATTTTAGATGGATTAGGTAACTGAAATTAGAAGTGAAATAATCATCTACCCATATAGGATTACAGATTCTTTTCAAGAAAGTAAAGAAGAACATAAAACATGCATGAAATCTCCTATGAAGCTCAAGAGGACTAGTAGAAATTAGAAATATTTGTGTGACTTAGAGTTTTTGAGAGTAGAAATTGAAGTCTCCAATTCATACAAAACTCAAGAGGAGTTGAGAGAAAAAGATTACCTTGCTATATAAGGAAGAATTGTGGAAAACAGAGGAGGTTCGGGGCTTCTGAAGGGTGCGGTGTCGAACGGTTTCCGCCTGGCTTGGAGTTCCGTCGGGCGTAACTTGGAGAAGCATCGAGTTCTATTTTTCTCCTCTTATCCACGATACCACTTTCCGGGCTACTCTTGACACACGCCTTTATTGGCGTGAGTCACGTTTGAATCACCCGGTCCAATCCTCCTAGCAGTCGGTCACCTCTTTAGCCCACTTTTTTCTTAACTTAGTAATACCTAATATCTATTACTACACTTAGATTTAATTCTTCCCTTAGAACTATGATCTAATATTATTCTTTACATCTAAATGTAGCTTGCATTCCGTCGATTTTCATCGCCGCTTTAGTGTCCACAATAAATATTATAAATTAATGCATACATTATTCGTACATGTAACAACTTATGGCGCCGCACTACCTCTCTCTCTCGCCTCTGTCATGGATGTAAAGGGAGCAGGTGCAACAATGGCCTTAACAACTTAGGTTGCAGATAAACGAAGGAAAAAAGCGCTCTTTGAAATTCTGAGATGGGAATAACTAAAATTGGGTTGATGTTAAAAATCCCCCAAAATAATATATTTAATTAATAAGAAAATACAAAACAATGTGATTAATAAAGGGAATTGATATTCGCATGTCATATTTCGCTATTTGTACCCCAAACATCATTAATATTTAAATAACCCTTCCCAAATAAAAAAAAAACCTAATTGTACCCCCCCTCATTTCTTCTGCCTCCCATGAAAAAACGGAGAAGCTCCACCTAATCCGCCTTATCGCCTCTTTCGTCGGCCAGGCGTGCCTCGCCCTGCTCCCTCCACCGCCGGTCACCACCAGCGGCCTGCTCTCTTTCACCGACGACCACCATATTCCTGCCCCCGGTGAGTTTTCCCTCCTCTCTTTTTATTTTTTCTGGTACCAAAACCTAATTTTTTGGGAAATCCTTCATGCAGCCGCTTCCCTTCTTTCCGTCGCCATTGATTGCTCCTCCCCGGCTGGTGTTTTCTTTAACGGCGGCGACATCTCTATTGCCGCCCTCCTATGAGTTCTCTCTCATATTCTCTCAATTTTTTCTCTCTAATAACCAAGTTTTTTTTTTATTTTTCTAAAACATTTTTGATATAGGTTTTGAATTTTTGTTATTGATATCACAATCTCTTTGGTGCATCCCGAATGTGAGTTTTCAATTTTTTCTCTCTAATGCCCTAGGTTTGGGTAATTGATATGAGTTTTCACTTTTTCTCCGGATGCATATTTGTAAATCTTTGTTTATATATGTTAGATTGAAATGAATTCAGATGTTGTTAAGTTGTTGACAAACGTTGAGTGACCTAAAGATAATCCGGTTGATGTTAGTATTCATTTTCGTATAAATATGACTTTTTAAAGTAAGGAAGAATTAGTTGGATGAGCCCAAAATATTGCAAAGAATCTGGGGTTTGTTATCATTATTTTGAGGGCAGATAATCTCACTGCAAGAGCAAAACCTAGGATAATTTTAGGTTGTGACAGAGCCGGATCTTCTCGTGATAGTCAAAATAAGAAATGTTATATAAAGAAAAATATCATAAAATCAAGTTCTAAACATTGTGGATGTATGATTGCACTGAACGGGCGTCGAGAAAAAAAATAATGAATGGACGATTGAAGTAAAAAATTGTTTACATAATCAAAAATTTGTTCACAATTTTTTTGAAGAAATCAAGGGAAAATGAAGCTCAAAAATATCTTAGATGTCTCCTAACAATTTTATTTTACATATTCATTGTTTATTACATTTTTTATCATATATAATCACAAATTTTTTTTCGGAGTACTATTTTGAGAGCATTTTGATGATCTTTTTGAAGAGAAGTTTGAAAAATTTTGGTTTATCATAATGATTTAAAATAGAAGGTACGGACAGTGTCATTAGTAATAAATTTCTTATAGTTATTATTGTTCATATATGCTAATTATAATTTTTTTAGAATTTTCTGGGATGGATTGAAATCAAGGGAAAATGAAGTTCACTAATATCTTAGATGTTTTGTATTTTAATATTTTGTGCACTTGACTTTTTGACAAAAATATATTGGTTTTTAAGATGTATTTGACAAGGATGTCAATATAGATTTGACTACTTTTTGTTAGGACTCATTCTAACATTAATTTTAAAATTTTCATTTTTATGCGGTACGAATATCAGTTTTTGGTGCAATTATAATTTTGTGGGTTATGAATATTGGTGAGTACAAATAACCAAATATGATCTGCGAATATCAATTCTCTTAATAAATCAGATATTATTTACTATCAGTCAGTCTGTCACTAATTTTTGGCTCTCCCATATATTAAAAAAAATAAGAAAAATATTGATTTAATTAGTGGCGTGCATAAAAATCGGGCCCGGGGGCCGGTCCGGGCCCGACCCGGTAAAAGCCCGGCTAGGCCCGCCTCGGGCCTAGGCTGGGCCATGGGGCCTAACAAGGCCCCATATATGAGCATTTTCCCGGCCCGGTACCCGGTCGGGCCGGGCCGGACAAAGCCCGGTTTCTAGGCCCTGGCTAAGCCCGGAGTCTGGCCTGATCTGACCCCTTTAACAATCAACAGCTCTTCGAGCCATTGCCTCCAAAAGCTGCAGCCCTAATAAATAGGGTTGACAACAATAATTAATAATTTAATTAATAAATTATTAAGATTAAAGCTTTTTTTAAAATCCTATAACCCCCCCTCCCACTCCCACCCCCCACTCTAAGTCCCACCCCTCCCAAGTCCCACCCCACTAATTTTTTACTTCGAATATGTCGTCGACGATGACGTCTTCATCATCATCGGTCGCTCACGAAGTGGTGGACCACAAGCATACGACGCCAGCTTGAGAATATGACCCGAGATTTACTAACGACCCAAGCTAGCACGGTAGCTCCAGAGTCGGCTTTCTCTCTTAGTGATAGGGTGTTGAACGAGCGGAGAAGTCGCCTAAGCGAAGAATCGCTCAAAATCTGCATATGCTACATTGACCACTTGGATGCGATCAAAAGGAAGCAGCATATTTCATCGATCGAGGATAGCTCGTCGGACATGGAAGACGAAATGAACGCGATCAACTTAAATTAATTAAAGCTTAAAGATGGCGAGATGAATTTTTGAAAGCTCTCGAAATATGTAATTTTTTTTTTTACTTAATGAATAGTGAGTCATTTGTAATTTTGTTGTATTTGTAATTTTGGATTTTTCAATAACAATTATTTTTTTCAGTGTATTTATAATTTTGTATACTTCCATTCAACATTAATAAAATTATTTTTTTTTTCAAAATATGAAATTAATCGTATATTCATATTGGACTGTTGGTATAAATTATATAAGTTTTTTTATTTATTTAGTTTATATTTTAATTTTTAAAATTTTTTTTTTAAAAAAAACAAGGCCCTAGCTAAGCCTGGGCCTGGCCCGGCCCTGGGGGCCTTTACAGGCCCCCTCCCAAAGATAGAAGCCCGTCCCGGCTGTAATCAGGGCCCGGACCCGATTCGGGAAAGCTCGGGCCCGGTTCGGGAAAGCTCGGGCCCAAGAGGCTCGATTTAGGTCCACACCCGGGGGGCTTTATGAATACGACTAGATTTAACCCCGGAGGAAAGGCTTTTTTGCAGAAAAGTACATGTACAGAGTAAATCTGCAATTAGTTAATTGTGGGGTTTGTGAAGTAAAAGGCATTTTAGCATAATGCACCCCCCCCAATATGCCAGTTTTGCCGTATTGCACCCCAAATATTCTAATATTGCATCTTGCACCCCCCAATATCAATTTTTTGAGCGTTTTGCACCCCCGGGCTTATTTTGCAGGGGTAATGTTGTATTTATGCAAAATATAACCTAAACCCAGGTATTCTTTCTGGTTTTATTTTCCCCCGCAGCCCGATTCTCAGCTCCCTATTGCTTCTGCCGACAGTCTCCGGACGCCATCATCACACGACACTCTCCCGACGCCCTCAGCGCTGACGCCCTCACCGTCCTCTATCCCCGGTTGCTTCGTCCCTTAGCCTGCAGTTTCAGGACGCCCTCACCGCCGAGTGAGTAAAAGCTTCGGTGATTTCAGGACGCCCTCACCTACAGCGCCCCGACAAGCCTCGGTAAATACTTTTGCTTCTCTCCATAATGCTTTGGCTGTATTATATCAAAATGTGCCCCTGAACTTCTATCCGTGCAGTTAACCGAAATGTTAATGGAAAAGAAGCAATGAATTTGATCTGGATTTCAACGGCCGGATCTCCTCCAGATGCATTTGCATCTAACTGCGAAGCAGATTCAGCCGGATCTCGAGCAAATCTGGTCGTTGAAATCCAGATTGTGGGGATGGATCTCTCCCACCTATTTTTGCTCCATTTGAGTTCCAATTGGATTTTTGCCTTGTTTTTGCTCCAGATTCAGTGAGTTCCATTAGGATTGATGAGCTCCATTTCTTTTTTTAGGTGCAGCAGTCTACCAATTCCAGTTCCAGATTTCAATCTACAGCTCTCTATTTTTGCTATGACAGGTATACATTTCATCCATGCACCTTAATTTCAGTTATAGTTGATTTTAAATTTGCTACAGTAATATTTAGTAATGGTGAGCAATGCTATTATTCTAGATTTAGATTGGGAAAATGTTATAGTTGAAGAAAATAATTTACAAGAGATCTTAAATAGTAGCAGTGATTCAGTGAGTTCCGTTGAAGAATCTGATGACAGTGATTTTTCTGATGATTTAGTAGATAGTGATTTTGAATGAGATGATATCATGTTTGATCAAAGTATCGACGCTGAAATTGAATTGGTTGGTGGAACAAAGGCGGCCAAAACAAATTGTAGCACAAATGTTGGCATACATATTAGAGAGTTTGGTGATCGCTCTTCCTCAATTTCTTTGAGAGAGAAAAGTATTTAAGTTTATCAAGGCAATGCAAACGAACACGATTTTCAGCTTAATGTTGGGATGCGTTTCAATAGTTCTTCTGAATTTAGAGATGCAATGAGAATGTACGCCACAGTACAAGGGAAGCCAATTAAATTTACCAAAAACTGCAGTGATAAAATTCAAGTTACTTACGATTGTGGTTGGGTTTTATTTGCCTCCTTCATTTCGAAGAATGAAAAAACATTTCAAGTTAAGACAATTAAAGAAGATCATACATGTTGCAGAGTTCCAAGTTCCAAACATTGTAGTGCTAAATTCCTTGCAACTAGATATGAGCAACATATTAGGAGCAATCCAGATTGGCCAGTAAATTCTATGCAGGAGATAATGCAAATAGTTAACAAAACTCCTCTTAACATTTGGAAAATGTATAGAGCAAATTAAAGAATATGCAAACAAAGTTATTAGTGAAACAAAACATGAGCAATATGCAAGGTTGTGAGATTATTGTGAGGAAATTCGCAAGACCAACCCGAAAACCACGGTTAAAATTAAATGCAAGCATGATGTTGCATCTCAAACTTGCATTTTTAAGGGATTCTACATATGTTGTGGTGCATTGAAGAAAGAGTTTATGAGTGGTTGTAGACCTATAATAGGTTTGGATGACACACACTTGAAGACACGTACAGGTGGAGTGTTGTTATGTGCAGTTGACATCGATGATAATAACAATATGTATCCTAATGCTTATGCTTATGTTTTGAATGAAAATACTAAAACTTGGACATGATTTGTTAGTATTCATATTGAAAATTTGTGTATTGAAAATAGTCATTTCTGGACTATCATTTCGGATAAGCAAAAAGGTTTAATAAAAGCCATTGAGGAGTTATTGCCTAATGCCGAGCACAGGTTTTGCTTAAGGCATATGTACAATAATTTCAAGCAGAAATTTAGAGGTATACAACTTAAAAATTTATTATGGAGAGCTGCATCCGCAACAAGGGTTGTTGATTTCAACATTGAAATGGAGAAGTTGAAGGCTTGCGATCAAAAAGCCTATGAATGGGTAAAGGATAGACATGAGAAGCATTGTGCAAGGTCTCATTTCAGCACTTGACCTAAATATGATATATTGTTTAATAATTACTACAAGACATTCAACAAAGTCATTTAAGGGCTAGGGATAAGCTCATTATAACCATGTTGGAAATAATTAGGGTAATCCTAATGAAGCGGCTACACACTCAAAGAGATAAGGTACTCAAAAGCAGTGGAGAAATATGCCCTTCCATCCAAAAAATAATAGAAAACAATAAGAAAAATGCACGTGACTATATTTTGGGGTGGAACGGGCAAAATAAATTTGAAGTGCAAGGGTATGTGCGAGATAAATGGACAGTTGACTTAGATTCCAACAGTTGTAGTTGCAGACGATGAGATCTCACCGGTATCTCATATGTACATGCTACTGCATGTATTTTCTATCGAAGGGAAAAAGTAGAAGACTACGTGATACATTGGTACAAAAAGGAGATATTTTTGCGTGCTTACGAGCACCTTCTAAATCCCATTAATTCTCAAATGGAATGACCATTAGCAAACCTAAATCCTATTATTCTGTGGCCTATTGTTCGGAGGAAGGCGGAAGGCCGCCACAACATGCAAGACGAATGGAGGAAGAGGAACAAGAAAACTCAAAAATATGGCATAAAGAGACATGACTTGAAATACTCTTGTTCACAATGTGGTATGAGAGGACATAACAAAAAGGAATTGTGGAGTAATTCATATATCCTCGACGACATCATCGACTAAAAAACTAAAAAATCTGGTATGTATAAAACATTTATGTAATTGAGTTATCTTACATTTAACTTTTTTTTTCACTTAAAATTTATCATGTGCAGGTGCGTAAGACAGATTGAAGAATGAATCATATGTTATTTTGCAGTTCCAAGGCATTTATCTTTGTGTAGGTGTGTATATTATTTATCAATATATTATAAATTATAAAAAAATATATTCAGTCAACATGTTTCATTCTAATGTAGGTGTGCAGGTCCAAGACTAGATGCAATTTTGAAGACAACTTTGGTGTTTTGATGGTTGCTAAAAAATCATGCTATGTTTAGGATTATATTTTGTTACGAGCTTTGTGTAGGTGTTATGATGTATTTTGGAATGAGAGAAACTTCTGTTTTATGATGTATTTTGCTATGGGGCTAACTTTTGTGTAATGATTTAGTTTGCTAAATTTTGTAATCTGTTCGTTGAATTAGAAAAAAATTTCCATTGAAAGCCCAATCAAAAATATGTTGCTTAATAATTGATGGTTCCAATAATCTGATCAAAAATATTGATGGTTAACTAGTTGCTAAATATTTATGGTGAAAAATAATCAGGTCAAAAATAGTCCGGTCAAAAATATTTTATGATGTAGTTTTGCGCAATTATTTTGATATATCTTTGGTTGCAAGCACGTTTTATCGGACAAAAATAAAATCCGGCCAATATTAATATTATTTCAAAAAATCAGGCCAAAAAGCCGGGCCACCAAGAAATAATATAGCACAAATTTTGCTGAATTGGACGAAAATACCCCTTATAATATGAACTAGGGTGCAAAACGCTCAAAAAATTGATATTGAGGAATGCAAGATGAAATATTAGAATATTTGAAATGCAATACACCAAAACGAACATATTAGAGGTGCATTATGCTAAAAAGCCGAAGTAAAATCACTACTCTATTTACATTGAACGCTTATCTTCTTTTAGGAGGCGCTCGCTTCGCTCTTCTCACTCGGCGAAACCCTAACCCTAACTCCTAAACCACAGGGCAAAGATGTCGCACTTCGGGAGGTCTGGTCCGCCGGATATCAAGGATACCTATTCTCTCCTCGTCTTGAACATCACCTTCAGTAAATCTCTCCTTCACCTTTGTCTGGTTTTTCGACGGAATCCTATCATTTTTTTTATCGAGTTGCCTTCAGTAAATCAATTTCACTTCTTCTGTTGATTTGTTTGAGCAGGGACAACGGCGGATGATCTTTTTCCCCTCTTTCATAAATATGGGAAGGTGGTGGATATCTTCATTCCCAGGGACCGCAGGTCTAAGCATCAGTCTGTCCTTTAATACACAACTATTCATTTTTAATTAATTTTTTTTAGTGATCTTTATGCTTTGAAGGTTTAATGTTTTCTCTTTTTGTATTACACATCATCTGTTTTGTTGACTACTTTTTTGGGGAATTGAAGGACTGGAGAGTCTCGAGGCTTTGCATTTGTGAGGTACAAGTATGCAGAAGAGGCTCAAAAAGCTGTTGACAAGCTAGACGGTGAGTTTTTTTTTTAAAAATTCTATTTTATTATCTGAAAAAAAATCACTATTTCAGTTACCGAATGTAGTTTTAATAGTAATTTATCTTCATATTTTGGAAATGCAGGAAGAAATGTAGATGGAAGGGAGATCATGGTTCAGTTTGCCAAGTATGGGCCAAATGCTGAACGAATGTAAGCCTCATTGTTGGCTTTGATTGTCCTGAAGATGTTTTCAACATTAATAGAGGAACAATTTTTGTTTATCAATATATTGTTTTAATCATTGTACTCTTAGTTAGTAGGATATTTATTTGATTTTATCTTTAATTGTTAATTTTTGTTTTTCATACACTATCATTCATTTGGAAATTCTGAAAATGTTGTCTAATAATTGTCACCAATGCTAATATCTTGGTAGCTTTTACCTTGAGAAGCTTCATAGTATCTTAGATAGTTAGATATTTGCAATTGGTTGCTAATGTAATGTGTTGATATCTTCTTGATGTTATAATTGAAATTAATTTAAAGAAGCCAGTACATATAACTACATTTTTTAATGTCGTTTTATTTTCTATTAGAAGAAGCTTTTTGATTAATCACATGCTACTTTTTGTAATACAGAGGAAACTAAATTTTCTGATATAAAAACTACGTATCAGAAGATATTTGTCAATTTTCATGCCTTTTGCAGTTCTTGAATTTGTTGCAATTACTGATTTCTAGTTGAAGTGGCTGTCATGTTAATGATTATTGTTACTGATAATGATGATATTTGTGTTCTTGCATGGCATACAATTTAATTGCATTTGTTTATTTATTTATTATTAGACAGCACACACCTGTGATGTAAAATAGTTTATGAATGAAGGTGAAATTGTCATTTGTGTAGATTAAAATATCCCTGTAATGAATGCTTGAAGCTAAAATAATTCAGTTACTATCTATTACTATATAAAACGTATGCCTTTATATGGTGTATCCGTGTAACAATGAGGCTTCTCATTTCCCCTCTTAATTTACATAATCTTTATCCCCTTCACAAGAAATTGAGAGAGCAGTTGGGGACCACATGCATGCTCATCTATTAGTGTTATATAACCATGACTTTTGGTTCTTTGTTAAATACAATTTAGTAGTAGGTATTTGTCATAAATGAAATATGTTTATGAAGTAATTTAGACCCTTTTTTCCACACCTTCTCTAAAGTAAGTATATGTATTGACACTTAGCCCATGAGTGTTTCACATCTCCTGGAGGGCTCCTAGCACTTTTCTGTCACCCTGTTATTTACGCTTTCATGTTTTCTACTTTTAAAGTTATATCTATGAATGAACCATAAGTTTTGTAGGTGTTATTACTATTTTCACGTTATTGATGAATATGCTTCCATAATTGTCTTATTCAGTTTAATGAAATTCACTTTTCTTCAAATTTTTTTATGTTGTATTGATTAATCTTAATGTATTTATACTTGTTGATATAATTCTTGCATTTTTAAGACATTAGAACATTCTTGCTGTAGTATCATCGTTTTTTGTAACTATTGAGTGGTTTCCTTAGTTATTCTATATGTGCAAACATGCTGCATTTTTTATTCGTTCTTTTGCAAACATTTTCTCTAAAAAATTGTTGATACTGTTTTTGATTTGTTTTAATGTTCACCATCATCTTTAGTACGTTTTTGTACAAAATTTAAGTATTAAATCTTGTTGTTGATTTCCTCCTTTTTTTACCCGTAGTCGGTGTGATTAGGTTTTATTTTCAAACTAGTATTATATTAATTGTAGTCTTATGACTATTGCATTGTCCTTGTAATTACAGCTCAAAAGGAAGAATTGTTGAAATTCTGCCAAAGACAAAGGGGAGGTCTAGGAGCCGCAGTCCCAGACCTAGGTAAGGTTGATGTTATCCCAAAAGTGCTTAGACATGAGTATTGTATTTGTGTCTCTGTTGACTGTGTTGGTAAAGGTTTAATTGTCTTTTCTTTGTTCCGATAAGTCGGAATAAGTTTCGCTTGCTTACATAAGCGTCTCATAGTGGACAATGTATTTCAATTCATACTCATATTGGAGGGCAGTTGGATGTTTATTTATCTTGTTTTATCATTTATAAGAGGCATGATATATTTATAATGCAATTTTAACACAGTGGTTAATTGCTTTCAGCCTCTATTATACATGTGACATTATACGACATCATCATCAATATATTTACCTGACTATTCTGGGTTATTGTCTTTATGAATCTTTGTTTTCCAATCGTCTGTGTCAAGTGTTACAAGAAATGTTAAAATTAAACAACACAAATCATCTTAGGCGACTTTCATCCATGCTACCTTGGGTCTATCTCGTCGAATATATAATCCTTCAGCACTCATTGTACATGCCCATCCCGAACGAGTCAATTTTTTATAGTTTTTTTACACGTTCATCTTAAAATTCTTATCTCTTCCTCTATTATTCATGTTGCATTATACATCATCATCATCAATAAATTTACCCAACTATTCAGAGTTATTGGCTGTAGGAATCTTTATTTTCCAATTGTTTTTGTAAAGTTCCATAAAAAGTGTTAAATTGCACATATCCAGTTCACGTCAATCACACACACTTGAAACTCCCCCACCCACTCACAACCCCTCCATCACACATGCACACACACATACACAGACAATCAGCTTATATATAATTAACTTTTTAATATTCTAAATATTTAGATCGATAGTTACTATCACCAAGATTCCAATTGCATATTATATATATTTGTTCTTTGTTCAACCAATTCAAAGACCCCCATCTTCTAAATGGTTTCTTTTGATTTACATACCTTATTAGATATTTCCTTGGATAGAATCATGTCATATACAAAATCATACAAGCTTTCTCATTTCAGATATCTTTTGTAAGCATTTTTATAACTAAGGTGAAAGTATTTGGATCTGTAGAGGAAAATTGTTTGTAAAGGCCCATTTAGAGGTCTATTTTAGGTCTTTTTACTTTCTCATGTATTAGTCTCACATCTTGTATAAGGGATGATTTTCTCTCTCTTTTCCCTATATATTTGTACTCATACTTGTAATTTGTAATTCAAGAAGTATATACAAGGTTCACTCAATTCTTCCGCATGGTATCAGAGCCACGGATCAACCTGGGTGGATAATGTCGTTCCTAATCGTATCTTGTTCTCCCTTGGCGTATAGACTCTTCTAATCGCAGGTTTCGTACCCGCACCTTGCGGCCTCTTTGCTGTGTGGACTCCGTTTTTCTATCCGCAGGTTTCTCCCTCCCATGGTTCCACCCCTCCTTTCCCCCTTCTTTCTCAATATATGGCTCTTCTTCTCTCGACAGTGGGGCCCGCTTTCCCCTTGTCTGTTGCGGTCTGCTTTGTGGGGCTTCTTGCTTGACTCAATCTGTTGCCGTCTCTTCTCGCCTTCCCGTTGATGTTTGACTCTGTCCACCACAGTCTCTAGTCAGGCCGCTGCGGTTTCCCTCAACCCGCGCAGTTTGCCTTTCCTCTGTTCGCTAGTTGGGTGTTCCTACTCGCGCATTGCTTCTCTCCGCTGTTCTCCGTGGGCTGCTCCTCTCTGATCGTTGCAGTCTAGTTCTCTTTTTGTTGTTTGCCGCGGACTGACGGATTCTTTCCCACCCGCTGCGGCCTCCTCGGACTCGCACGGCCTTCTTCAGCCTTTCTCTTGCGCGGACTGGTTCTCTTCTAATCGTCGTCGACCTCTCTTCTAATTGCGCAGACTGGGTTTTTTTTCTCACTACCCGCTGTGTCTCTCCTCTGGCTTATGCGGGATTGATGTTGTTCTACCCGCTGCGGACTTGGTTTTCTACTCGCTACGAGCTTGGCCCTGTTATAGTTGCGGACTTGGCTGTGTTCGCTACCCGCTCCGGACTTGGTTTTCTACCCGTTGCGTGCTTGGCCCTGTTCCCTTCCACATATCACGTGCTCCTTTTTTGATCGTGCGAATTGTTTGTCGCGCGGCCTAGTCCTTGCCTCTTCTGCCCGCCTTGTCTCCTCAAGCCACCGCTTCCCGCTGAAGACAGCTCTCCGCGGTTTGTTTTCTCTAACCGTAACGGTCTGCTTCCCTAATCGCCGCGGTCTGCTTCTCTAACCGCCACGACCTGCTTCTCTAACCGTCGCAACCTGCTTCTCTAACCTCCGCGGCCTGCTTCTCTAACCGCCGCGACCTGCTTCTCTAACCGCCGCGGCCTGCTTCTCTAACCGCCACGGTCTTCTCTCTTTGTTCGCGCGGCCTAGTCTCCTTTGCCTGCTGTTCACCGACCTTTGCTCCTCTAGCCGATAATTTGCGGCTTGTTTGCAACTCTAGTTGTTGCTCTACCCGCAACTCTAGTTGTTGCTCTACCCGCAACTCTAGTTGTTGCTCTACCCGCAACTCTAGTTGTTGCTCTACCCGCAACTCTAGTTGTTGCTCTACCCGCAACTCTAGTTGTTGCTCTACCCGCAACTCTAGTTGTTGCTCTACCCGCAACTCTAGTTGTTGCTCTACCCGCAACTCTAGTTCTTGCGGCACCCGCAACTCTAGTTCTTGCGGCACCCGCAACTCTAGTTCTTGCGGCTTGCCCTTTCCGCCCTCCTCTTGTTGATATGGGCTCCACGACAACTTCCTCTCTTCCCGCTCGTGCCGCGACTCCCTCCCCTGAAGTTCGCGATGAGCTTCAGGTCACCACCATCTCTCTCAGTGGGAAGCACAACTTTGTGAAATGAGTGCATTTTGTTCGTCGTGTTCTACAAACTAAAGGTCTTCTTCATCACCTTGCCCGGGACGTTCTCATTGCTCCTACTGACGAATGGTTGCGTGATGACGGCCGGGTCCAATCTTGGATCCTTAATTTCATGGACACCGAGCCCTACCGCATGACCATGTATCATGAGACGGCCAAGACAATGTGGGAGGAGATTCACTCTCTCTACTATAGCAAAGACAGCTTGTTACATCTATTCGATATCATCTCTGCGCTTCAAGCTCTGGATCCCGGGACAATAGGTGATTTGACCTCTTTCGTTGCCAAGGCCAAAACTCTGGTTGAGGCCTAGATAAAACATCAGCCTCCCTCCACAGATCTTGCTTCACAACGGGCACAAAAGGAAACTATTGGGATTGCAATGATGATGGACCGAATTCCTCCTCACCTACACAGTGTCCAGGCTCAGATCCTTTCCTCCTCCACCATGCCCTCCCTGTCCGATGTCTGCTCTATGTTGCTCAAATCACACCTCCTTTTGAGGTCCCTACAAATTGTTCACCGGCTCTCCTTCAGCAGCCACTCTTACCCACTCCTGCTCCAACTCGTGGCTCTTCAACTAGGGGAGGACGCTACACGTCTCGGGGAGGAGACGTGTTGGACGCTCCGGTTTCAAATGTACTTACTGTGGTCGAGAGGGTCATCTTGAAGCTACATGCTACCGCAAGCATGGTCTGTCTCCACACCTTGCTGCTTCTACTACAACTGCTCCTCTCACAGGTGCTCCACAGGATTCTGATTCTACCCCGCAAGATATCAATGCTCTCCGGCCTCCGCACCCAGCTTCAACATCTCCAAGGCGTCATCAGTTGCTCATCTGACTCAGTAGCATCTTTTTTCTAAAGGTATATCTTGTCTCTCCCATAGCCCCACTGGATTGTGGATTCGGGTGCTACTCACCACATTATATCCCAAAGACCACCGCAGTATATACAGTCTGCTTATCCCAAGTTCATCATTGTTGCCAATGACGACACCACTTTGATTGCTGGCGCGGCTAATCTTCGGCTTACTCCTACTTTCCCTCTCTCCTCACTTCTCCATGTTTTGGGATCCCCCTTCAATTTGTTATTTGTTAGTCGTCTTACTCAGGAACTTGACTGTTGTATAACATTTTCTCCTTCCTCTTTTATTGTGCAGGATCCCGCACGCGGAGTATCATTGGTAAAGGACGGCTATCGAATGGGTTGTATCTATTGGATGTTCCACCCACCATCCTCTTTACTATCTCCATTATTGACCGGCATCGCCGCCTTGGGCATGCTTCCCTCCCGATTCTCAAGAAGGCTCTTCCTGATGTCTCTCTGCAAGAGTTTACTTGTGAATCATGTATCTACGACAAACAACATCGTATTTCTTTCCCTCATACATGTACCCGGAGTGATACTCTGTTCTCTTTAGTTCATTCTGATATTTGGGGCCCCTATAAAATTCACAGTATTTTTGGCTATCGATATTTTGTCACTTTTATTGATGATTACTCACGTCTCACTTGGTTATATTTACTACATGATCATACTGAACTAACATCTATTTTTCGTACTTTTCTAATTGAGGCGCATACGCAATTCTCCACTATGCTAAAAATCATTTGCACTGATAATGCTCGTGAATATACTGGTCGTACTTTCTCTAATTTATGCATCGAGTTTGACATCTTACATCAAACCTCGTGTGCTTATACCCCCCAGCAAAACGGTGTGGCGGAGCGAAAAAATTGTCACGTCCTTGATGTCGTCCGATCCCTCATGTTTCAAATGCAGGTGCCCACAGAATATTGGAACTTTGCGGTCTCCACTGCCCGTCATCTCATCAACCGCATGCCTTCGTTCGTCCTCAACTTTGCCTCTCCATTTAGTCTCCTCTTTCCTTCTAAGACCCCCTTCTCTCTCACACCTCGTGTCTTTGGCTGTGCATGTTATGTTCACCTACTTGGTCCGTCTACTAACTAGCTCACTGCTCGCGCCACTAAATGTATGTTCATTGACTACTCCCGCACTCAAAAAAGGTTATGTCTGTTCTTCACCTACCGACAACAAGCTGATTGTCTCGGCTGTTGTAATCTTCCTTGAGGATCAACTATTCTATTACTCACCTTCTACCGCGTCACCACCATCCACTACTGCTCGTCCTGCCGTTCCTGTCACGACTCCCTCTTTACCCCCTCCTCCTACACCTCTCCCGGTCCCTTTTCTACCTCCACCACCTCTCCGCTTCTATACTCGTCATAAGTCCAAGACTACTTCCCTGCAGCAGCTTCCCTCTACAGATGACATCCTGCGGCTTGCTGATCATGCATCAACCTCTACGGTTCACCCCTTGGCGAATTATGTGTCTCTACATCGCCTCTTTCCACCACTCCACCATTTTGTCGTCTCTCTTTCCTCCATTATATTCCTAACTCTGTGCAGGAAGAGCTTCAACACCCGGAGTGGCGGGCGGTCATGGAGGATGAAATGACTGCCCTTTGGGCTAACCAGACCTGGGATTTGGTTCCTCTTTCTCCCGGCCAGTCCCGTGTCAGCTGCAAGTGAGTTTTTGTTATCAAACATGCTGCAGATGGGACTGTTGATCGCTTAAACGCTCGTCTTGTGGCCCGGGGGTTCACTCAGCAGCAAGACCTTGATTATGATGAAACCTTCTCCCCAGTTGCCAAGTTGAATACTGTTCGGGTCCTGCTCTCCTTGACAGTCCATCGCCAGTGGCCCCTTCATCAGTTGGGTATTAAAAATGCTTTTCTCAATGGTGATCTGCAAGAAACTGTCTATATGCACCAACCTCCCGGGTTTGAGACCACGGGGGAGTCTCATGCATGTCATCTTCGGAAGTCTATATATGGTCTCAAACAGTCCCCGTGTGCTTGGTTTGAAAAATTCAGCAAAGATGTTCGTGAAGTTGGTTTTACACGAAGCTCAGCTGACTTCTCTCTATTCTGTAATTCTCCTTGTGTATATTGATGATATCCTAATTACTGGCGACGACTCTACAGGAATACAACAAATCAAACAACATTTGAACTCAGCATTTCAGACAAAAGATATGAGAAATCTTCTCTACTTCCTTGGTCCCGAGGTCGCCAGACAACCTGATGGACTCGTCTTATCCCAACAGAAGTACTGTATTGACCTCCTTCAAGATGTTGGCTACCCAGGGTGCGAACATGCGGACGCCCCTATGAATGTAAATCACAAGCTCTCTGCACATGGTTTTGATTCTGACCAACTGCTTACAAATCCAGAGTACTATCGACGCTTGATGGGGAAGTTGATTTATCTTACAGTTACTCGACATGACATCTCATTTGTTGTGGGAGTTATGAGTCATTTTATGCATGCTCATCGGACGTCTCATCTCCAAGCCGTTGAGCGCATCCTCAGATATCTAACGACTGCTTCAGGACAAGGACTTGTTTACAAATCATCTACATCTCTATCTCTAATTGCGTATTCTAACGCCGACTACACAGGCTCTCTGGATGATAGGCGTTCACAACTGGTTTTTGTACATACTTTGGTGGACACCTTATATAACCCGGCATAGCAAGAAGCATACCGTTGGTGCTCGATCCTCTGCTGATTCCGAGTACCAGGCTACGACTGCTGTTGTATCTGAATTAACCTGGCTTGAAAGTCTTCTTGATGATCTGAGACTCAAACTCTCATCTCCGGCAACCTTATTTTGTGACAGTCAAGCAACGATGCATATTACCAAGAATCCAGTCTTTCATGAACAAACAAAGCATATTGAAGTTGACTGTCATTTCATTCGGGAAAAGGTTCAATCAAAGAAGATAGAGTTGGAACATGTTCCCTCTACAGGACATGTTGCTGACATCCTAACCAAAGCCCTCTCTCGGCCGTTATACTATCGGTTCTTATCCAAGCTTGGCACCTATGACTTGTACGCTCCAGCTTGCGGGGGAGTGTTAGAAAACGGTTTGTAAAGGCTCATTTAGAGGCCCATTATAGGTCATTTTACTTTCCCATGTATTAGTCCCACATCTTGTATAAGAGATGATTCTCTCTCTCTTCTCCCTATATATTTGTACTCATACTTGTAATTTGTAAATCAAGAAGTATATACAAGGTTCACTCAATTCTTCTACAGGATTCAATGTTATGCGAATCTATTTTGATCGTGTTTTTTGTTCGCTTCACTATTATTTTCAATAATAGTAATTGCTTCGTCATTTGTTAAATAATTTTAGCATAACTTTGACTCACCTTTCTTCCTTAATGCGCATCAAATCACGGCCATGTAGCTTGCGCTTGTGTTTTCCACCATCATTAAAAATCATATAATCTTTTTATTTGCTCTATATTTTTTCCTATTAATTGCATTTGCATAAAAGTTACTTTTATAATTTATAAAGTGGTGTTATGATGGAGCCGGGCAGAACCAAACTTCTATTTTTAGTAAGAAAAAGAATGTGCTTTTTTAAAGCTACCAAAATTTAATGTCACCAATGATTATTTTCATTATATCAAAGTTAGCAGTCTTGCTAAGTTTATGCTACAATGTGTTTGCATGTGTGTGTATATATTTGTATATGCTTCAATCGTTGATTTAGTACTTATGTATACATTGTTTCCATTCCTGATGACTAGAACTTGAAATTCAATTGTTTTATATTATTGTTGTAAGATTAACTGAATTATAGTTGGTATCAATGAACTTTTTGTATTTGATTGTGGCCGTAATCGGAATTAGTAAAAAGGTTATGGATATTAGCACAGCCTATAAGGTGTTTGAACATAAGCTTAGATGATGTAGGCATGCATTTAGAAGTGATATAATTTCTGTAGAAGACATAAAAAGACAACCATGTGTAGCAGTTGGAATGAGTGGCACTCATAAAATCATCCCGAAGAAGTTGTGGATAAGATGAATACGGATTAAGGTTATGATTTTTTTGTTTCCGTTGTAATAACCTCAGGTACAGAGATGATCATTATAGAGATAGAGAATACAGACGGAGAAGCCGTAGTCGAAGTCGAAGCAGAGGGAGATATGATCGTGACAGGTATCAAGAGAGGGACAGAGATTACCGTCGTCGTAGCCGCAGTCGTAGCTTAAGCCCTGATTACCGAAAAAGTAGTGGGCGAGACAGAGACTATGATGATGAAAGGGGGAGGAGTAGAAGCCGCTCTTTTGACAGGTAGTTTTAATGTCTGTTATTAATGTAATATTGATTTTCTTGTGGTTTAATTTAATAGTGTTCAACAGTGCATCAGACCGCCATAGTCTGAGTCCAAGGCATAGTTTGTCTCCTCGAAAGGCTTCTCTATCTCCCAGAGGTTATCCCCCTTCTGGTGATGAAAGCCCCATTAAACGCAGGAGTGTAAAGCATTCATCATCACAAAGTGCTTCTCCAAAAGGACGGCGTGCCAATTCCCCCAGTCTCTCCCCCCGCAATTCTGAGGTCTCTACATCTGCTATGAATTTCCAATTTTGGTTCCAACATAGAAATGGCATGCTCTATGTGACATATGGTGTTTTTTGCAGGGTTGATAGCTATTTGGACTAAATGTTGGAATCCGCTGGAAAACAATTCTCTTTATATAATCAGGATTGTTGGATGAAACAAATCTTAAAAGTTGTTCTGGACTGCTTTTCAAGGTCATGAGTTTCTTAGTTTCTATAATCGTTTTCTTTGTTTTTGGCACATTTTCAAGTTCTTGCTGTAGGTTTTAAGCACCTGGTTTTTGTGGGACTTTCGAATTATGATGTATCCTCTTTTGCACCTTCGTTGCTCCTTGTTTTAATTTCTAGCTTCAAATTGTGATGTTTTTTTTCTGTTATGCATTGCTGACTTGTGATAGATTCTACTCTTTCTAGCTCTGCCCGTGAAAAGAATATTGTGGCTGATTAGCGGCTGATATTGAGGTGATGTTGCTGTTAGTTCGTGTTGATGATATCGTTGATGCTGATATTGATGATATCCCGATGCTGATGTATGATATTGTTGATGATGATGTTGATATATGGATGCATGGTGATGTTCGTAGCAACATGCTGCTCTGTCATCCTATGAAAAAAGGTTTCATCACTTGCCTAAAACACAGTTAATTTAAATTCTTGATCACGTCAGGGTACAAATGTTTTTCATAAACATGGCATTAATTTTGATCCCTATGCTCATTTGTTGCATACTTTTGATAAAGTGCATTAGATGCTCGCCATGTATTAGCATCAGCTGTCTACAAGACATGAACTAAAAGGTGAAGTTTGAAAGTTTTGCTAACTCATAGCCTAGGAGACATGGGATGCCATCTTCCGGGTATATATCTCAACACTGGTCTTGCAAACACCAGTGATAAGACTGACACTTGTTTGGAAGAGCAGTGGTGGTGCAGTGTTGGCGATTGCGAGTGCAGTGGGGAAAAACGTAGGTAGCATTTGGCTAGTTGCGTGTGTGAGCACCATTTCCTCACAATCATGTAGGTGTGCTCAGACTATTCTAACTGCTGGACCCAAAAAATGATGTTTGGGCCAAATATGCTGCCACACAAGTTCCAATTGCATTTAAAACACCACCGCTGCTTTTACTGATTTTTTTTACACTGCCACAAGTCAAATACGGGAACTTTTTCAAACCCCTAGCGTAAGCTTGTATGTGTTGGGTTTATCTTGGGCATAATTTCTTTGAGATTTAAGTTGTTGAATGCGATGTCAAGAGTTTTAACTTTTTATTATCTTGGAACATGTGGTAAGGTGACCCCGGCTGTAGCTGTGTGTCGTGAGAGATGAACTGGTGTTTAAAAAGTTAAGGCGGAGTTGTTGCTGTCCTTTGTAGCTGCTGATGCTTGGGGGGTGTTATGTTGCTGTTGAATCTGATGAGTTAAAGTATATGGATATACCCCCCATTGGTATGGTGGTCTAGTTGGCTTCTAACAACTTTCCATCTACACTTGGATTGTGGATGAGTAGTTTATGGTGTAGGATAACCGATTGTGGATGCGTGTAATTTGATTATGATCGTGTAATTTGAAAATATAGGCTTGAAGTACGATCTTATGCTTTCTTTGGATTGTTTTGTTTGTACATTTTAGGTACTAATATTTATTAGCTCTGCATAATTTCATTGGTTCATTGTCTTTGTTTCATTTTATCTACAATTAGGGATTCAGATTCTCTCCTATTACCCTTGGTTTACTTCACATGTACCTTAATCTAAGCCTAAGCCTCTCTTTTCGCCATGGATGGCTAGGATTGATCCCAACTTGTCAGATCTGAATCTGTATGGTTTAGTCGTATTCAAATTTCTTTACCATTGTGGAGGCAACGAGGCAACTCTAACTACGATTTGATTTTACTTGACTCCATAGAAATGCGGAGAAAGTAAATTGCTGTAAATTAAGATAATAAGATTCCGATAAGGAATTTTTGATTGTTTTCAAAGATTGATTCCTATTGTTAATGAACCTTCTAATTTCAATATAGTTACTGCCTGTTGGAGACATGAGAGGTACTTCCTTTTTTGCTTTCATGTATCCGGCTCAGTTAATTTGTTCAATGTGATAGCAATAGTTTTACCCCGGTTGTAATGTGCAAACATGTCGTGATGTGGCTCAGGCTGTAGAGGTGAGATAGATGAGTGTGAGAATGAAGTTAGAAGGCAAAGCTGCTACTGACTACTGTTCCGTTGGTTTTTCATGCTGTTTGTTGTTTTTGTTGTTGAATCTGATCCCTGAAGTGTCTTGATCTATCATCCATTAGTAAGATGTCTTCATGCTGCTGCTGTTTTTGCTGTTGAATCTGATCCCTTCAAGTGTCATAATGATTTGAATCTTGACCTCTTGCAATGTTAATTTGATATCTACTTGTGCTGTATTATTTGTTTTTCTATGTGCAGCAGCTGCTTCTCGAAATTTTATTATTTTTCTGTGCTGTATTTATTTTGTTGGTTAAGAGCCCTTGCTCTAGTTGATTTCTATTTGTGCATGCATGTTATGAAATATAAATTTTTTAGAGGAGGTTTATGTGATTTCAGTAGGTGAATACAGATGCAACTTGTAGTTATGCCAACCTTCAAGGGAGCTTTAGGTACTTGATAATATATGTTCTAAATCACTAAGGTTTTGTTTTGATGGGGACAAATCTTAGATGAGATTTTTGTATTCATGATTCCAAACGAGGGAAGTGCTCTTGTCAGGAGAATTCCAATTATTTGGATTGATAATTTATAGGAAGGAGTCAATTAATTCACCTCTGGCAATATAATTTGAACATATTCATAAAAAAGCAGTAAAGTAGTTGAAAATAATATATACATTATTTGAGTAATAGTTCAAACTGTTTAGGTACTTTATTGGAATACTAACTTCACAAAAACTTAAATTCCAGATTAATTTAAGATTTATATTCATATCACAGAAACTCAAATTTAAGATTAATTTAAGGCTTTTTTTGGGGGGGCTTATTTTCACAACGGTCAAGCGGTTATGACCGCATGAACTGAGACTTAATTAAGGTCTGATTCATGCGGTCATAACAGCTTGACCGGTGAAAATAAGTCCTTCCAAATGGAGCCTAAGATTGATAATTAACTTTTTATTCTCATCTAACTAGCATATTAGTTTAATACTAGTTGTATTATGTATTGTAATACATCATCTTTTTTGGGGGAGATGCTGCCCAACTCTAATCACTTTCTAAATACTAATTGAGCAAATTAAATTTTGTATGATGTATTGTAATACATCATCTTTTTTGTCACAAGCATAATAATTTATTAATTGCCATGATTTTATTAGTGTCTAATCTTAGTTGACTACTTGATGTCTAATGTGTTAAACTTGGTTATTTTTTGGTCAAACACTTACAGTATGCTGATTGGCCTAATTGGAATGACTACATATATATGTCTTATGAAAGGGATATCTCACAACTACAGTAAAGTGTATTTAGTGGAGCATATCATTCTCTTTCAAGCATGTATAACATTCAACCCCTACACCACTAGGTGTTGCTCGGGGGTGTCATGACACACTACCCTTAAACCCGTTCCTGTTATAAGATGTTGATCGAGGCACCTTCCGGGGTGGGGGGGGGGGGGGGGGGGGGGGGGGGGGGTATCTCGGGGAGTACAATGACATTCAAACTCTTATTATGCATATGAGTATAATATTCATTTGAGCTTAATAAAAGCCCTCATAAATGTCCATAAAACTTGAGTATGCCTACTTAATTATCTCATCATAAAAACCAAATCACACTCTTAAATTATCAAGCACCTGTCATAAGTCATTTTTCAATTATGTGCTTAAAAACTCTTAATTTTCTCGAGGGTACAAGTGTTTGGAATTTCAGGAGGGTGACAGTTTATTGCTCCGCTTACAATTATTTCAAAGTAAAAAAGATACGGAGTCTTCCTTGGCACTCATAGGAGCAGTTTTGAGAACATGATCTGAAGCAGACACTTGAGAAGACACTTTAGAAAGCACTTGGGAAAGCGCTGGAGATGACACTTAAGAAGGCAACTTGCGAAGGCGTTTGGGACTCATACTCTAAATGAGATCTCCAAGTTTCTCTTAAAGGAGGACTTGAGAACTGAAGGAGGTCTTCAAACTCTGAAGGAGATCTTTAAGAGACTTCTCATTGGAAATCTTAAGAGTTCTCTCCTTGCATCTTGATTGATTGTCTTCAGATGAAGTGTACAACCCCGTGTTCACCAAGTGGATCCATCCGAAGGGGAACCATGAGAAGAAGGGTAGTCTGAAGGCTGCGGCAAGTCGGACAGGCGAGTGGGGAGGGAACTTCGCAACTCGCGTGAAGTTAAGCCATTGGTCGCAGGGGGCGAGTGGAGCGCGCAGGACCGTGCATGCCTCCACTCGCCCGAGGTCAAGCCAAGGGTTGGGCGAGTGGGGAGTGCGGGCCACCACTCGCCCTCAGCCTCTGGGAGGTAGCGAGGGCCCGCCGCATCCGGCACTCACCGGCCCAGGTGAGTGAACGCCGTACGAACCACTCACCAAGTAGTGTATTTACCAGAATGTCCATGTTGGACTGCTAATAGTCCCTTTAAATAGCGAAGTTTTGCTGTTGAAAGAGCAATTTGAGCTGCATTTAGCAAAACTAAAAGCCGAGATTGCGCATATTGACATGCCAAGTTAGAAAAACTATAAATAAACCTTTAAGGGTACCTTTGGAGGGGAGATCAGTTTCTGACGTTCCTCCTCTAGTTTGCTTTGGTTGGTTCCTAGAGTCCTCCATGATGCCCAACTCAGCTTTGGCTTAGAGGGAAAAACTCTCTCAGATCTTTCAGGTGTGGCGGGACCTTGCTCGCGGTGC
>CM077165.1:166783133-167129122 GCA_039583875.1 Platanthera guangdongensis | reverse complement strand
AAGAGCGGGATGCCCGTGGACATTACACGCACATAAAACTGAAAGGCCTCATACATTACACTCATGTATAGGCGGAATTTTTGGGTCCGGTTTCCGGATGGAACCGGAACCAATAGAAAACGTAAATGCATGAGCCCCGTGCAAAAATGTATGTCACACTCCCAAAATGCATGGGCCCCACATGTCTTTTAACGGTAGATCCGAGCTCCCAGATCCAGATTTGAAACCGAAAGTCGACCCAATAATTTGCCCATGTGCGGAATTTTTGGGTCCGCACATAAATTTTTGACCAGTGTCATTTTACTATAAATAGATTTATATTGAGCCACACGGCCACACGGCACTCGTCCGTTTTTTTGGATATTACTAAATTTTTATTTATTTTTGGACAAATTGAATTCTTGAAATTATCAAAGCTCCGTGAATCTCGAAGCTCCACATTTCTATTTCGGGACAATAAAAGATCTGCATCAATTCCTCCACCCAGGCACCTTGTAGCAGCTTTCTCCATGTCCCCGCTCTCCGTCGGAGGCCCCGCGGGTCCTGCCTGCTCTTCGACGGAGAACGGTGTCGGTGGCGTCGGCAAAAAAGTCCCGACGGAGTACGGCGTTGTTGACGTTGGCAACGCCTCGACGGTGAACGGCGGCAATGCCTCGAAGGAATTCGGCGAGCATGTATGCCGGATCTGTGGAGATCCCAGCAAACTTCTGCCGGAACTATCTGCCTCGTGCTATCCTTTGATACATGACCTCGGGTTAGCGGAGAATGAGTGGTGTTGGCTGCAAAGGTTCATCGAGGCCGCCGGCAAGGGATTGCGATCGGAGCCGGGATCAAGGGCGGCCTTGCTCTTTTCTCCATTCTGGTCGGCTGAGGAGCCGCGGATCCAAGGGCACGCATGCGAGGTCAGGGAAATCTGGGGATTACTGTTTGTTAGTTCTAGCAGGCGTGTTCTGAAAGGCTTAAAGTTTGCATGGTTTTAGAAAGGCAGGGACGATCACAAATGCGGAGGCCCTTGCCGGCGCAACAAAAGGGACGTTAAGATACGGGATGTTCTTGGGGACCTTCGCCGGAACTTTTGTTTCCGTGGATGAATGGATTGCCAAAATTGGGGCCACCGAAGGTAACTGATTTTTTGCCCTCATTAAATGCTTCCTTGTGTGAATTATGTCTCTGGACACTACAACTCAACCAAACACTAAACGAACACTACTGGCTTATGCTAACACAAATTTTAATAATGCTGACATCTACATGACATTGAACCGAGCAGTCACATTTTGAGACAATCACATTATTTTTTATTTATCTAGAGAGGCTCAATGAATAGCTATGCATGCATTATACATGATTAAACGAACTAAAGTCTTATCACTTCTCGTTTTTTCATTTTGTATGGTGTTTGGTGCAAAATAACTCTTGACTACCATGTGTACTTGATCTACATGACAGGTCACCTAAAGAATTGCTCACACTTTATCTTTAGAGATGCTATAGACTCCACGCTTCTTAAAGACAGCTTCTTAAAGACAGCTTCTTAAAGACACAAGATCAATCAACTTCATGATGATCACTGCGGATCCAAAAAATTATAAATGGGGGGTGCTCCAAAAAAATCTTAAATGAAATGATGCATAACATGTTAAATTGTTCATAGTATAAATTCGTACAAAATTACATCGAATTGTCTAACTTGAAAAATACAAAATATATAAAAAATTTACAATTATTTACGACATGTCTTAATTTTTTAAAAACGACCAATCACATTATCATCGTAAATTTTCAAAAAATGTCTCTCTTAATAAAAGAAACCAGACAATCATTTAACATTTGACCACTCATACTATTTTGTAACCTGTTCTTTACACAATTCATGACCGATAATACTCTTTTCTCACTTGCAGTATCCATATGAAGAATCATCACAAACTTCAAAAACTTATAAATTTATTGATAAACAACATATTTCTCAGTTTCAATAAGCTTCATTGAGATATGATCAACGTTCTTTAAATCAGAAAATCTCTCATCGCTCCTCATTACTGATTATGAAGTTGTCGAGTTGAAAAATCAAAATTAAACAACTCCCAATTTAAAAAATCATTAGGTTAAAACTCTGCAATTCTGAACACATTTTACTTGTCAAAATAACCAAACGAGTCAATATGATTCAAGCAAGTTATACAATAAAGCAGCTCCATACTCACCTCATAAAATCGGTTGTTAAGCTCTTATAGTTGTAGATCAACGACCTTTAAGAATATTTCAACTCAATAATGATGCAAATTTATGTAGTCTTCAATAAACCGTCTTGATTTTTCTTGAATAGTATATACTGATTATCCATATTAAGAATTTAAATTTCATATTTGACATAAAAAATAAGATCTTATTGAACAGTGTGCCTCGCATTACCACCTATCATCTGTCAAGTTTTGTAATTATTTTTTAGTCAAATTAACAAAAGACATAACATTAACAATATTTTGATCTTTTGTTTGCAAAACAAGATTTAACTTGTATGTGTACCCAAATATAGTTGCCATCAAGTAAACCATTAAAACAAAGTTAAATTATTCCAATACAAGCAACATACTTTGCACTTTTACCCGATCATTTTCTTTACTCTTCTCAATCTTCAAAAGTGCAACAATCTTATCAGGAAATAAAGAAGTAATATACATAAGTGTTTTGTGATGTGATTCCTAATGAGTATCCCTAGGTCGATTCAAACGAAACTCCTGATTTAAAATTTATCTAGTTTTAGTTCACCATTTTCTAGTGCATTAATAATCATTTGGATTTCACTTTCTCTAAGCATATCATTTTGCTTACAAGAATCTTCATCCACATTTAACTACATTGCAGTTTCTTCAAATAACAATGAACAGTCATCATTTATCACAACAACCACAACTAGTGTTAACTGAAGTTGATGAGCAAAACAATGAATGTAGTAAGCACAGATATTTACCCTCATAATTAAACTTTAAGATTATTTATCTCAACACTCATGTTACTAGCACCATTATATTCCTGCTTATAGATTTCAGACAAATTCAAAGAATGTTCCATTAGCAAAGATTCAATTGCAACTTTAAATTATATTATTGCACAATGTCAAGAAATCGTTCTATTAACCTACCCTTTCTATGAACATAACACAAAGAAAGTCAATTGTTCTCTATGTGACACAATACTATATTCATCAACTAGAATTGATTGTCTTTTTGAATTGAAGGAGCAGTCAATTGATTATTTGCAGAGATATTTTTTAAGATATACTTATCAATTTCTTCATCAATATTTGCAAGTTACCGTATAAGTTCAAAAAAATTTCCTCGATTAAGTGATTCTTGGCTCTCAT
This sequence comes from Platanthera guangdongensis, assembly GCA_039583875.1. Classification (NCBI taxonomy): domain Eukaryota; kingdom Viridiplantae; phylum Streptophyta; class Magnoliopsida; order Asparagales; family Orchidaceae; genus Platanthera; species Platanthera guangdongensis. The sequence continues at coordinate 167,125,755 of CM077165.1, read as the reverse complement.
CATGACCTTGAAGTGATAATTTTTGACGCAAGAGATATCTCAAGCATTTTAAGAGAAACTTGTAAGCGCGTTTTATGTTCAAGCTTAGTCCTTGTCAATAGCAACAATGATAGAATCTTCCGGGTCTCTTAGAGCTTCAAATTTCTGCAATACTAGCTTATAAACAATATTAATCTTGTCGACATGTTTTGTGAATCTTTCAGGTTTTTTGTAAGACATACATCCTCCACTACTGACAAAAGCATCTCCCCCCCAACAACCTTAATTGTGGTATCATTCTTGAACAAGTACAACAACAACACTCAAGCCTTTATCCCACCATTGTAGGGTCGACTATATGGATCCTTTATCGCTAATGCACCTTATTTTTAGTCATAGTCTCACTAATGCCCAAGTACATCATGTCTTTGCTTATAGTTTCATTCTAATTCTTTTTTGGTCTGCCCCTCCCCCGTTTAACTTGCTTAGCGACTAAACTCTCACAACGCCTAACAAGTGCTCTAATAGTCTACTTTGTACATGTTCGAACAATCTTAATCAAGCTTCTCACATCTTATTTATAATTGGGGCCACTCCAATTTTATCTCTGATACATTCATTCTTAATTTTATCCAATTTTGTGTGTCCGCACATTCACATAAGCATTCTCGTCTCCAAAATTCCCATTTCTTTGCTAATGTACATAATTCAATACCCAACACTCTGAACCACAGTGCTTCACTAGTCTAATTGCAATATGGTAAAACATGTCTGTAAGTTTTATTGGTATTTTACGATCACATAAGATCTCAGACGTGCCTCTTCACTTCAATCAACCTGCTTGGATTTTATATATCACATCTTTATCTACACCTCCAACTTTTTGAACTATCGATCCAAGGTATTTAAAGCTTCACTATGAGAAATTTCTTGGTCACCCAACTTAATGACAGTCATCTATTCTTCTTGCACCACTAAATTTATGCTCTATATACTCCTCCTTTTGTTCCACTCAACCTAAAACTGTTCTTTTCTAAAGTGTCTCGCCAAGATTCAAGTTTTACGTTTACACCCTCGCGCGTCTGATCAACTAAAATAATATCTTCTACAAACAATAAACACTAAGGTATTGCTTGTTTGATATGTCCGGTGAACTAATCTAAGACAAAGGTAAAGAGATAAGGCTTAAAGTTGACCCTTGATGTAAGCCAACATTGAGAGTGAATTCTTGTGTTAATCCTCCAGATGTCCTCACCTTCGTCAATGAATTTGTAGACACGTCTTAGATTACGTGAATGCATGGTACATTTACACCTTTCTTTTCCAAGAATCTTCATAAAATCTATCTTAGAACCCTATCATAAGCCTTCTCAAGATCGATAAACAATATTTGCAATTCTTATTTTTTTCGGATAGTTGCCAATTAGTCTCCTCAAGAAGTGTATAACTTTCATGATCGACCGCCCTGGTATGAATCCAAATTAATTCTTCGGGATACTAGTGTCTCATCTTAATCTTCTTTCTGTTGCTTGTTTCTATAATTTCATGGTATGACTAATTAATTAATTCCTTTATAATTGACACAATTTTGTATATCTTTTTAATTCTTATATAAATGTACCAAAATACTCTCCATTGATCCAACATACTCTTTGTCTTTAGTATCTTATTGAATAAACATATAAACCACAAAATTCTTTCATTTACTAGACATTTTCATACTTCGATGAGTATATCGTCTGTAACAACCGTCTTTCTTTCATCTTCTTAAGAGCATCATTTATCTCGATGCTTGAATTTTATGATAAAAAGTTATGTTCCTATACTTTTTCGATTTACTTAACCTTTTTAAGCTTAGTTCAGTGTCTTTTTCTTCATTGTAGAGTTGATAAAAATATCTTTTCCATCGCTTCTTAATAGCCATATCATTCGTCAAAACCGTATCTGCTTCATCCTTTATGCATTTAATTTAACTTAAATCTCTTATTTCCTATCTATAGCTTGAGCAATTATATATATATCACGCTCTCCATCTTTGGTATATAGTCTCTTATAATTTTTCTTATAAGTTTGACTTCTTGTTTTACTTACTACCTTTTTAGATTTTTTCTTGGCGAGTTTATACATTGTCAAGTTTTCATCATTTATACAAACATAGAATGTTTTATATCTAACTTTTTTTGCCCTCACATTATCTTGCACTTTCTCTTTTCACTGTCACGATTTTTTATGTGGGGGCGCATGACTTTTTGATTATCCAAGTACGTTCTTTTCACTTATACTTAAATTTGAATACAACTTCACATGTGACACTAAGATCAACATAAGATTCATCAACTAGTTTTCCATAACAACTGCTTTGAAAGTAACCTGTTTTTCTATCTTCATTTTTAAATGAGTAATACACAAAATGCAACATTCTTCTCAACACTATATTTAAGCCAATCAAACATATCAAACAATGCAATAACAAAAAGATGATCTTGGTCTCAAAATTTTCTTTGACGAAAAGAATGAAAATGTGGTTAGACCTCTTAGTATGTATGCTTTCCTCACTGCATCTTGCTCATTCAAGCTGTATACTTTTTCTCTTTTCCTGATCATGTAAAAGCTACTCTACATTATATACGGACCAAATTACAATATCTTGAATTTGAGGTGATGATGAAGGGGACACATTCTCACTATCTTTGCTTAGCCACCACTCAACTGATACATCAAAACACACATATAATACATGAATATATAATGAGATAGAGATAAAGAGAGCAAAACCTAAGACACAATTTATAGCCGGAGAAGAGTCGTAAAAACAAGAAGTCCTTCCCTTGTCGCCTCTGTTTTAAGTAAACAAGCAATGTGTTCTGTCAAAACAAGTGATGTGTTTATAATCAATGTATTTATAATTAATGTGCCTCTGCTTTAAAACAAGTAATGTGTTTATAATTAATTAACAAATGTGTTCTGTCAAATCTATCTTTCTAATATTATTCCTGATAGCAAATTTATCTTTTTAATATTATTCCTGATAGCAAATCTATCTTTCTAATATTATTCCTGATAGCAAATCTATCCTTCTAATATTATTCCTGATAGCAAATCTTTCTAATAATTTTTTACCTACTGAGTGGATTATAAATTGTTAAATGTTTTCTTAGAAAGAATTTATTAGATTCTCACTAGTTATCTATTGAAGGAAATGCATGATTCATTAGTAAGTACAGAGGTTTGTACTTCCTGGGTGGACAAAACTTTGAAGAGGAGTCAGAAAAGGGATGTCGGCTGGTCGGCTCGTCCATTGATCTCAAATTATTGATCAAAGGTGCAGTGAGAAGAGCGTCGGTGGAGGTCGACAATAATATCTTGACGGCCGACGGCGCGAGCGACAGTACGGGAGAAAGGATAGCTGGAACCAATTTGAGAAGGCTAGGTTTTGCCTTTTTGGGATGGGAACCTAGGCGAGTAGGGGATGGAACAGTGGGAGCAGGATCCGGATAAAGCCGTAAAGGCGGGCACAAACTCACTAGTGAAAAAAATATTGGTGAATAGGCGAATATTGGTGTATAGGCTGTGGGTTTGCCTTTTTGTACGGAATGTAGGTGTGTGAATAGGCGAATATTGGCGTGCTTATAACAAATCGCAAAAATATTGTGGAGGGTTGGGGGCACTACCCCTTTGGCCCCCAGATCCGCCCATGAAGACGGTACACATAGTAGCTATGTTATTAAAGGCACGTCTCAAGCTCCAGACTCACCAAGCTTAGAGGTTTGCGTCTCTGTGCGCCTTATTGTGCCTTTAGAATATAAAAGACGCGACTGATTGAGATTTTTGTTGTAAATTTTTTCTTGAAAAATAAAAAAAAATAATTTAAGAACTCAGTAATTTTTTATTGATTTAGTGTTCATGAAAGATAATTGTGTGTTGAGACTTATACATGATGCAAATGACCACATTAATTTTATTTTTTAAAAGATACAAACGATAGTAATGAATGATTAATTAGTAGAGTAGATGAAAAATTTAATCGAGAAGCTGAAATGATGTTTGATGCTGGTTATTTAAAATGGATGTGGTTGTTCCTTGCGTTCGTCAGGCACGCGCCTGTGCCTTGAGTCTTGCGCCTAGGCTCCAAAACCTCTTTGTGGCTTGGTGCACCTTGAGACTTCAATAACTAAGCATAGTAGTGAAATTTTCACTACGTTTGAAGGTTGGGATTTCATCTACTATGACTTTAGATAGATCTTGAGACCATATCCATATACATTAGTGACAGTCATCTATTCTTCTTGCACCACTAAATTTATGCTCTATATACTCCTCCTTTTGTTCCACTCAACCTAAAACTGTTCTTTTCTAAAGTGTCTCGCCAAGATTCAAGTTTTACGTTTACACCCTCGCGCGTCTGATCAACTAAAATAATATCTTCTACAAACAATAAACACTAAGGTATTGCTTGTTTGATATGTCCGGTGAACTAATCTAAGACAAAGGTAAAGAGATAAGGGCTTAAAGTTGACCCTTGATGTAAGCCAACATTGAGAGTGAATTCTTGTGTTAATCCTCCAGATGTCCTCACCTTCGTCAATGAATTTGTAGACACGTCTTAGATTACGTGAATGCATGGTACATTTACACCTTTCTTTTCCAAGAATCTTCATAAAATCTATCTTAGAACCCTATCATAAGCCTTCTCAAGATCGATAAACAATATTTGCAATTCTTATTTTTTTCGGATAGTTGCCAATTAGTCTCCTCAAGAGGTGTATAACTTTCATGATCGACCGCCCTGGTATGAATCCAAATTAATTCTTCGGGATACTAGTGTCTCATCTTAATCTTCTTTCTGTTGCTTGTTTCTATAATTTCATGGTATGACTAATTAATTTAATTCCTTTATAATTGACACAATTTTGTATATCTTTTTAATTCTTATATAAATGTACCAAAATACTCTCCATTGATCCAACATACTCTTTGTCTTTAGTATCTTATTGAATAAACATATAAACCACAAAATTCTTTCATTTACTAGACATTTTCATACTTCGATGAGTATATCGTCTGTAACAACCGTCTTTCTTTCATCTTCTTAAGAGCATCATTTATCTCGATGCTTGAATTTTATGATAAAAAAGTTATGTTCCTATACTTTTTCGATTTACTTAACCTTTTTAAGCTTAGTTCAGTGTCTTTTTCTTCATTGTAGAGTTGATAAAAATATCTTTTCCATCGCTTCTTAATAGCCATATCATTCGTCAAAACCGTATCTGCTTCATCCTTTATGCATTTAATTTAACTTAAATCTCTTATTTCCTATCTATAGCTTGAGCAATTATATATATATCACGCTCTCCATCTTTGGTATATAGTCTCTTATAATTTTTCTTGTAAGTTTGACTTCTTCTTTTACTTACTACCTTTTTAGATTTTTTTCTTGGCGAGTTTATACATTGTCAAGTTTTCATCATTTCTACAAACATAGAATGTTTTATATCTAACTTTTTTTGCCCTCGCATTATCTTGCACTTTCTCTTTTCACTGTCACGATTTTTTATGTGGGGGCTCATGACTTTTTGATTATCCAAGTACGTTCTTTGCACTTATACTTAAATTTGAATACAACTTCACATGTGACACTAAGATCAACATAAGATTCATCAACTAGTTTTCCATAACAACTGTTTTGAAAGTAACCTGTTTTTCTATCTTCATTTTTAAATGAGTAATACACAAAATGCAACATTCTTCTCAACACTATATTTAAGCCAATCAAACATATCAAACAATGCAATAACAAAAAGATGATCTTGGTCTCAAATTTTCTTTGACGAAAAGAATGAAAATGTGGTTAGACCTCTTAGTATGTATGCTTTCCTCACTGCATCTTGCTCATTCAAGCTGTATACTTTTTCTCTTTCCTGATCATGTAAAAGCTACTCTACATTATATACGGACCAAATTACAATATCTTGAATTTGAGGTGATATGAAGGGGACACATTCTCACTATTTTTGCTTAGCCACCACTCAACTGATACATCAAAACACACATATAATACATGAATATATAATGAGATAGAGATAAAGAGAGCAAAACCTAAGACACAATTTATAGCCGGAGAAGAGTCGTAAAAACAAGAAGTCCTTCCCTTGTCGCCTCTGTTTTAAGTAAACAAGCAATGTGTTCTGTCAAAACAAGTGATGTGTTTATAATCAATGTATTTATAATTAATGTGCCTCTGCTTTAAAACAAGTAATGTGTTTATAATTAATTAGCAAATGTGTTCTGTCAAATCTATCTTTCTAATATTATTCCTGATAGCAAATCTATCTTTTTAATATTATTCCTGATAGCAAATCTATCTTTCTAATATTATTCCTGATAGCAAATCTATCCTTCTAATATTATTCCTGATAGCAAATCTTTCTAATAATTTTTTACCTACTGAGTGGATTATAAATTGTTAAATGTTTTCTTAGAAAGAATTTATTAGATTCTCACTAGTTATCTATTGAAGGAAATGCATGATTCATTAGTAAGTACAGAGGTTTGTACTTCCTGGGTGGACAAAACTTTGAAGAGGAGTCAGAAAAGGGATGTCGGCTGGTCGGCTCGTCCATTGATCTCAAATTCTCATTGATCAAAGGTGCAGTGAGAAGAGCGTCGGTGGAGGTCGACAATAATATCTTGACGGCCGACGGCGCGAGCGACAGTACGGGAGAAAGGATAGCTGGAACCAATTTGAGAAGGCTAGGTTTTGCCTTTTTGGGATGGGAACCTAGGCGAGTAGGGGATGGAACAGTGGGAGCAGGATCCGGATAAAGCCGTAAAGGCGGGCACAAACTCACTAGTGAAAAAAATATTGGTGAATAGGCGAATATTGGTGTATAGGCTGTGGGTTTGCCTTTTTGTACGGAATGTAGGTGTGTGAATAGGCGAATATTGGCGTGCTTATAACAAATCGCAAAAATATTGTGGAGGGTTGGGGGCACTACCCCTTTGGCCCCCAGATCCGCCCATGAAGACGGTACACATAGTAGCTATGTTATTAAAGGCACGTCTCAAGCTCCAGACTCACCAAGCTTAGAGGTTTGCGTCTCTGTGCGCCTTATTGTGCCTTTAGAATATAAAAGACGCGACTGATTGAGATTTTTGTTGTAAATTTTTTCTTGAAAAATAAAAAAAAATAATTTAAGAACTCAGTAATTTTTTATTGATTTAGTGTTCATGAAAGATAATTGTGTGTTGAGACTTATACATGATGCAAATGACCACATTAATTTTATTTTTTAAAAGATACAAACGATAGTAATGAATGATTAATTAGTAGAGTAGATGAAAAATTTAATCGAGAAGCTGAAATGATGTTTGATGCTGGTTATTTAAAATGGATGTGGTTGTTCCTTGCGTTCGTCAGGCACGCGCCTGTGCCTTGAGTCTTGCGCCTAGACTCCAAAACCTCTTTGCGGCTTGGTGCACCTTGAGACTTTAATAACTAAGCATAGTAGTGAAATTTTCACTACGTTTGAAGGTTGGGATTTCATCTACTATGACTTTAGATAGATCTTGAGACCATATCCATATACATGAGTCATCGTCACATAGATCCAAAGAAATAGGCAATTCATGATATGATTCTCCATCATCCACACAACAGGGTGATGGGGCATTTGCGACCAACTCAGAACCATAGGACAATTTAGAACATCAACCAATGGATGCTATAACTTAAATGTCAACCTGCTCTTGGAATGATGGTGTAGACAATGCCATAAATGGGTTTAGCAACTAACTAACATCTAAGATAAAAGATGAACTTCTCATCAGGATGATGAACAGTGGGATAAACTTTAGGTTTTCTTTATCTACGTAATTAAGAGGATTTTGTTTGTGATGAATGACATGTTACGTTCAAGCCCCTTTGATGCTTTCGCTCCAACAGCTCCAGTCTTACTCATCTTCACAAAGGCTTAAGAATGTGATGCAGGACAAACGTCACTCCTGTCTGCCACCTTGGCATCACCACCAGGGGGCCTACCTTGACATCTCACAAATGCAGCTTTCATCAGACTACATTCCATACTCCCTAACCAACTCTCTGCCTCCCATCACCAAGAAACAGGGGTTGTTGAGGTCCGAGATCGAACACCCAACCTCTTAGATAAGTCTTTCACGAAAGCTCCCATCAAATCAGTTGGTGATGAAAGCTCTAGTGAAAGACTCTATTGTGGGCCGCTCATTCACGGGCCTAATCCCGCTGGTTGAGCCACACAACCGGGCTGCATCCCGCACACCCCAACCCATCTCAACGCGCGTTCTCGGTGCTGCGGGATGTTGAGGCCGGGTCTCGAACCCTTTACCTCCTTGATGAGAGGCACTTAACGCTTGCCCTCATCACCAACTGATTCGCAATGCACTTTGATGTTATGGGCCACTCATTCACGGACCTAATCCCGCCGGTCGAGCCACATAACAGGGCCGCTACCCGCATACTCCAACCCATCTCAGTGCATGTTCTCGATGCTGCGGGATATTGAGGTTGGGGCTTGACACCCAGACCACCTTGAAGTAAGCTCTTAACGCTATCTCACATCAACAACTGAGGCGCAGATCAGTTGATGATGTAAGTTAGTGTTAAGAGCTTACATCAAGGAGGTCTGAGTATCGAGCCCTGGCCTCAACATCCCGCAACGCCGAGAACACGTGCTGAGATGGGTTGGGGTGTGTGGGCCGCGACCCTGTTATGTTGCTCGACCGGAGGGATTAGGCCCGTGAATGAGCGGCCCATAACAAACTCTTATCTAGTAGGTTGGGTGTTCGATCTCGGGGCTCAACAACCTGCCGTTTTCTTGGGATGAGAGACGGAGAGCTGGTTGGAGTGTATGGACTGTAGTCCTGATGAAAGCTGCCTTGGTGAGATGCTAGGGTGGGCCCCATGGTGGTGAAGTCAGGGTGGCAGACAGGTACGACGCTTGTCTTGCATTATAAAAATGCAGGGGTTTTGTCAGTCCTTGAGTGTTGTGGGGGAATGTAGGTGGCGTTGGGGAGTGGGGGTAGGGTTGCGGCCTGTAGAATTTTTTATTTTTAATTTTTTAATAATCTATCAGACCACTGCAGTAAAAAAATATCTCAATTGGCTGCTTTAATTAAAATTAACGCCACATTTAACTCTCAGTAAGATAAATGGTGGTGTTCGGTTTATAGAGACAGGGTTGGGTCTTGAGTTGCGGTTTGTAATTGTGCTGACCACATATTAGTGTGAACTAGCAGTATAAATGAAGAGGTAACTTTTTAGCATCATCTTCAGAAAATATTTCCCTTGAAGTTAGTGAAAATGATGTGTTATGATATTACCTGATTGATTTTCTCTTGCTATGCAATTCTTTTCAACATATTGTTTTTAGTTACATGGTTCTAGTTGAGCAAACAGTCCTCAAAATTCACTGCCTCTTTGTTTCTATCTTGTGAAATTGCTTCTATTTACGGTGGATAAGTTTGAAGCATATAATCATTAGAATAATGTGAGAAATGCATCCAACACATCCATAATAAGTTATAGTAACATCTGCTATCTTATTTGTTGATATCTAAATGCTGCCTTCTAAGTTGTTTCATTGTGAAATACGCTGGAAACAATAGCTCTTATAATCTTCACTATTTCTTTGACTTGTTAAAAATGTGTTACACTTTCTTCAGAACTGCAGGATGGAGAGCATTTCTTGCAGGTGCTGTGGCTGGTCCTTCAATGCTCCTAACAGGACTGGAGGCACAACATACCAGTTTGGCTATTTATATTTTGATTCGTGCTACTGTATTGGCATCTCGTTGCGGAATAAAGAGCAAACGTTTTGGACATTTTTGTAAACCTTTGACTTGGTCGCATGGTGATATATTCCTTATGTGCCTCTCCTCTTCTCAAATCCTGTATGTTTTTGAAGGCATATTTTACCTGTTACATGTATTTCCTCCGTCATTTTGTATTTTTTTACAATAAAAATATACAGCTATAAAGTTGAATATTTTTTTACTGATTCATAAACAATCACAGAGTATTGAAACAAATTGAAATAATTACTTCAAAGATAATCTCAACTTACAGATTACCTAGCTACTCCAAGAATTAATCTGAAATACAGAATTCTATGTAATTGAGCCACAGATGACTAAACAAAGAGTGCATAAGCAACTAAATGTAGTAGATATATTTTTGAACATGTGTAGAAAAAGAGAGCAATGAACCTTGTGGGTTGTATTTCTTGTATAAACTTTAAGTATGAGTACATATATATAGGAAGAGAGGAAGAGAGAAATCTCAAAAATACAATGTGAGACTAAACCTAAGACAAACCTGGGCTCATAAATGAGCCACAATTACAATGAGCTTTTACATACTTTTCTACTATCTTCTAACACTCCCCCGCAAGCTGGAGCATACAAACCGTAAGCACCAAGCTTGGATAGAAACTGCTGATACAATGGCCGAGGTAGAGCTTTGTTAAAGATGTCTGCAACTTGATCGGAGGCTAAAACATGTTCCAATTCAAGTTTCTTCAGTTGGACCTTCTCCCGGACAAAGTGACAATCAACTTCAATGTGTTTTATTCGCTCATGGAACACAGGGTTTTTCGCAATATGTATAGCAGCCTGACTGTCGCAGAATAGAGTAGAAGGTGGGGAGAGTTTGACACCCAAATCACAAAGAAGGCTCTCTAACCAGGGAAGTTAAGACACGACAACAACCATAACACGATACTCGGCTTCAGCAGAAGAGCGAGCAACAACTGATTGCTTCTTGCTGCGCCATGTGATGAGATTTTTTCCAAAGTAGGCACAAAAACCAGTGGCGGATCGTCGATCATCAAGCAAGCCCGCATAATCAGTATCAGTGTACGCAACAAGGGATAAAGAGGCAGATGGCTTGTATACCATCCCTCGTCCCGGGGCAGCTTTCAAGTACCCGAGGATGCGTTCGACAGCCTGTAGATGAGATATTCTTGGTGAATGCATAAAGCGACTAACCACTCCAATAACAAAAGAGATATCAGGCCTTGTAACTGTTAGGTATATCAGTTTTCCTACGAGGCGCCGATAATATTCAGGATTTGTAAGTAGAGAATTTGATTCGGTTCCATGAGCACTTAGCTTGTGGTTGACATCCATAGGTTTTTCCGCGGGTTTACATCCAAAATAACCAACATCCTGAAGGTCAATACAATATTTCGTTAAGATAGGACCAGACCATCAGGTCTTTGAGCAACCTCAAGTCCAAGGAAGTACCAGAGATTTTCCAGATCTTTTGTTTGGAAGACAGAGTTTAAGTGTTGTTTGATCTGTTGTATCCCGGTAGAGTCATTGCCACTTATCAAAATATCATCCACATAGACTAATAGAATTACAGTCCATGTTGATCGATGACAGGTAAAAAGAGAGAACTCAGCCGAGCTTCACTGAAAGCCAATATCACGAACCAAGCTCGAGGGGACTGTTTGAGACCATAGATAGCTTTATGCAGTCGACACACCCGAGACTCCCTCGTAGTCTCAAACCCGGGGGGTTGGTTCATGAAAACCGTCTCTTGAAGATCACCATTAAGAAAGACATTTTTAATGTCCAACTGATGTAGTGGCCAGCGGCGGTGAACAACAAGTGAGATAAGTACCCGAACAAAATTTAGTTTGGCGACACGGGAGAAAGTCTCCTCATAGTCCAAGCCCTATTGCCGAGCGAACACACGAGGCACAAGACTGGCTTTGAGGCGATCAATAGTCCCATCCAGAGCATGTTTAATGACAAAGATTCATTTACAGCTTACGCGGGACTGGGCAGACGGAAGAGGTACCAAATCCCAAGTATGATTAGCGCAAATGGCTGACATCTCAGCTTCCATTGCCGCACGCCACCCAGGTGTTGGACAGCCTCCTGCACAGTGTTATACAGAGAAATAGAGGAAAAAACAAGATCAAATTTGAGCAGAGGAGGAGAGAGCCGATGTAGGGAGATATAGTTGGCCAGAGGATGAGCCGATGTAGGGAGATATAGTTGGCCATAGGATGAGCCGTTGAGGCGGGGGTAGGGTCAGCTGGCCGCGAGATAGTACTGGTAAACGGTAGCAGTGGCTGGGATCCGGAGTTCAGACTACGACGAGTGTAGACACGGATGAGAGGTGGTTTGTGTGCTGGTGGTTTCACATGGGGTGTTGGAAGTAGAGGAGGTAGAGAAGTCGTGACTGGGATAGCAGGACGTGGCACATGGTGCACACTAGGAGGTACTGAAGTGGATGATAGAAAGGGTTGGTCTTCCAAAAAAGTAACATCAGCAATCACAACCACTTTCCGATTGACAGGAGAGTAAGACATACCCTTTTTGAGTGCGAGAGTACCATATGAACATGCATTTGGTTGTACGGGGGGCAAATTTATCCGTAGGTGGACCAAGGTTATGGACATAACAAATACACTCAAACACCCAAGGTGCGAGAGGAAACAGAGATTGAGAAGGAAAGAGGAAGTTAAGCAGAGTGACAAAGTTGAGAATGGAGGAAGGAAGACGATTGATGAGATGACAAGCAGCCGAAACTGCAAAGTTCCAATATTCGATGTGTACCTGCATCTGAAGCATTAAGGAGCGGACAACATCAAAAAGATGTCGATTTTTGCTCTCAACAACACCATTTTACTGAGGAGTGTAAGCACAAGATGTTTGATGTATAATGTGAAATTCAATACAAAGTGAGGCGAACGTTCGACTCGTATATTCCCGCACATTGTCAATGCGGATAATTTTAAGCGGGGAAGAGAACTGAGTACGAAGTTCAGTAAAGAACGTACGAAATATATAAGTGAGTTCGGTACGATCCCGTAGTAAATATAGTCATGTTACTCGAGAGTAATCGTCAATAAATGTAACAAAGTAGCATTACCCAAATACATTAGAGACTTTATAAGAGCCCCAAATATTAGAATGGACAATGGATAAATGAGTACTACTCCGATTACAGACAAGACTAAAAGAAACTCGATGTTGTTTACCAAAGATACATGACTCACAAGTAAACTCATTCAAGGAGACATCCGAAAGAGCTTGCTTTTGAATCTGGAGGGGAGCATGTCCAAGACGACGATGCCACTCAACTGAGGAGACGACAAAAAGGGTAGATGGAAGGAAATCAAGAAGATAAAGTCCATGAGACAACCGTTCGCTACCAATAATATTGCGCGTTTGCCGATCCTGCACAACAAAAGAAGATGGTGAGAATGTAACATGACAATCAAGATCCTGTGTAAGTCGGCCAATAGAAAGTAAGTTGAACGGGGAGCCAGAACGTGAAGAACCGAGGTTAAGGAGAGGTTGAATGTGAGATGGATATCAGCAGCTCCGGAGACGGGTGGAGTCACCATTAGCGACAATAATGATCTTGGGATGAGGAGTGGCCAAGTATTGCGGCGGCTTCTGGCAGGTAAAGTGGTGGCTGACACCAAAGTCCACAATCCAGTGAGAACTCCAAGATAGACAGGTTATACCTTCATTGGCGATGGAAGCCACGGAGCCCGAGGAGCAAGCAATCACCCCTTGGAGTTGCTGAAGCTGGGTGCGAATATCATCAATGTCAGACTGAGCATTTGAGGAAGTCGAAGTAGAAGCCAAGGGCGGAGACTCTACCTTCGTAGAAGCAGAAAGGTGGGGTGCCAAACCATGCTTACGGTAGCAGGTAGCCTCCAGATGATTTTCCCGACCGCAGAAAGTGCAATTAGGGGGGGGGGGGTCCAGTACGCCCTCGTCCCTGAGACGAATGGCGACCCGCACGGGTCGAGGCACCACGAGTGGAGGGATGTGGTGAAGGTAGTTGGAGAAGAGCTTGAGAGGGAGGCAGAGGAGCTTCGGGTGGCGGAGTGACCTTCAGAAGCATTGAGCGGACATCAGAGAGAGAGGGAGTTGTGGAAGAGGAGAGTATCTGAGCTCGAACACTGTGCAGATGCGGAGGAACCCTTTCCATCATCATGTCAATCCCGACAGTTTCTTTTTGTGCCTGTTGGGCAACAAGATCAGTAGTAGGAGGCTTGTGCTGCATCCATGCCTCAACAAGTGTCTTGGACTTGGCAACGAAGGAAATAATATCGCCAGGTATCCCGGGATCAAGGGATTGAAGATCAGTGATGATGTCAAACAAATGCTGGAGGCTGTTTTGGCCAGAATAGAAGGAGCGGAGTTCCTCCCACATGGACTTAGTCGTGTCATGATCAAGGTTGTAGGTGTCGGATATCGAGGACACGTCGGTTTAGATTTTTCATGTCGATTTTAGTATGTCGTGGGATATATCGGAGATATTTCACATAACGGGTTTTAATATTTAATTATTTATATGTGTAATTATTTATAAATTTAATTTTTTAAAAATTTATATATATTAATATATTAATAATTTGATATTTATTGAACTCTTAAATTTATTAAACTAATATAAATATTTTATGTTACACAAGTAATAACAGTATAACGCGTTAAATAAAATAAGAGAAATCAGAATGTCGAGAAGTTGTTGATGACAATGGAAGATAAAGAACTTTTAGTTCATAATTCAAAGATCATGCATAATTGAAGTCGGTGACGAACTTTAACAAGAAAGAAAGTCAGAGGAAGGGGAAAAACAAGCTAAACAATGAAATAATTTTGTTCTATTATCTATTAGACCATAGACACTAATTAAAATAAATTGAAAAAAACAGTCGATAAAATGTCGGGATATATCAGTCGATATATCGGCGAATATATCGGTCAATAGCAGATATGTCGGAGGATATATTCCAAAAAAATATCGGAAACGTGTCGTTTGATCCATGAAACCTTTATGTCGGCCGACATGTCGGCCATGTCGGAGGATTGCCACAACAGTGGTCATGATACATGATCATCCTGTATGACTCGGTATCCATGGAGTTGAGAAGCCAGGATCGCACACGGCTGTCATCACGAAGCCACTCGTTAGTATGAGGGGTAGGAGTAGCCCAGGTCAAGTGATGAAGCAGTCCTTTCGTTTGGAGCACCCGACGAACTGAATATACCCATTCCACAAAGTTCCTTTTACCAGTGAAAGATATAGTGGTAATCCCGAGTTCATCCCGAAGATTAGTAGCAGAGGAAGCATCCCGAGGTGGCAGAGATGAAGCAGCAGCGGACTCGCCGGAGGCAGTGGTAGAATCCATGAAGTCGCAGGAAGAAGCTAGCCGCAGCGGACATAAGACAACAGCAGGGAGAAACCGCAGCGGACAGAACTAGCCGCACACGAAGAGGTAGCCGAGCGAGAAGAGGCAACCCGCAACCTGAAGAAAGCGGAGTGTAAATGAAGAGAAGGTGCACGGTCTCGGTGTCACTACACCGGCGACAAGAGGCCGCGACCATGATGCAGAGCTCGCAGCGGGCCGAGAGGCTGCAACGGCTAAGAGAGGCAACCCACAATCTGAAGAAAGCGGTCGGACGAGAAGAAGAGAAGCCGCACGGTCTCAGTGTCAACACACCAGCGGCAAGAGGCCGCGACCAAGATGCGGAGCCCACATCGGGTAGAGAAGCCGCAACGGCAAGAGAAGGTCGCGCGGGAAGCCCGCAGAGACCAGGGAAAAGACAGGAGCGGGAGGGAAACTCGCAGCGGGTAGGAAAGCAACAGTGGGAAGGGAAACCGCAACGACTTAAGCAAGGGAGACCGCACGGTCTCGGTGAGAACACCAGTGGCACAAAAAGGTGTCGCGACCAAGATGCGGTGCTCGCAGCAGTTCGGAAAGCCGCATCGAGAAGAAGAGGTCGCAGCGACAAGGGAAGAAGTCACGCGATAAGAAAAGGAGAAAGGAGAGACTGCATGTAGAAGAAGAGACTGCAGTGAGAGGGCGGGAAGTAGGGCGAGAAGATAGAAGAAAACCGCTCGGTTAGGGGGAGGGGGGGCACCAGACCGAGAGGTTTATAAAAACGGAGGGGGGGGGGTTAAGAAGAGGTGGAAGCCATGAGAGAGAGCAAGAGGAGCGGCAAGAGAACAACTGACCGCCCGGGAAGCCGCGGTTAGAAACAGGGAAGGCCGCAAGATAGAGCGGATAAGCCGGAGCCCAAAACGCTTGGTTAACAGGAGAGCCAGGCGGACAGAAGCAGACAGACCGGACTGCATCCCTCTGATACCATGTAGAAAAAGAGAGCAATGAACATTGTGGGTTGTATTTCTTGTATAAACTTTAAGTATAAGTACATATATAGGAAGAGAGGAAGAGAGAAATCCCAAAAATACAATGTGAGACTAAACCGAAGACAAACTCGGGCTCATAAATGAGTCACATTTACAATGAGATTTTACATACTTTTCTACTATCTTCTAACAATATGAAATGATCATACCAACTATCTTCTTAAGTACACGATAATTAGTAGGTGGCTAGGCTGAGTAGATTTCTTGTTATGAATTGTTTTATAACTCTATTTAATTTAACACCTCACATAATTTCTTAGATGGTATGGACTTGATCCATTCTCACAACACAGCATAACCTAATGATGCACGCAAGAAAAAATAGGGATAAATTCGAAAAATTTCTATCTATTCATAAGTAGTTGCACATTATCGTAAAAGAGAACAATTGAAATGATTGCTGTAGATATAGTCTCAACTTACAGATCACAAAACCAATACACGAACTATTCTAAAATACAAAGTTATATACTATTGAGCCACATAAATTGCTAAATAAGGTTTACGTAAACAATTAAAGGTGGTAGATATAATTTTCAGCATTCTAGTAACTTCTTCACGGATGCTTCTTAGATAACGAGGATCAGTCATTAGCGATCTTGTAACTCCTCCATCTCCCTGAACACCCTAATGGGTTCTTAAGGGGCTTATGAAACCCAACATTCTACAAGTTAGCACTTCTAAACCATAAAAAGATAAATGCACGAGACATAACGATTATGCTTAGCTATAAATGACAGTAAGAGAGAAAGTAAACTAAGGGTTGCAAAATACACTTGAAATAAAAATAATTCTATCTTCTATACACATCAAAGATGCTTCAAGTTTGGTGTAATTGTCCCATGCGCGGGATCCAATAGCAACATTCTACGTGTGACACATCAGGCCCTCCGGGTGGAAGGGTTTCCACCATAACTAGTCTTCGCCTAGTGTTCGTCCATGAGGTATAATCCTTGCCACGAGCACTCCCACCCAATCTTCACCTATGGTAGGAGTCTTTGCTTAGAGAGCTTAGCCCCCATAGATTTGTACTTTGCTTCTTTTACTCGTAGGTTGTCATACTTATCGCCCGAAGTTCTCGTTATCTTTGGCAGGATTATTCTTTCTCTTATTATCGACACGACCTTATAATGCATAGATCACCGCTAGTGCATTCTTTGAATAAAGGTTGTCCTGTCTCTTATAGACCCAGACTCTAGTCTATGACAGAGAAATCGTGCGGGAGCACATAGCCATATCTTAACAATATTGTCAGTCCCGAGTAATATGCTTTTGCAGTCACGCCCTTTAACATGACAAACTGGTATCATGACTCTTTGTGAATATTTACCGCATGCCAACATCATCTTTTGCATGTTTTGCACATGACAATCATCTTCTCTATTGGAGTAAGTTATGTCTGAAGATGGAAGGGTTCAAAATTTTTTGTAGGGGAGTACTATAGAGAGGTTAAGAGAAGGTACTTTAGGGTTCTCTTAGACTTGGCTTACGTTTTGAAGTAGGATTCTGTTCAATCTCTCCAAGGACAATTTTGGGTTCAACACATAACATAGTTCAAGATGTTAGCAGTTTACCGGTAGAAAAATAGAATACAAATGGCAAAAAGATGTTATTTCTTTTCTTCTTCATTCAATAATACAAGGATTTGTATACATATATACAAGAAGGAAGAATGACAACTTAACTGCAAACCAAGGTGTAAGCGGTGAGACTAAACTATACATGCTAACAACGGGCCTGTCGGTATACTAAGCGCGGTAAGGCCTTGGTTAGAACATCAAAAATCCACTTGGCATTGTGTACATGTCGCAAATCATGTTTGCGTAGCTGAACTTTTTCCCAGATAAAATGACAATCAACTTTGATATGCTTGGTACGTTCATATAAAATGAGAATCTCGATAATATGGATATCAGTTTGACTATAACAATAGAGAACAGACGAAAAGGGGTGTTTCACATCAAGATCAGTAAGAAGACTTTCCAGCCACGTGAGGTCATTAATAGCAAATGACATGGAATGATGCTCAGCCTCTGCAGATGAGAGTGCCACCACCGTTTGCTTCTTGGTTCGCCAGGTGATCAGGTGTCCTCCAAAGTATGTGCAATAGCCACTCACGGACCAACGATCATTAAATGAACCGACTTGGTCTGCATCAGAGTAAGAAACTAAGGATGGAGAAAATAATGGTGTATACACAAACCCTTGTCCTGGGACATTCTTCAGATACTAAAGAATTCACTCGACAGCCTGGAGGTAGGACATCCAAGGAGCATGCATGAACAGGCTAACTACCCCAATAACAAAGGATTTATTAGGCCGTGCGATGGTCAAAATGATGATCTTGCCAACCAGACGACGATAGTACTCCTAATTAGGTAGAAGCAGATCTAAGTTAAATGAGCACAGAGCTTGTGGCTGACATCCATTGATGTGTAAGAAGATTTGCATTCATAGTAAACTGCATCATAAAGAAGGTCGAGACGGTACCGCCATTGAGACAAGATGAGTCCATCGGGTCGACGAGTTACCTTAATGCCCAAGAAATATTGGTGGTTGCCCAACATTTGGTCAAAATATGAGGCCAAGTGCTTCTTGATCAGAGAGATACTGTTCAGATCATCATCCATGATGAAAATATTATCAACATTTACCAGAAGTATCACTGTGCCTGTTGGGCGATGACGAGTAAATAGGAAGAAGTCCGTCGAGCTTCAAGTGAAGTGAAAACCTCAATCAATTTTATTGAATTTATCAAAACAAGCACGCAGAGATTATTTGAGTCCATAAAGAGATTTCTTGAGGTGGCAGACAAGGGACTCCCCCGTGGTTTCATAACCAAGAGGCCGCCGAATGTAGACAGTCTCAACGCCTTTAAGAAAGGCATTTTTGATGTTGTGTTGATGCAACAACCAATGGCTATGGACGACCAAGGAGATCAAGACCTGAACGATATTCAACTTAGCGACGGGGGAGAATGTCTCTTTATAGTCGAGCCTATATTGTTTAGTGAACCCACCAGCCACAAGACGAGTTTTGAGACACTCAATGGTCCCATCAGGATGATTCTTCACAGTGAAGAGTCATTTACATCCCATGCGAGATTGACCGGGAGGAAGGGGACAAGGTCTCAAGTCTGATTGGCTAAGAGGGTATAGACATTTCTTCATCCATCGCAGCCCTTCACACCAGTTGCTGAAGAGCCTTCTGCACAAAAAAGAGGGTGGAAATAAGAGACAAGGAAGTCACAAACCTGTGAATGTCGGGAGACAAGCGACTTAAGGAGGCATAGTGAGAAAGAGGATGAATGGTAGATGTCGTAGGTGGAGCAACTAGCCAGGGAGCTCCATCAGTAGGGGCAACTGTCTCATGACATCAAGAGGGGGATGGCGACGAGTGTATAAACATATAGGAGGAGACAACCGTGTTAGGAGCACGCGAGTTAGTGTTGGAAGCAGGGGTGTGTTGTTGTTGATAGGCACGTTAGGATGCAGGATAACATGATAAAAGCTATCACTAAAAGTCAAAGAGTAGAAGGGTTGATGCTCAAAGAAGGTGACATCAGCGGATGTAACTAGTTTTCGAGTGGTGAGAGAGTAACAAACATAACCCTTCATTTTGTGAGATTACCCAACAAGCATATACTTGGTAGCGCGTGGGGCCTGTTCGCCCATGGCTGGGCCACGATGATGGATAAGACATGCACTGCCGAAGACACATGGAGTCAAAGAGAAGAGGGGTTTTAAATGAAAGATGAACGATGACACACAGTTGAGAATGGAAGAAGGCGTGAGATTAATTATATAGCATCCTGTTTAGACTACGAAGTGCCAATAGATCTTAGGGACACGCATTTAAAATATACGAGAACGAGCAATCTCGTGGAAGTGGTGATTTTACTACTCGGCCACACCATTTTGTTGCAGTGTATATGATGATAACAAACGTATTACAAGTTTCTTAAAAGTTGTGACTTGTATATTCACGCACATTATCGGTTCAAAGTATTTTAATTGAGTGTAGGAATTGAGTACGGGTCTCAGTGATAAATGTGCGAAAGATATGTAATAGTTCAGAGTGATCACACAACAAATATAGTCATGTCATGCGAGAATGATTATCAATAAATGTAAGAAAATAACAATATCCAGATAAATTAGCAGTTTTATATGACCCTAAATGTTTGAATGCGCTGAATCAAAGAGAGAGGCGCTCCAAGTACAGTGAAGGGAGAAGGTAGAGCAATGTTGTTTTTCGTAGATACATGATTCACATGTAAAGTCAAAAAGAAAAATCAGGAAAAGATTTTTTGCAGAATAGGAAGAGGAGCATGGTCAAAACGCCGATGTTAATCCACATAACTGACAGAGGAGAGAACTGAGGTAGAAAAGTCTAGAGTGTCGTGTCCATTTGACAGTCGTCCACTACCAATGATATTTCACGTTCGCCGATCCTGCACCACAAAGGAAGAAGAAAAAAAGGCGAAGGAACAATCATGACCATTAGTAAGATGACTAACAGAGAAGAGATTAAATGAAAAGTCAGGAACATGAAGAACATACCGAATAGCGAGGCATAGAGTGAGAGCACATCTCTAGAGCCGCAAATTGGGTTGGTGTCGCCATTGGCCACCGTGATAAACTTAGGACAAGCAGAGTCCTTGTACTGAGAAGGCTTTTGCGTAGTAATATGATTCGTTTTCCTAGAATCCACTATCCAAGATAAACCAGGAGAAAAGCATGGTATATTTTCATTGGAGATAAAACCGGCGAAGTGGCAAGTTTGAGTATCCAACCCCCGAAGATATTGTAGTTCCTCTCGCAAGATGACAATTCCGGAGAGGGAGGTGGTGGGAACCTCCACCGTAGGAGAAACATGGTGCTGAGAGTTGAAGGGTTGCGACAAGAACCTATGTTTTTGGTAACAGGTTGACTCAGTATGATTCGTCTTGCCACAAGGAGTACACATGCGAGTGTTTTGCCCTTTGAGCGATTGTGGTCATCGCGTCCATCACCCCGAGATCCATGAAAACCTCCACGATGCTCAGGATATGGAGGGTGAGTGTCAGTAGACTATTGGAGTGGGGCAGGAGAGGGAATCATCAAGACACTACATAGATCATGGAGCACACATCTGAGAGACAAAATAGTGGGAGGGGATACGATTATCGCATGGACACTGCATAAATGGGGTGAGAGTCGTGCCATCATTAGAGCTATGCTGACAACTTCCTTTTGAGTTCGTTGGGTAGCAAGATCCAACGTCGTAGGCTGGTGCTGAATCCAGGTCTCGATGAACGTCCTGTATTAGGCCACAAAGGATGTGTTACGTGCCCTAGATTGAGATCTCGTGCAAGGAGGAAGAAGAGGGAAATCCTAGAGGAGGGAGGCGGTTCCCTTCTTAGAACCCTTAGGAACAACGACGAGGGGGAGGAGGGACGTCGATTTTGTGAGCTGAAGAGGAGGCGACAACCGCGAGAGAGAGACACGAGATCGGGAGCTGCGGGCGATAGATAGGGTTTTCGGACGGGAGAGAGAGATTTGATTTAATTTTCCTTGTTCCTTCTCTCACAGCCAAACCACGACATAAAGCCAAGTTCAACGTAAAAAACTCAAATACCTCCTCATAAGGCTTAACAAGAGGCAGAGTTAAAAATAACCAAACTTGTGTAAAGTACTAATGCAAGATAAAAGGGTTCAGGTGCGCGCCACTCGTGACTCGCGGCGCTTGTACGCGATCCCCAACAAGGATCCATAGCATCTTCACCCTGCTCGACATCAAGCTTGTCCTCAAACTTGTCATGTGGTTGCGGCGGAAGTGGAACCAAGGGTGTTGTGGGAGGATCGCTGACAAAGGGATTCAGCTGGGACACGTGAAATACGTTATGAATCTGAGCATCAGCGGGAAGGCAGAGGCGGTACGCCACGTCCCCAATACGATGCAAGATCTCAAAAGGGCTGAAGAATTTGGGCCCTAGCTTCCGGTAGGTCCCCTTGGAGACGGTAGGCTGGTGGTAGGGCCGGCGCTTAAGCCAAATCCACTCCCCGAGAGCGAAGAATAACTCATGGGGGCTCCGGTTGTTGGCGGCCTCCATCTGTGCCTGGGCCTGTATGAGGCGGTCACGCGCTAGGCGCTGAATCTCATCACACGTGCAGAGCTCATTGTCGGCAATGGTGGAGCGGGCGAAGCCGCTAACATAGGTGAGGAGCGGGGAGGATCCCAGTCCTACAGGAGAAAAGGAGTAGTCTGGAGGGCGGTATGGTAGGACATATTGTAGAAATACTCCACCCAGGGCAACCAACAAGCCCATTCCTTGGAAAGGTCCCCTGTAAGGCAGTGGAGGTACATCTCGAGCGTCCGGTTGACTACTTTGGTCTGGCCATCAAACCGCGAGTGGTAGGCAGAGGAGAGGGCTAGCTTCGTACCGCAGAGGGCGAATAGTTCCTGCCAAAACTGAGAGGTGAAGACTTTGTCCCTGTTGGACACAGTGCTGGCTGGTATGCCGTGAAGGCGAAACATCAGGTCAAAGAATGCACGGGCAACGACGGGGCCGGTGATAGGGCGGCTCATGACAATGAAGTGGCCCCCCTTGAAAAAGCGATCAACGACTACAAAGATGATGGAGTGACTCCAAGAAGGGGATAGACCTTTGATAAAGTCCATCGTGATGTCCACCCAAATCTGTGTTGGAACCAGAAGGGGCTGCAGGAGACCAGCGGGCGAAAGAGACTCGGTCTTGCCACACTGGCAAATCAGGCAGGCTGCAATATAAGTGTGGACACTCCCTTTGAGTACTTGCTAGAAGATCTCGACACGCAGGTGCTGAATGGTCTTGTGGACCCCTTTGTGTGTGTGGTCATGGACGGTCGCCAAAATGTCTGGAATCAACAAAGAGGTGGTTGGCAAGTAAAAACGGTCCCTGTACAGGATGAGGCCGTCAGACATTGTCCAATGTGGCGGAAGGCGCCCCTCCTGAATCCGATGAAGCAGCTTGCGGAGAGAGGGCGTGTCGTGGATCTCCTGACGGAGGCGAGGGAGAACCAGGGGCGACGACTCAGATACGACGTAGAGGAGTGCATTTGCAGAGTCGCGACGGGAGAGAGCGTCATCCGCGCGGTTTAGATGACCCGCCTTGAACTCCACCCTGAAATCGTAACCCAAAAGACGGCTCACCCAACGCTGCTGCGATACAGTCGTCAGGCGTTGCTCTAGCAAGTATTTGAGGTGGAACGCTCCCACAAGTAGAGCCACCAGTGGTGGACGGCCTTCGCCAGTCCGATGAGCTTCTGCTCGTAGGCCGGAAGCTTCCTATGGTGGAGGGATGTCGTGCGGATGAAATATGCAATCGGGTGTCGGAGCAAATCGGCGGACTGACGACAGGCCGCTGGCGAGTCCGCAGCGGACAGACAGGCCCCACGGATTAGGAAGGAGGAAAGGCTATAAAAGGCAGGGAGGGGAAGGTGGATCCACGGGAGAAGAGCAACACAAGGAAGCAAAAAAGAAGCGAACTGAGAGGGGGCAGGCCGCAGAGGCAAGCGGATAGAGAAGAGCCCGCAACAGACAGAAGAGAAGAGGGCCCCACGAAGCAGAGAGAAGGTGACTCTAAGAAGCCTGAAAAGGGTGGAACCACGAAGAGGGAGAGGAGAAGCGGAGGCAGAGTTGCAAACCGCAGAGCCCGCGCGGATAGGAGACCGGAGCGGATAGGTGTCCAGGCCGCAGGAGACAAGGCCGCGGATCGGGGGGAGGCGAATACCCCTCGCTCATCTCGGTTTCAGAGGAGATCGCGTTGTAGCCTGCAAAGAAAAAAGTCAGAGGGGACAGGCGAGAACCAAACAAACGCCGAGTACGAGCTTACCAGGGGTTGACACGCCCCCCCGCACCGGTGGACGGTCCAGAGGAACCCGACCGTCCCTGGAAGGGTTCTCCTTCGAAAGTTGCAAGGGATTTCCCTAGTCCGGGGGGAATCGGCGACCGAGGGTTATCCGGGGGGGGGGGGGGGACGCCCCAGGCCCGAGTGGCTGGCGACCCGCTCGGTTGACAGCGGGAGGGAGCGATCCTCCTCCCCACCGCCTCCCTCTTCACGCGGCGGCACCTGCGAGGGAAAAAGTCAGAAATGAAGCGACAAGCCAGGAGGGAGGTGCGCATACCTCTGGGATAACCTCGGTGCCTGCTGCCGAACTGGAGCACGGGACGTCATTTGCCGGAGACC
Organism: Platanthera guangdongensis; assembly: GCA_039583875.1. Lineage (NCBI taxonomy): Eukaryota > Viridiplantae > Streptophyta > Magnoliopsida > Asparagales > Orchidaceae > Platanthera > Platanthera guangdongensis. Next base: position 167,101,345 of record CM077165.1, on the reverse strand, counting down.
GCCTGACTATCTTTCCTTTTACCGGCCTGAAGAGAGGGCCGGTATACCCGCGCGCCAACCACGGTGCGGCCTCAAGGGCCTCCTCCCTGGTCTTTTGGCTCGCGGCTGCCAGCCGGGCTCTCCCGCTGAAGCACCGTTTCACACCCGTGCTCGAAGGCGTCGCATTCCACCTAGAATTCCTTCTCGAAATGTGGAAGTTGTACGACAGAAGCCGATACCAAGGCTTACTGCGAGACTCAAAAGGCTGCCGTGGCGGAGTCGTCCCAAGCAAAACACTGACGACGCAAGAGGGACAGCAAGGGGACTGCGATTACCTGTATCCCTGGATAAATCTGCGGTAGTAGCCGGTCAGCCCGAGGAATCCTCAAAGTTCCCGCTGAGTCTTGGGAAGGGGCCAATCGAGAACCACCTGAATCTTGTCTGGATCAGCAGAGATGCATGCTGAAATATGCAATCGGGTGTCCCTCCTGCTGAAGCACCGCCTCACACCCGTGCTCGGAGGTGTCGCAATCCATCTAGAATTCCTTCTCGAAATATGGAAGCTGGAGGACGGGAGCCGATACCAAGGACAGCTGCAAGACTCAAAAGGCTGCCGTGGCGGTGTCGTCCCAAGCAAAACGCAGACGAAGCAAGAGGGACAACAAGGTGACAGCGATTACCTGTATCCCTGGATAAATCTACGGTAGTAGCCGGTCAGCCCGAGGAATCTAAAAATTTTCTGTCGAGTCTTGGGAAGGGGCCAATCGAGAACCACCTGAATATTGACTGGATCAGCAGAGACGCCTGAGTGGTCGACACTATTCCCCAAGTAGGCTACCCTGTCAGTGCCGAAGGAGCACTTGGCCCGTTTCAAGAAGAGCCGGTGAGAGCGTGCTAGCTGGAGGACCTGACCGAGGTGGCCGAGGTGTGCTTCCCAAGTCTTGTTGTACCCCAAAATATCATCAAAGAAAACAAGTACACAATGACGAAGGAGAATATGAAATACCTCATTCATGAACGCCTAGAAAGTAGATGGGGCATTCGTGAGCCCGAAGGGCATCACGAGGAACTCAAAGTGACCATGATGAGTGCAGAAAGCCGTCTTCTTCACGTCGATCGGAAGCATACGGACGTGGTGGTACCCCGAGCAAAGATCCAACTTGGAAAAGTAGTGGCCCCATGCAACTCGTCCAATAACTCTTCGACCACTAGAATGCAAAATTTATCCATTCACCGTTAGCGCGTTCAAGGCGCGATAGTCCATACAGAAGCGCCATGTGTCATCCTTCTTGTGGACCAAAAAGATCGGGAGAAGCATGAGATGCTGTGGTGGATAATGCCCAGATGAAGCATATCCGCGCACTGTCGCTTGATCTCATCTTTCTGTAGAAATGGATAGTGCTAGGGGCGGACGACTACCAGGGCAGTGTTCGAAAGGAGGCAAATGTGGTTGTCCTAGAGGTGCGAGGGGGAGGCCCTGTATGCGTGGTCATGGTGTCGCGGTACTCGTGAAGGGCCGAGAGATCTGGCTGCACGGAGGGATTTGACTGAATAGAGAGCAACCCACGTCCGCCGTCGGATGGCCATGCCAAACTGCCAAGTGGGGTCCTTGGGCCCAAGACATCGTCGGTGAGGGCTTGGGCGGCCATAGTGGAGGTAGGCGACACTGGATCGGACGGTCCGTCAGTCTTCGGCGGCGGGGAGGACCGTTTCCTCTGATATCAAGTTGTTACGTGCCCTAGATTGAGATCTCGTGCAAGGAGGATGGAGACGGATCCCTTCTTGGAATCCTTGGGCGCAATGGTGAGGGAGGAGGAACGCCGACGGTGCAAGCTGAAGAGAAGGCGGCCGACGCGGGATCGGGCATTGTGGGCGGCGAGTAGGGTTTTTGGACGAGAGAAAGATAGATAGAGAGAGAATTAGAGAGAGAAAGATATTTGGTTTAATTTTCCCTTTTCCGTCTCTCACAGCCAAACCACAACATAAAGCCATGTTCAACGTAAAAGACTCAAATGCCCCCTCACAAGGCTTAACAAGAGGTGCGATTAAAAATAACCAAACATGCGTAAAATACTATTGCAATCGTCGAGAGTCCACTGTTTTGAATCAATTAGCTTTGATACCATGTAGGAAAATATAGTACAAAGCGGAAAAAGATTTTATTTCTTTTCTTCTTCGTTCAATAATACACTGGACCCGCACTGCGCAGGGATGCTTTGTGCACGAGGATGCCCTTTTTCATTCAATAATACAAGGATTTGTAGTTTTGTACACATATATCTAGGAAGGAGTGAAAACTTAACCAAGATGTTGGACTAAACTATACATGCCATGTACGATCATTATTGTGACATGTTTGTGTAGAAGAGTTGCCTTGGCCCATGTAAAGGCCCTAGCTAAGTACCCGGGACGAGATTATGTTGGGTTCCAACCGATGTTTACTAATTATGTGAAAAAGACTCCTCTTGGGGATTTAGTACACACCGGATGCTTATGCTAGGAAGTTAAAGTTCCTCTCTGATGTGTGAGAGTTATCACTAGATCAACCCAAAAAGTAGTTCTTTGAAATAGCACTTTAATATGTTTTAGTTTGGAGTTTTATTAGGAGAAGGGGGATAACAACCTCCATCTGAATTCCATTAGTTTACTTTCATGATCTGGTCAGTCACTGGTTTTTTTTTTAAATTATTATGTATGCTTATGCTAGAAAATTAAGGTCCTCTCTTGATGCATGAGAATTTATGGCTGGATCAGCCCTAACTTGTTCTTTATATTAGCACATTATGTGATTTTGATTTTATTTGTGTGCCTTGTTTGTGGGATTTGTTTTTACGCTTCACTTTACTGATGAATTTTGTTTCGTAATCATTGATGTGATTTTAAAGTGTCTGGTAAGTTAACTTAACTGCTGTAAATAAAATATGATATGCTTAGATAATAGTTTGACTTGATAAATCCACATTATCTCATTCTGGTCTTTTTACTTCTTGGCGAGCCATTTTAGCTTATATTTATGAAATTGTTCTGCAGGTCTGCTTACATTTTGAAGCCAGAAAGTCTGCCGTCATCATATAAAGCATTTCTTATTAAGCATGGTGGAAAGGCTACTACTATTCTACAGGGTATCCGAGAAGTCGCAACCAGCACAAGTGTTACAAACTTGGATGTGATTGAGAAACACTACAAATCTATGGGTGTTGATCTAAAACTAGACCCTAGCATGAAAATACCTTGCACAGTATGATCTTCTTTGATGCCATTTTTTACTTTAAATTTTTGCTTTTGAACTCTTTGTTGTTTATTTTCGCATTAGTGGATCCATGCTCAAAAATTACCATGTGATATTGATTCATTTTAAAGATATAATCAGTTAACGGTAGATTAAGATACTTGGTTTAGCTTATGATAGTTTCATTTGTTTGGAAATTTAATTGCAAATGTTTCAATCAGATCAAATATTAAGATTAATTGACTAGGCTTGTCTTTATAAATAAGATCTAGCATTTTTTTTCTAAATCTGGTGCATTGGAAGGCGAATTTTTTCTTGTTAAATCAAGGAACTATTTTAGCACAACCATTTGTAGGAACTCTTCAAAGAAAAGTATCTTAGGTGTACTACAATATATTTTGAGTGGCTTAGGCATATTACGATAAATTAAATTGTGAGTGCTCGTCTTGCTTCATGTACAAAAAAGTATTAGGGATTTTCATAATTGTAAAATAATTAGTGATACGATGTAATAATTTATTCCTTCACACAACGAATACAAATTCATGCACAAATACTTATAGGTGGTAGGAGTGATGCCTTAACTCCAAACCACAATGTCGGACTAAACGATACAAGATTATCCTAATGGGTGATAGATGTTGCCTTTTATATTGGGCTTAGTAAGACACTCCTTCTATTCTCCCCACCTACTAGAGCGTATAGATTGTAGGCGTCAAATTTGAAAATGAATTGTCGATAAAGTGGGTAAGGCAAAACCTTGGTGAAGATATCAGAGATTTGATCAACAACGAGAACATGTTGAAGATCACTTTTACAGAGTTGAACTTTTTCCCCGATGAAGATGACAAACGAATTCAATATGCTTGGCGTGTTCATGGAACACTAGATTCTCAGCGATATGGAGAGTTGCTTTATTATCGCATTAGAGAATTGCGGGATAATGGAGAGATACACAATGATCAATAAGAAGACTCTCCAACCATGTAAGTTCAGAAATGACAGTGGCCATCAAAGAATATTCTGTCTCCTCAGCTGAGCGTTACACAATTGTTTACTTCTTGCTCCACCAAGTGATTAAGTGCCTTCAAAAATATGTGCAATAGCCACTTGTACACCGACGATCATCGAGGAGCCAACATAATCCATATCAGGATTCTCAAAATAGACAATCAATGCGAGAGAAAGGATTATACGCAAGCCCTTATCCTAAAACTGTTTTCACATACTGGAGGATCCACTCGACTGCGTGAAAGTGGAATGTCCGAGGAGCATATATGTACCAGTTAACCATGCCAACAATGAATGAGATATTTGGCCATGTGACGATCAGATAAATAAGCTTGCCAACAAGACGACGATAGTATTTCAGCTTAGGGAAAAGAGGATTAGAGTCTGACTCATGAGCACAAAGCTTATGGTTTGCATCCATGGGGTATATCAACAGTCTCATATCCATGAGGTTGATGCATATAGACAGTCTCTATTAATTCACCATTAAGGAATGCATTCTTAATATCAAGTTGATGCATTTGCCAATTACGATGAACTACTAAGGAGATCAATACTCCATATTCAGCTTAGCGACTGAAGAGAACATTCCTTCATAGTTGATGTCCTATAGTTGAGTAAAACCGCGAGTCACAGGACGTTCTTTGTGGCGCTTAATCATTACATCAAGACCGTGTTTAACAATGAATACCCATTTACAACCCACACCAGAATAACTAAAGGAATGGAAACAAGGTCCCCTGTCCCATTAGCCCATATGGTATCTATTTCATCATCTATCGCGGTCCGTCATCCCGAATGTTAGAGAGCCTCCTACAACGAAGAAGGGGTGAGAATAGAAGAGAGGAAAGTCGCAAACTTATGAAGATTGTTAATCAATTTAATGAGACGAAATGAGAAAACGGATGAGCGGTAGGTAGATGTGGTTCTGCGTTGGTAGCTGCGGGCTGATCAGTTGGACGAGGAGCGTCATCAGTAGGGGGTGACTGTCCCAGGGCATCCAGATGAGATCGACGACGAGTGTACACATGTAGTGAAGGAGGTGTCAGTAGCATGGGTGGTAGTAGGTAGTCCTTAGGGATGTTGGGATGTGTGATAACCTAATGTTTGATTTAGTATACATTAAATCCATTTTTTTATTGTAAAATTTTGAAACTTTGTATCCAATTATTTTAGATTCTGAATTAACCTTTTATCGTCCAGTTAGCTTTTAGTTCTGTCCATTGCACATGATTTGTTGATATAAATAACTTTTTGCTTAGTTTTTTTGGCGATTGTTAACTGCACCCCGTTTTTGGCTATCCGCACCCCAAAACGTTTTAAAAAAATCCTTTGCCAAAAATTTAATCCCAACCCTAACTATTCCCCTTCTTCTCTCCCGGTTCACGGAAGCAGCGGCGGCCGCGTGAAGGGCAAGGATAAAGGGGATGTCTCCGACGATGACTCGTCGGCGTCGCTGGAGGAGATCACAGTGGAGGAATTTAGGCCGGATAGCAGAAGCTCGAGATCTAGGGTTTGGGATGACGGTAGAATGTGTTATTCTGTAGCGAGCAGCTTTAGCCCTAGTTTGTACAGCTTCGCGTGGGCTCAAGCAGTTCAGAATCAACCACTTGGCCTTGAAACGAAGCTGGTGGACGCTGTCGTGGAAACGGGAAAGGACGGAGACGATGTGGTTATTCTAGATGGTAGTGAGGATTTACCAGGCCAGATGAAGGAAGAAGGAGAATTAGAGGAGGGAGAGATTGATTTGGACTCTGATTCAGTCGTAGAAGAAACGATACATCTATCTTCAGATAAAGCTGAAGATGAGTCAAAACCTAAATATTTACAAACTAAGGAAAGTGAAGAAGACAAAAGAAGTGGATGTAGAAGATTTGGATAAACGGTTGCTGAAATACTGAAAGAATTGGATACAATAACTTCTGAAGATGCAGAGGCGTAAGTGCTAAGCCATTGTTGGAGAAGAACAACAATGTGTAAAACCCATAAATTTTCATGCTAAACAATCTAATTATAAGTCGAAACATAACGGAATGATCTCGGACAATAATGAAAGATAAATAACTCAAACATTAAACTTCTGAATTTATGAATATTTCTGTCTGTTGTCGAGTTGACTGAAGCTAGTTCTGTTATGTTGTGTAGATCCTTGGAGGGTGTTTGTTCCCGGTTGTTGAAGTCATTTGCAGGCTTGAAAATTGTTTTCGGAGAGCCATGTTCCGGGTTGCAGGGTGCAAATAAAATTTTCAAAAATTTTGGGGTGCGATTAACAATGGGGTGCGATTAACAATGGGGTGCGACAATCCAAATATCGGGGTGCAATTATAGTTTCGGGTTGCGGTTAACAATGGGGTGCAGATAGCCAAAACTGGGTTGCAGTTAACTATCGCCTTTTTTTCCTGGAAAGAAATCAATGGATGTGGTTTTGCTAGATTGCTAATCTCGACCCACAAAAGTTCCTGAAGCACCTTGACTGATGGTCAATGTATCTTGCACTGTCCTTTATTTGATTATTTTTGCAATTTAATTGTAATATTTTCTTACTATTGAGTTTTGGGTAGTTCGAAGTTGTGATGTCTAGCTTATTTGCAGTTTATTACTTGCTATGAGTTTTCAAACGATGATTGCTCTGTCATAACTTGGAAAACTTAGGTAAAACAGTTGTATTTTATGCAGATTGTTCATGGAGATCAGTCCTGCACTAGGCATGTCTTATCTTTCCTTATTCAAGAATATGGAAGAGCGTTGCCTGTGTATCTTCCAGTATACTTAATTCCAGCTTTAATAGTCCACCGTCAAGGCCTTTTGAAAAGGTACTGGACTCTTTTTTTTTCTTCTAATTTTCTTGTCAACAGAGATATATTTGAAATGATAATTGAAAATGTTCTTCTCATACAAATTTATAAGTTTAACTTGCTCCAGTTATGGAAGTTTTGGAGAATAGTCATGCACCTTTCTTGAGAAAAGAATTTCTGCTGTCATTTTTTCATAATGTCGTGCTATTTCTGTGCGTAGTAACCATTAATGAACTGAATCATTTGAATTAATAACAGAGATTGAGTATATAGGAGCTTAGGGCATGCCAAGTTGAAATGATTTATACTTAGTATAGCGGATGGATCCTGTTGTGAGTATTAGAATCATGTTTATTTGGTCATGCAAAATGCTTATAAGATTAATATTTGACTATTGGATCTTGTGCAAGATGCTTATAAGATTAATATTTGATTATTGGATCATATGCGCATAGATGTTTTGTGGATTATGATTCTTATAGGTCCGTATTTAATAATTGTAAACTTTTTATTTCATTAGTATGGTCTGTCATATTAAAATAGAATGATTATTCAGGAATTGATTTGATGCACATTAAAATAGAATGATTCAAAGTTATGCTTAAGTAGTAGAAGTATGTATGATGAGTTACGACTAGTATAAGAGGTACTTATAGAATGATTAAAGAGTGTCCAGCTATACTAGAATTATGTCAAAGATCAATAATGAGTCCATAACTTTTTTTATTGGATTATGGATATACTGTGCCTTAGTGTGTATTTTTGAATGTCGCGGCAATCAATGAGATATTTTCTAAAATGAGTGAAAAGTTAGTTCAAGGAGTGTCTGCAAGATTTGAGTTTTAAACACGATCCCATATGCCATATTTCAGAGCAAAATGAATTTTTGTGTGACAGTTATGACATTTGATAAAATATCCACTGACATTAGATTTTTTTTTCTGATATGCGGCCGATGTGCTATAACAAAATATGGTCCTTTTTTAATTTGATGGTTCTTTATTGACTTAAGAGCTAACGTAAAAATCCTAAACAAAAACTAAAAATAATGCAGCATATTTCATCCTTTTTTGGTTTTGACATCTTTGCTTTCTCTTTAGCACATGATGCTGCCTCACTGTTTTACATAATCGACAATGGCATGCCTTCTATAAGATTATTATTAGCATATTTGACCCATTATTTAAGGTTATAAGAAGAGTTGACAGTAATTCCTTTTATGAAATGGTTATATGGAGATAAAACAAATTCTATTGACGGAGTTCCTATTACTTTCAGTAAGATGAGAGATGACATCTTCCTACATGAAAGTTAATTGATAGTAGTTGAGAGTGTAAGTTGACTCCTTGGGAAGTGCGTGGATGCAGATTCATAGTCAAAGAAAAGTTTTCACAACCCTCGACATTAAAGAAAATTGAAATGTAAAAAAGGAAAAAAAGAAAATAGAATTTTAGGGAGTCAAGGAGAAAGAACTTGGGTCCTTACCTTAATCAGAGGAGGATCACGAAGATGACATTTTGTAAGAGGATTATGAGAAATAAATATGATTACTATAGGGACCAAACATACAAATTTTAAAACCAATTGGCAATGAGTGGAGGGGCCCAAAATCTTGTTAAGTACCTAAGACAACTATGGATACCTGATGTGAGATTAATTTAAGTCACAAAACTGGACAAACATGTTGGATCTAGTCACCAATCTTAGAGGAAGGGGGGAGGGGGGGGGGGGATGGTGGATAAAGTTTACAGAGATCTACTGGAGATTAAAAATTCTTCTGAAACGAGAAGCACCTTTTATGGAGCTATCGTTGGGCGATAGGTAGTTATCACCGGCGATATCCCCCGAAACAGTGTTCCTTGTTTCAGAAGATCATGTTGGAAATAGCACGTATTGAATCAATTTTTCACAATGAACACATACGATTAAAGATCAAACAAGAGGAAATGATTTTGTTAGAAACCACGGTGGGGCCCTCGTCGGGCACATGAACCCAGATCATTGTGGCCGACTGCAGTCGAATGGCTAAGAACATCCCCAACCAAATCTCCTGAGCGCGTGTGGGACCCTCGTCGGGTACATGAACGCAAATCACGCGGAATAAATTTCCAGGTAGGTTGTTGAGGTTAGGGCTTGATCCCTGGACCTCCTTTATCAAGCTGCTGCAGCTCAGTTGGGTATCAAGTCTCCGTTTAGGAGCTTGATAAAGAAGGTCCAGGGATCAAGCCCTAGCCTCAACAACCTACCTGGGAATTTATTCCGCGTGATTTGGGTTCATGTACCCGACGAGGGTCCCACACGCGCCCAGGAGATTTGGTTGGGGATGTTCTTAGCCATTCGACTGCAGTCGGCTACGATGATCTGGACTTAGTCCCCGACGAGGGGGATCACGCGTGGTTTCTAACAAAAGATGGTCATCTTTTGTTAGAAACCACGGTGGGGCCCTCGTCGGGCACATGAACCCAGATCCGGTGGCCGACTGCAGTCGAATGGCTAAGAATCATCCCCAACCAAATCTCTCGGGGCCCAAAACAGGATAATTCCGAGTAGGTTGTTGAGGCCATGGTTTGATCCCTGGACCTCCTTTATCAAGCTCCTAAGCGGAAGCTTGACACCCAACTGAGCTGCAACTTAGTTGGGTATCAGGACTCCGGCTAGGAGCTTGATAAAGGAGGTCCAGTGATCTAACCCTGTCCTCAACAACCTACCCGGTATTTACCCGTCTTGGGCCCCGGGAGATTTGGTTGAGGATGATTCTTAGTCATTCGACTGCAGTCGGCCACCAGATTTGGGTTCATGTGCCCGATGAGGGCCCCACCGTGGTTTCTAACATATTTCATTTACTATAAGAAATAGAGTTTACAAATTTTAAAACTAGATCTCCATGACAATTAGTGCAGGACCCGTGATCTTATAAAGTATTCAAGATGATTTAGGATACCCAATGTGAGACTAATTTAAGTTACTAAATCAAATAAACCAGGTCATAGAAAATTTAATATAGTATATATTAAAATAAATTTTAATCATACTATATGAAATCTGGTATTTAAAAATACCCTCAAAATGTCTCTGATATCCGATATTCTTAAGATCCAATTTACTCACTGATATTTTACAACATTTTGGAAGATAATGTAAGGGATTAGAATAAAGAGAACAAAGAATGAGTACGTCATACACAATTTTAGTGGAATATATATTAAAAACTATTAATTAATTTAATAAAAGCTATAATGTGGCCTAATTGGGATATTTTGTCAATATCTTATATATATGATATAAAAAATTGGGATATAAGTCCTAAAATTAAGCCTGGTTGGTTAAAGTGTCTTAGAAATATTATTTGATAGAGGATATCTTCGGATGAAAAGATAATATTAATAACTATTTTATGCTAGTGAGTTTGTATGTATTCAAGTGACAGGTGACAAATCGTCAGGTAAAGTGAGCTCAGAGTAAAAATAACATTAAAATGGAGAAATACAAAAAAAATAGGAATATAATGTGATTATATTATACGAATTGTTAAAGTGATATTTAATGAACATAGATCAATTGTAAGTAGACTTAATTTTGGCATGCACAATGAATGGTAGGGAATGCAACTTAAAAGATGAGTAGATGAAGTTATTGTGGGAGGATTATATAGGAGAAATGTTAGACCTAAGCATAATTATTTAGATTAAATAAGTTTAACACCTAGAAAAAAAATTAACTATAACAAAAGCAAAATGAATGTTTGTAAATCCGTCCATAGATAGGTGGGATAACTAAGGCTCTATTTGTTTGGGCGTTTCGCAGCTCCGTTTTGGGCAAACGCCGCCGGAAGGAGGGTAAACAAATGAACCTCCGGCGGCGTTTGTTCTGTTTCCACCCGCCCGCCTTGAGAAACGCCCCAAAAAGCTCCGTTTGGAGCAGCCACCTCCCCCCTCCGATTCGAACACTCCGTTTCCACCCGCCGGATCGACCAGCGACCGCCGAACCAAATGAAGCCAAAGGATAATGCTGATGATGCCACAAAACACACATTGGAAACGGACGTACTACAGATACTCACCTTTGTAGACAATTAACGATCTTCTCTGCAGGGTGTTAAATGACCATCTGCATTGTTCTTTGAAGAAACAATGTTGGTTAAATCCCTGAATATCTCCTTATATCTGAATGGTCTCCCTCAAAATTATATATTTTGCACTGTATATGTAATATAGATGCCAACGAGATACTATTGGCCACCAAAATCTTTCAAAGTAAAACATCCAGCAAAGAATCAAATGAAATTAAAAAGCGTTGGTAAAACAAAAATGAAATTAGTGTTTTTTTAATGCAAGTTCCTCCTGTTATGATCCCGCATAACAATTGGTTCACGGGTCAACAATATGCATGTCGGCGGAAGGAGGCAGCACAAAGCAGGGCTGAACAAGGGGCCTCCCCTGCCACCTCGCAGCTCGTCTTGAAGTGAATATTGACTCAGTCCGTGAGTGAGAAACAGGGGGCAATTTTTTTCCTTTTCCCTTTATCATTTAGCTGCTCATCATTCTTCTACATATTTACTTTATTCTCTCATTGATTATATCTATTCGTCTTGCACATTCCCTTCTACATATTTACTTTATTTAATCATCATTTCATCAGTGCTCTGTTTGTAGTTTCTCCTATAATGTTTAAATTCTGCAACGTTGTTTCTTCCGACATGCTAATACAATCCTACGTGGATGCACAAAATGAATGCGGTCAAGCCGGACCTGAATGAAAAATGCATGTTTTAAAATATTAGCCCGAGTCCAATACTAGCAAATTAAATTATATAAATTTAGCAAAATCTACGCAATGTGAGATTTGAAATTTTCGGAACAAAACCAAAATTGCACTCACCTTTGCACGAGGTGCTATCAACCACAAATTACGCGAATAAATTTTATAGAGTACAAGAAATAGAACAGAACATTGTCAATCATAAATTCCAAACACACAACGTGTTCATCTCGAATTTAATAAAGAAAAATTACAACACAAAACAATAATACTCACAATCAAAGAGATCCGATAGAGGCAGTTGTCGTGGCTCCACAAGATGGTGGATGTGGCTGCGTCGGCTTCAGGAAATGAGGAGGTATGGATGTTGTATGGTTCCACGACAGGGAGGATGAAGGTCGGCTGAGATTAAGTGGCTAGCTTGTATGATTGTAATAGGGGAGGAGGTTGATCGACCGTATTCAAAATGATAGCTGGTAGGTTTGTGGTAGGGGGAAGTTAAAAGGGAAGAAGAGGATGGTTTTGTGGCTTCGACGGAAGGGGGTCCTTGGGAAGAACATTCAAGCAGGGTTCATGCCAGACGAAACAAACAGAGGTGAAGGTTAGGAAAGAAGGATGGTGGTCGGATTTGACAGAGAGGAGGTGTGCGAGGGACCATCAGACTCGTCGTCGCTAGAGGAGAGCCAAAGGATGGCTGGATGCGACTCGAAAGATGTACAAGAGGTAGGTTCAGGGATCTTGGCTGAGGAGTAGGGACAGTAACTTTTGTCAAGCCGTAACACGGGTGGCAATGGAAGTCAAACAAGAGGAAGATGACGACCAGGAGGGGGTGCGAGAATCGTGACAGGTCACATGGCATGATCAAGGTGGGCTGAAGGGGAACCGTCGGCTCCCAGAGAAATTGCAGGATTGACTCGACGAGGCGGAGGCGTCTTCCTAGGCGACGATTGGGTTGGGGTCGTCGACTCCCAGGGAGGAGAGAAACTGGATTGGGATGGGTAAAGGTGGCATGCAGGCGTGCGATTGGTGGTTTCGTGCATGGGAGATGATGAACAATATAGGAATTGGCGATTTTCTTCTTCCAAAACAGGGAGATCGTGGGTTTGAGGGGGATATTCACAAGCAAATATCACGAAACAATGAAATTAAGAAGGTTGACTGAACTTAACCGAGGCTTCGCACCCCGAGTTTTGCAGTGTCACATTATAAATTGATTGTGGATTCTAGAATCTCTCACAAAATATACAATGCCTATAAACTGCAGCATCAACCCCTATTTATAACAAGAGGGGGCGGTTGGACACCCATCGTGAATGACTGTGATTGCCCGTTACGCCTGGTGTTCTAAAACACTAAATACATGCCAATAAAATAAAATAAAATAAAATACGTATAAAATGAAATGCGATGTTCTGGACGCGCTCACGGTCTCGGATTGCTTGAGGACACTCTCTGTGTTTCGATATCCTACATTGTTTCTCATTGCGGAAGCATTGAACATACTCTAGAACAAAGTTGCACATATCAGATGTTGGGTTTATGTCGGTTTAAGTTTGAAAAGTCGGATGTCGGATTGCGGGGTATATATCAGGGATATTTTACTATGTCGGATTTTAATATTTAAATAAATGTATTCTTAGATATACACAGTTTTTATAAATATGTATAATTGTATACATATTGTATGTTTATAAATTACATAATAAACATATATGCACATAGTGTATGTTTATAATTTAAACAAGAAAGAGATGTCGATTGCAATAAACGAGATAAATATCACCAAATGAGAGCGATATGAGAGAGTTGTCGTGCAGAAAATGAAACACAAAACAAAACATTTTTGTTCAGTTTCTTCAAAAAATGAAAAAAATATTTTTAATACTCTCGATCATATATCAGTTCCGAAGTATCGCCCGATATATCGGATTAAACCGATATATCGGATTAAACCGATATATCAGAAGATATTTTCAAAAATGATATTTTTGCATAAAATATCGATGTCGTTGTGTTTTGTCCTCAACTTTTATGTCGGACGACATGTCAGACATATCAAATGACATCTACAACACTGCTCTATAATCACGTTCTGTTATCAATTTATAAGGTATTCATCTATGTGATCGTCGCACATGTGACAAATTTTCGTACATAACACATGGTGAGCCTATTGTCGAGTTGGGAAACCTTCGGCACGTCAAGGTCTTGTACCTTAATGCCAAAGTATCATTTAGTCATTTGGATGTTCATTGCACACTTGACGAATACTTTTGCACCCTATCCAAAGAACCTACTTATAGGCCACCCCTTTTTAAAAACATTCGACGCGTTGTTGAATCATCCCTTTTTGGGGACAGTCGACGCACTATTGGACTGTTACCTTGAATGTCATGTATTTTGTTATTCATTTACATCATCTGTATTAGGTTGTGCAAAAAGAACCAAAGAACTGTCTTGGAGCTGAATCAAACCAATCAATTTGGGTAGGTTCTTACGATTCTTGGTCTGGGTATGGTTTTAAAAAAAATTAAGAACCGAATTCTTGGGTTGGTTCTCAGTTCATGGGATTTGGTACTTGAGAACTGAGAATCAAATGTCTCAGTTATTTTGTAAATATTAAATCAATAAATTATAATTTAATTTATTTTTACTATATAATGTGAAAGGTGTAAGTTTGTAATCCTTTATAAACTTATTTTAAAACCAGTTATTAAACATAATACATATATAGAAAATTTAAAGTTGTATTAAGCATTATGTTGGAAAATTTTTTTTCTAATAATTTATAATGCATTTTTAGTCAAAATTTGCACAAGGTAGATTCGAGAATCGAATAAGAACTAAACCGAAATTTACAGTTCGGTATGGTTCTAGATTTTGGGTATGTGTTGATTTCAGTTCCAGAAAGTTAGAACCGAACCTATATGAATTGGTTCTTGGTTTTGGGTGGAACTGACCTGAGTTGCTCCTCGAATCTACATGGGTCTGTTGGGTCATGCACAATAACTACTCCGCAACCCTGGGTGCCAACTTTTAGGTAATATCATTCCTTGCCTTTGTTTCCTGATTCCCTTGTGTCGCCGCCGCCCCTACCCTATTCTATTTTCTCGCAACTGCTCACAATTAGCGAGGATACCGTGGGCCTACTCGGAGTTGGCGGCAGAGGATGACCAGAGGAGCGAGGATACCGTGGAGCCCTAACCGTAGCTTCCTAAGTAGGGCTTGCTCGTTGGAGGAGAGAGCTACCAAGACATCATACAAGAGAATAAGAATTAGACTTGATTTTATTTAAGCCACATACAAGACCCCAATGGTCCCTTAAATAGAACATACACGGGCATTACCGTAAATAGCCCGACTGACACTAATAATAACATATAATAAAGAATACAACATATATGACTCTAAAATATGATATCTTTATGGCCGCGTTGCCCATAACATCACTCCCGCCGTCCGAAATGAGCTTGACCTCAAGCTCAACTAACACACAAACTTCATCTAACACCCTCTTTGTCAGAGTTCTCGACGTGCAGGTTGAAGAGCTTCTTGCATATGTGCCTGCGAGTGTGTTGTTCGTCACAGTTAAAACATAATCCATAGGTGCGTCGATCTAATATCTCGATTTGAGATAGGCGACGGACCGGAGAGGCAAGCTGACCCTCGGTATGGCCCGGATGTGTGTTGGTGTCTGTGGGCAAGTAGGCCTCGCGCGTTAGCTGAAGGCGGCGGTCGCATAGACTGTCCAGACTTATAACAATCACTAAGTCAAGCGGAGCCTCAATTCGACATCCAATCGTAAGTGGTCACGACCCGATAGTGAAGATGACGACCTGCATCTCGGGGGGGAGGGGGTATGTGTGACGTGCGCCAGAAGAAGTTGAAACTGCTCCAAATACGCGTCCACTGAACCTATTTGGCGCAATGTTGCGAGGGCATCAGGGGGATTACTGCAGATGGGAGTATCGAAGCGCAAATTGTAAAGTCGCTTGAAGTCATCCCTTGTCAGATCCGACTGATCAGTGAGGAGGCTAGGGTCGTTACAATAAAAGTGCACTTTTTATTGTAACGTCCCGTTCCACCTTTCGTGGATCACAACACCACTAGGCCTTACGCGGTCCGTTACCGGGCTGCAGCCCAAGCACCCTAACCCCTCTACAGCCCATAGGCGGGTTGTTGGTGGCCACAACCTCCCTTTGATGAGCAAAACTCTCCAGTTAAGCGGGCAACAAAGGGACTTTCCAGGAGGTCACCCATCCCAGTACTACTCCAGCCCGAGCACGCTGAACTATGAAGTTTTTCAACATCTCATCACCAATTGAGCTGAGGAAGTCGTTTAGTTGTCGGAGTTTGTTGGTGGTCATAGAATTGCTCGCATCTGGTGAGTCAGCCCAAGGGATCAGTTTTTTCCTTCGTAGGTTGGAAATTCCAATCTGGTGTAGCGTGACAGAATAACAACGTTGGAGCATGTTAGGACTGGCGTTGGTGTCTCATGGACTGTCAATGGTGGCGGCGCGTGACGGATAAGTGGCGGTGCCTGGCTGTTACTCTCTTGATCGTGTGCAGGGGTGATAGAGAGATCATTGATGCGCTTGGAGAGCGCAATAATGACCTCCTGATGACGATCTGTGAGGGAAGTGTGTTGCGCCATGATGGCCTGCTGCATGGACATAATCCGACTCATTTGATCAGACCGGTCACCCATAGTGCGAGATAAGGAGCGGAGACAGCTGGAGTACTCTGAGGCGGCTTGTTGGGAGTTGCCACGAGAGCCTCGTCATCTCCCAACGGAGGTAAAAATACTTTAAGCTCGAGACAATGAAAGAAGGTGTGCATGTGTGGGAGTTTTGAGGGGCTCGATGGGATTAGAGGCGTGGGCTCCTCGAGGAGTGATGTCGAGATAGGTAGCTCGAGGGAAACATTGCAGGGGGCTCAATGGGAACAACTACTGGTCTGGGCTCGATGGAAAAAAACAAGAGGGCGTAGGCTGCTCTTGGAAAGAGTTGATCGCGCAGGTGGATCAATCGTCGAAGGAGCGAGTCGATCCCGCTGGAGGAGGTTGCTGGTGAAGGTGTCTCGGTCGTCAAACAAGCTGAAAGAGCTTGATTCTTGTGTTGCTGTTCTCGACAGGGCTCGACTAAGGAGAAGGGCGCAGGGTCGACAACAACGGTTCAGATTGAAGTGGAAGCAGAAGGGCGCATGTTCTATGCTGAGTATTTTGTAGATCGAGGAAGAGCTCTCATCAACTGGATTAAAGTAGAAGAGGAGGAAGTGTGTTAATGGTGTCGAAGGGCTGGAACTGAAGGAAAACAACGACTACTGGACTCGTCGAGGAGGGTGCTGGAAGTCGACGTGTTGAACTTCGACAGAGGAATGACACTGGCGGAAGAGGACCAATTGATCCGATACCAAGTTTTTATGGGCCTACTCTGAGGGGGCGATAGGGGATGACCCGAGGAACGAGGATACCGTGGAGCCCTAACCGCGGCTGTCTAAGCGGGCTTGCTCGTTGGAGGAGAGAGATACCAAGGCCTCACACAAGAGAATAAGAATTAGACTTGATTTCATTCATGCCTCATACAAGACCTCAAGGAACCCTTAAATAGAACATATAGGGCATTATCGTAAATAGCTCGACTGACACTAATAATAACATATAATAACGAGTACAACATACGCCATAATAATATGATAACTTTATGAGCACGTTGCCCATAACAGCCGACCCGTCCAAACCCCTCCCAGCAGTGGCCGCACCTCCCCGACCCCAATCCTCCACTACCCTCCACTCCCAGGCCCTCCTAAGGCCTGGCCAACCCCCTCTCAATATCACTCAACCCTAGCCAAACCCCTCCCTACTCCTCAACCTACTTGACCCCCATCACGCCATCTCTTACCAAATGCAAGCCGCATTTCCCCAGTCCAACTCCAACCTGATCTCCCTCAGACCATTCCCGCACAGTTGTATTACTCCCTTCAGATAGCCACCACTACCTCCACCTCCATGACCATGGGATCTCCACCTCCTTTTTCCTATGGCTCTCTGCGCTTGTGAATTTTTAGCTGTTTGTTTTCTTCATTATTGTATGGACTAGATTATTTATCTGATTATGGATGTGTGTCCTTGTTAGTGTATTTATATAACCCGTAATTCGTCGATATCATAATTGCCTAAGGAGATGCCTATTTGTAGACCGTTCAACGAGTATGGACGAGTAGCGCTTGTAACTCGCAAGTATGAACGAGTATCCCTTGTAACTCGCGAGTATGGGCGAGTAGCCCTTGCAACTCGCGAGTAGCCCTTGCAACTCGCGAGTATGGGCGAGTAGCCCTTGTAACTCGCGAGTATGGGCGAGCAGCTCTCGTAACTCACTACTATGGGCGAGTATCCAAAGCCCCCAGAGGTATTCTCGCATACTTACCCCCTCCGTGAAGGGGAAGTTTCTTTTAAACTTTCGGGACGTGGTGAGGCCTCCCTGCTGAAGCACCCAGGTTGTGCTTTTAGACATTTCTCTCTCTAGCTCTAGCCATCAGAACTGCGGCGTTCGACCGCAGGATCAATACCCTTTAAGCTGCATCTAGGTCCGAACATTTGGAGTAGAGATTTTTCCTGCTTCAACAATATTGTTTTGTCATTAATTTTGACTTGTAGTGTTTATTCCAATTGTGTCGTTAAATAAAAGCACGCAGATCAAAGAAAAACTAATTTGTTCGTTTTTTTGCATTTTTCTATAAACACTTGTGTTTGTTGTATGAGTTTTATGCAGTTAATTATATATTTGCTAACTTTATCGGATCAAATCCCACACACATGCATCATTTTAGGGCTTATTTAGAATTTCACTGATTGGAAACCTAGAGTTTTTGCATTGTCTAAAGGTCCACTTACACTTCCCTACTCTGCCTCAATGAGTTATATCAATAAAATGAATAACCTAAAGAAGTCTATTGTCAATCGAGGAGCGTGATAAACATTGTGGAAAAGAAAGTGAGGTAAGTTGGTCAGATGACCACTACCTGAAATTTGAATAGAGGCATAACATCAGATAGGGGTAATGATGCAAAATTTTGACGCATCATTGGTCATGTGACTCATGAATCTAGAATCTGAAAGGGACAATATATACCGGCAAATGCGATCAAGTAAGGGTTCAAAGAAATAACGATCTGTGAACCTGACATCTGAAGCATTCTCCTGCTGAATTTGATCATCCGTGAGTAATGACTGTTGTGATGAACCTGAGGAGTGATGTAGCGTCAACCATCACAACTTGTCTGAGTTGAGTACACATACAAGGGTTGCAGATGCAGCCTGTGGCCTTTGTCTGATCAAGTGTTTGACACTGTTGGGTGAAATGAGTATATTGACACTTGCTAAGCATGTTGATTCTGACCAACAACAAGATGAGGCTACCGGGGATTAGAAACTCTAGAAGTACTAAAAAATAGGACTGAACTGACCCTGGACAACAAACAGGGTTGTCCCTTTGATGCGGAGCATAGACGAACACTTGTAGTGGATGACGAGTTTTGGGCGCATTTGGGGTCAATTGATGACTTTCCATATATGGCGTGCCCGGATCGACGACCGGACTCCGCGGATGCATCCGGATTCGCGCTGCGAATCAATTTCATATATTAGTTTATTATATTTGCATTTATTTTGATGTATTTGGGTGGCCCCACCTCCGACCAATCATAGTCGTCGGTGGTGGGATGCCCTAGTCTCCTCTTTATTATAAATAGATCATGTATGGGCTGAAAAGTGGGATTGCAGAATTTGGAGAAGACAATTCCCGGATTCCCGCGATCATCCCACGGTGCCGACTCCGTGGAACCCTAGGTAACGACTACTAGGTGCCCATCTTCCTCCCCAAGGTATCCCCTAACCCTAGCCCACTTTTCCCCCTCCCAAACTCCCTCCTGCAACCCCTACAACCCCCAAATCAGCCACCGTTTGGCTGTCCAGAAATTCCTGCACTCGTAAAGTTTTACTATTCATTCATGAAATTTACTATTCAAGTTCTAAGTTTATTTTCTCCCAGTTGACAGCCACATCAAATCCCACCAAGCCAGCCTTGCGGCCACCCCTCCCCTGTTGTCCCCCTTTTTCCCCTGTTTCTTCCCCACCCGACCACCCTACAACCCTTCCTCATCATCCCTTTACGTGGATCCACTTCCCCACCAGCGCCCCTTTCCAAAACAGTTCCGATCCGGACTGTACAACCCCGATCCGTTATTTTCTCCACTCGTACATCATTCCCTAGCCCGGATCCGATCCCAAAATATTGGATCTACTCTTCCCCACCCGGATCTACCCACACTTGGCCAGATCTATCCATTTCCGGCCTGATTCCACCCTCCACCCCCGGGAACAGCCACCTACATCGTCTTCCACGCCGCCGTTTCCACCTCGGATCATTGCATACGCATTTTCGGCTCCGGATTCTTCACTGTCTTGGTCAGCCCACTACTTGGTGAGTGCTTGTTGTATTGAATTTTTATTTTCAGCATATTTATATTGGATTGGATCTCATATTTGTTTGGGTATATTTGATTGTGGTGGTTTGTTTAGATCAATATTGTGATTTGCAGGGTCTATTCGCCGCACGCTCTTGCTTTGGCCCTCCACGCGGAGGAAAGTCTAGGCTTGTTTTTCTCTAATTAATTATTGTGTCTTGCTGTGAATTTATATGCGTGAGATGTTTAAATTTATTATCTAACTGTGGCATAATCCGTCGGGCTTTGCATAATATGTAGGGTTAGGTCACTGATTTTCCACCGTCTATAGATTCGCCCTCCGTCGCCCTCCAAGATGACATTAAGGCTAGACTCCGTGTTGGTAGCCATGTTAGCGGTAGAACTTAGAAGACATCAATCAAAAGTGATACCTAGAAGACTAGAAGTAGAGAAAGTCCAACAAAAAAGTGCATTTTGCGAAGTAGGCAATGGACTCCAACCCACAAGAGTGATGATCGATGGTGGGACCTGCAAAGAATTCTGATGATCAACACAACAAAGATTTCCTTGTGCCAAGAAACATGAGCAAAAAAGCAAGACAGGCGTATCTACTTCCCTATGACAGGAGCTTCAGGCTTCATTTTTTTTGGCTGTTGGCTGTTGCTAATCAAAAAGTAGCTGACAGAAATGAAGTTTGCAGAGTTTTTCAAAAAGCAGTGTATAAATACTGTTTATTAAAAACGGAGTTTTGTAAAAAAAATTATGAATGCCTAATTGAGTTTTGTTTATATGCATACCTTCGTGAATTCAAAAGTAGTTGGAATATTCAGTTTCATCAAACTGCCAAGCCAGTCCATAACAATTAGATTTTTTTTTTCATTCCTTATAGGAGGCATCAATTTTAGGGGGTCTTTTCCCATCTTTGTCTCTTGTGACATCCAATAAAGATACAAGATGACTGTGCCAATCTATACAGATCTATCATGAATAAACCATAGGATAAAAATAATAATCGGAGGTTAATAACAAGAAGAAGAACAGTAGGAGGTCAAAGCAATTCACCTTTTTTTGATTCTATGTATATAACTTCTGAAAAACTTACAACATTATTAAAACATTTTGCAAAAAAATTAGACACTCGATTACTCTCAGTGCTCCTGCCATCAGAAAAAAAATTTGATGTCGCTTAAAAATTTTGCAAAAAAATCTCAGTGCTCCTGTCACCAGAATCTCTATAAAATTTTTTTGCAAAAACTCTTGCGGGAACTCCTTATTCCTAGATCTGAAGCTGGAATAAGAAGATGGTGAAGGTCTGCCATGAAACTGAACTCCCGCGGGAAGAAGAGCAGCAAACTCCCGCAGGAACAAGACCAGCGAACTCTTGCGGGAAGAAGAACAGTAGGAAGCCAAACTCCCGCCGGAAGAAGAACTGACGAACTACTCATTTTTTTGGATCTTACTGCTGTTGGCAAGAGATTTTTCCAAAAAATACAAGCCTTGTGACAGCAACAGAACTGGAAGAGAAAACACCATGAAATTAGGAGAACACCTTGGATATCCATCAATCTACTTGCAATCTCCCAGTCTGGATCCACTGCAAATAACAAAGCAATCTCCCTTCTTTCTCAGAACAGAGCAATCTCCCGTCTTCCAAGCTTCTTATGCTTCCAACTTCCCATAATCTACCAGCCGGCAAAGACCTGGAAATTATGGCGCACCACCACCACCACTAGAGCCTTCTCCCACACTCTAGAAAAGATCAAGTTCAACAACGACTCCCAACACTGGTTAGTGAGGAAGCCCAGGTCCAGTTTCGGAATCCACCTCTGATCCTCCTCGTCATTTCTCATTTTCTACGACTCAGGTCGTCGGCAAAGATCGTGAGTCACGGGGGAGAAGCGGGGAAAAGCATTGAGAGGCTAGTTGAGAGCTCCGCCTTCCTTCTCATGCATTCCGCAGAAGCGCGTCTGGACCGCGCGAAAAGGAACTCCGGTTCAATAATGCCATATTTCTGCTTATTTTATAAACGTCTTTTTGTGTAAACTTGCTGGCAAACGCCTCAAAAATGAAAACGCCGATTACTTAAAAACAATACGTAACGGAAACTCTCAAGCAAACATAGCCTCAACTGCAGTCATTATAGATGTGCAAGAGCAAAGAAGCTGCATTGAGTCGTGGATGCAGAGCAGAGAAGCAGGGTTTGGCTGAAGTAATAAAGAGCAAGAGTGAACTACAATGAAGCAATGGGAAGTAATGAGCAGTAGTAAGAAGGCCTCTCTAAAGGGGAAACTTCAAACAGATGGAGAAACAGTGAGGAGCAGCGCTCAGCAAAAAAGTTAATCGTGAGCGATGAAGTCTTTCAGGTGACATTTTGTCCTTGTCGTGTACCAGAGGGATCTGGGTTGAATAGAAGAACCTAGAGATGTTGTCATTGTCGTTGTCATTTGCATGAGGGAATGTCATTGAATTTGCCGAGAAGATGCACTCGGTATTATCATCCATGGGTGAACATTCTCATCGAAGGGAGAAGGCGTAAGCTGGGTGAATCCACAAGCAGGAGAGTCCAGGCAAGCAGCATCCAGAAAGGGAGATGGAGGAAACTGTTTTGCTTCAAGGAAATAGCTTTGCTACATGTTAGAGCTAGAGAAGCTAAATAATAGAATATAATAGATATCTTATTCATCCCCAAGTGGGGCATATATACAATAAAGCTGGGGACCAAGCAACCCGCGAGTAGCTGCTTTTGCCTGTTGTAACTTTTGTTTTGGTTTTTCCTGTCTTGTTTGGAGTGCGTTGGTTACCAAATTTTTGGCATACTATTTTTGATACTGTTAAAAAATATACTGTGCTGATGTCTTACAACCTTGCCAATAATACTCTACAGGCCCTACACCATCCTAGCCAAGACTCTTTTTGGTACTGCAAAATCAAGCTTGTTTCTCTCTGTATACTGTGCGTCAGCATGGTTAGTTTTGATACTTTAGCCATATGTTTTCTTTCATTATTGAAACAAAACAGTTTGGTTTTGTTTATTTTTATTGCAAGTCTTATTGATTGCTTGTGTGTTTTTTATGTTTTAAAGAAAATCAAGGGCTTTTCTCCGGAAACATCAAGGTTATATATATATATATATATATATATATATATATATATATATATATAGGATCTCCCCCTCGGAGTTTGCATAATTACAGGTTACACCCACTATCTTTCAAAATTACATTTACCTCCCCTCTAAGTTACCCCGGTTTAGAGAATGCCCCTTCTGTTAAAGATATGGATGGAAAATGATAAAATCACCCAAATTATTTTATGATATTTCAATTTTGCCCTTTGTAATGGCTCTACATTGAAAGGGGTGACCTCTTCCTTTAAAAATATAGATGGAAAGTGATAATATATGCCATATTATTTTAGATGTAGGGGGTAGGCTAGTGGTGCTCGGAAGCTAGGACTCTACGTGCACGTGTGAGGGGATATGCGAATGCAATGCTACATGCAATGAAACAGTCGGATAGCAACGACAATTAATTTAAACAATGAGAATTAACAACACCACGCAGCTAATCAAAATAAAGAAGCAATTAAATAATTTTAGCGATTTGACAACGGCTTCCTCCGCGCGGAGGGCCCAAGCAAGCGGCGGCGATTAATTCCATAAACAAATATTAGCGCAAAAGTACAACAACTACCAAACTATGATCATAGCACAAATATAGATAAACAATCAAGTGCAAATGTCAAATACAAAACACAATACCACGAGATACTCACGATGCAGTGGGCTGATCCGAGGTGGTGGAGAATTTGAGGGACCGGATGCAAAACGGGCGATCGGAGGTGGAACCGGTGGCGAGACGGCGGTGACGGTGGCTGCCCTCAGTGGAAAGTGGTGGTAACGGAAGGTAAAACGGCGGATCCGGACACGAATGAGTAGATCCGGACCGGGGGTGAGTGGATCCGATATTTAGGAGCGGATCCGGGCAAAAATGGAAGGTTTGTGCGGTGGAAAAACCGATCGGAGGGTGGTAGCACTAGATCAAAATAGATCTAGGGTTTTCGGGGCGGTGGGAAGTGGATCCACGGAGGGAAGGAGGCTGCGGGATTGGTATAGGGCCGGCGGATGAACAGTGCCGGCGGATGAACAGTGCGGGTGAACAGTAATGACGGATGAACAGTGCCAGTGAACAGTACCCGTGAACAGTTTCGGTGAACAGTACCCGTGAACAATGATCATGAACAGTAATTGGCGGTGGGGATTGAGATTTGGGGGTTGTAGGGGATGCGGATGAGGGTTTCGAGGGGGGGGGGGGGAGAAGACTATGGATGGGTATTACCTTGGGGATGAAGAAAACCACCTAGGAGTCGTCACCTAGGGCTCCACGGGCGTCGGCACCGGGGAAGGATCGCAGGAATCCGAAAATGAATTCTCCAAATTCTGCAATGCCCCCAAATCAGCCCCCTAGCATCCTATTTATAAGAAAGCACAAACTAGGGCATCCCCATCAACGGCTATGATTGGCCGGTGGGTTAGCCCTTAAAATACATCAAAATAAACTCAAAAAATATAAAGTAATATAGCGTTTTGACTCGCGGCGACGCTCCGGACGCAATCGCGGAGCCCGATCGTCGATCCGGGCACGCCATATATGGAAAGTTGCCAAATCAGCCCTGAACGGGCCCAAAACGTGTCCTCGTCTCTGCTCCGCATCAATCTCCCCGGCTTGAAAGAATTCATCTCCCGATGAATAAGGATCAAAATTCTCTCGCTGCATGCCGGGTAAAACTCGAAGAAGTCCACCTGAGGTCGCCCAAGTGTCGTCGCTGGAAAGTGTCCTCGCCAATCAACTCCCCCTGACCGAAAAGATGTCATCTCCGGTGAATGGAGACGGACGTGCTGAAGTCGAAGTCCATGGGCGAATCGATCAAACTCTGCTGCAAGTACCCAAGAGTCACCAACGTCTGTAGTGGGAATGCACTGGTGGAGTCTGGTCTCCATGAAGCTCTCAACGGTCAACTCACGAGTGGCGGATCCCGGTGCGATCAGTGGTGCCTGCGGTGAAACCAAAGAAGACGAGTCCCCGGGTGGGTGGAGGCCAACAATGGGTGAGGACGTATAAGGATGATATGGTAACGACCGTGGGGGTGGGGGTGGCTGGGCATCTCCACTGCTCGGGTCCACATACTCATGAGGCTCATAGTATGGAGTCAGGTCCTCAATATTAAACACGTGGTGAATTCCCATACTGGCCGGGATGTCAAGCCGGTAGGCGTTGGTCCCAATACGACTAATAATGGAATATGGACCTATTCGCCTCGCGCTTAACTTCTTGGCAGGCCCCGAAGGGAGCCTCTCGGGGCGGACTCGCACCATTACCTTCTCGCCTACGTTAAATATCTGCTCTCGCTTTCGCTTATCTGCATGAGTTTTATAATTATCATTGCTTGTTAATATTCGTCGGCGGACCGACTCATGCAAATCATGCAAATGTTGTGCAAATGACTCAGCAGACTCATGCAGGTAATGCAAATGATACAAAGACAACATGACAGACACAGTACACTCCTTATAGGAAAATCCAATAATTCCTGAGATGCCTCTCAAATGTGGTGGCCTATCAGGAGGTTCTTTCGGTGGAGTATAGACAAACTCATCCTGTGTGTGACGAGCGCTCAGATGACCATGAGAGACAACTATACTCAAATACGTGCTCGTAAAGAGCCAAATGTGTCTCGGGAAACGTAGCGTATCAGGGGGGTCCCCAGGAGGTGTGTAAGAAAAGTCATCATGAAGGAGACGACCACCTGAGTGAAAATCGTGTGCACTGACTAGAAGTCGTGACTCTAAAATATGGTGAGCGTCCCAGACAAGAAAGAACTCATCGGGTGGCTCAGCGGGTGGCGTGTCCCAAAACTCATCCAGAGTGTGAGGCATCATAAGATAGGTCCTCCCAATATGAGTATACTCAAGTGGACTCAAGGTAGGCCCTACATATGCCATGCTCCACTCAAGGTCCCTTTTCATTGGCAAGGTCAGAAATGATAATGAAAGAGGCGTCATACCTGAGTGGCTCACTTGAGTCTCAACCTTACCAAGATGTGGCGGATCATCAGGAGGCTCAACAGGGGGCTCGTCACTAAGGTCAAGGTCCTCCATGTGAGTACCATCGTAAGGGGTCGTGTTCCCTTGAATGAGTGTCATAGTCACTGTGAGATCAACATCAAGCTCTGGGCTCTCGGTCGTGATGTGACTCGGGGCAATGACAACGGGAGAGCAACATAGACCTACACTCAAGAATGGGTCTGTGGGTGTAGTGTCAAGAATTGGGTCTACGGTGAGGGTGTTAACTAACCCGGTACATGACAAAAGAAGAGATGTGGGTGAGGGACACAAGTCACACAATGCTGCAGACTCAATAGGTCGCTCAGGCTCACTCTCACTCGGGGTCGCGGGAGACGGGTCAGAGACAAGAGATAGGTCACTCACTGGGATAAGCATCTCGCTGGGGTGAGAGCAATCCGTATCAGGTACCACTTCCGTCGTGGGTAACAGGACAGTGGTAGGCGTCATGGTGACCTCAATATGAGGACTCGTACTGCGGAGGTCAAGGTGAGGGTCCAACCGACCAGCTCTGGCGGATCTCAAAGACTGTTCGTAGTGAAGGGCAAGCTGATACGTCTTCTCCAGGGACTTCGAGCTATGATAACCCACCTTAGTACGGATGTCAGATCGAAGCCCAGACCGAAATCTGCAAGTGGTCATGGCTGAATCCTCTCGGATATCGCTCCTCACAACCAACTCATCAAAGCAATCCCTGTAATTAGCGACAGACATGGATTCTTGCTGAAGGAAAAATAATTGGTCGAGCAAGCGACTCCGATATGATGAAGGCAGGTACCTCTGACACAATGTACGCTTCATGTCCACCCAACTAGTGATGCGACAAAGACGGTTTCGCTCGCGGGTCCTCTCAACGCTAGCCCAGTATGCTCTCGCCTGATCTAAAAGTTTAAGTTTCGCAAACTTAACGCGACGCTCACCGAATAACTCAAAATAATCAAGATAATACTCAATGTCCACAAGCCAATAACTGAAAGACTCGGGACTCGATGAGCCGTCAAAGGAAGGGGAAACTGTACGAAACTGACTCTCAAGATTTCTCTCAAAGTGACGATCCTCATAATAGTCATCCCTAAGGTAATCGAGTCGAGTCGAAGGATCAACACGATCCGCTCGCGTGTAAGGATATGAACGACGACAATCATCATATTGATCGTCTCTGACATAGTGAGGTTGTGTCGGTGGGTCGACACGATCTCGAGAAGTGGTGTGCCGCAGACGATAATAATCATCATGATAACGTGAGGCTTTCTCTGAAGTCGCTCTATGAGATTGGGTATAGGCAGACTCAGAATGTCTCAAGAGAGGAGAGGAACGACAACGATAATTAGTCATGGATGAAGCTAAAGACTCTATATGACCTACAACTACAAAGCATGCAAATAGCCTAACCTGGCTTTGATACCAAAATGATGTAGGGGGTAGGCTAGTGGTGCTCGGAAGCTAGGACTCTACGTGCACGTGTGAGGGGATATGCGAATGCAATGCTACATGCAATGAAACAGTCGGATAGCAACGACAATTAATTTAAGCAATGAGAATTAACAACACCACGCAGCTAATCAAAATAAAGAAGCAATTAAATAATTTTAGCGATTTGACAACGGCTTCCTCCGCGCGGAGGGCCCAAGCAAGCGGTGGCGATTAATTCCATAAACAAATATTAGCGCAAAAGTACAACAACTACCAAACTATGATCATAGCACAAATATAGATAAACAATCAAGTGCAAATGTCAAATACAAAACACAATACCACGAGATACTCACGATGCAGTGGGCTGATCCGAGGTGGTGGAGAATTTGAGGGACCAGATGCAAAACGGGCGATCGGAGGTGGAACCGGTGGCGAGACGGCGGTGACGGTGGCTGCCCTCAGTGGAAAGTGGTGGTAACGGAAGGTAAAACGGCGGATCCGGACACGAATGAGTAGATCCGGACCGGGGTGAGTGGATCCGATATTTAGGAGCGGATCCGGGCAAAAATGGAAGGTTTGTGCGGTGGAAAAACCGATCGGAGGGTGGTAGCACTAGATCAAAATAGATCTAGGGTTTTCGGGGCGGTGGGAAGTGGATCCACGGAGGGAAGGAGGCTGCGGGATTGGTATAGGGCCGGCGGATGAACAGTGCCGACGGATGAACAGTGCGGGTGAACAGTAATGACGGATGAACAGTGCCAGTGAACAGTGCCCGTGACCAGTTTCGGTGAACAGTACCTGTGAACAGTGATCATGAACAGTTATTGGCGTTGGGGATTGAGATTTGGGGGTTGTAGGGGATGCGGATGAGGGTTTCGAGGGGGGGGGGGAGAAGACTATGGATGGGTATTACCTTGGGGATGAAGAAAACCACCTAGGAGTCGTCACCTAGGGCTCCACGGCGTCGGCACCGGGGAAGGATCGCAGGAATCCGAAAATGAATTCTCCAAATTCTGCAATGCCCCCAAATCAGCCCCCTAGCATCCTATTTATAAGAAAGCACAAACTAGGGCATCTCCATCAACGGCTATGATTGGCCGGTGGGTTAGACCTTAAAATACATCAAAATAAACTCAAAAAATATAAAGTAATATAGCGTTTTGACTCGCGGCGACGCTCCGGACGCAATCGCGGAGCCCGATCGTCGATCCGGGCACGCCATATATGGAAAGTTGCCAAATCAGCCCTGAACGGGCCCAAAACGTGTCCTCGTCTCTGCTCCGCATCAATAACTCTACATTGAAATAGGTGCATTACATTTTACCTGAATCTAGAATCATTATAAAAGGATAAAATTGTAATATCATAAAATAATTTGGCTAATATTATCATTTTTCATCCATATTTCTAACGAAAGGGACATTTTTTGTAAATTGGGAGAACTTATAGGGGGAGGTAAATGTAAATTGGAAAGATAGAGGGATGCAACCTGTAATTATGCAAACTCCCAGGGGAAGTCCTGGTAATTATCCATATATATATATATATATATATATATATATATATATATATATATAAATATATATAGATTATATATATATATGCATATATATATATATATATATATATATATAATATGCATTATTGATTATTCAAACCTCCTCTGTGAGTTTACATAATACTGGTTCACCCATCTATCTTTCGAAATTGCAAATACCTCTCTTTTGAGTTTACATTTCATAACATCCCTGCAAAAAAATACTCTCCTAGACAAAACACAGAGGGGGGTGTAACCTGTAATTTTGCTAACTTATAGGGAAGGTTCCAGTAAACAGCCCTATATACATATGAGCAGCCACAATTCACTACCCCCTGTTTCGACTATTGTAAAACCTTTTCAGTCAATGTGAAGCGTGATCAATTCGTGCAAATTATAACAGTATCTATCCCATGCAGTGGTCACCACCAATTACAATACTCATTGTCGCTCACTGTTTTCTATGCTTTGGCAGCCTACAAGTATTTTTTACTTGATAAGATTCGTAAATATTTATTTATAGTTAAAGTTTAGCCCAAAATTATGTTTTTACTTGGTAAGACAACTCATATAATTCAAGTTACTATTTGAAAGAATTAAATAAATTGAGTGGTTCAGATTGTTTTGCTCCCTAAAGTACATTTTTTCCTAGATAATACTAATATAATTTATGTTTTTATTTGAAATAATTAACTAAATAGAGCTGTCTAGATTATGTTCATGTTGTAATGCATTATAAAGGGAATTTTCTTTATAAATAGTATTGATATATATGAATAATTATAAAAAAACTTCTCTCTAAGTTTGCATAATTATAGGTGTTAAAAGTATTAAAGAAGTCATGTAATCTGGCCCATTCTTAGGCCCGTATTGTAGCCTATATAGCTCTCTTAGTTTAGTCTCAAATCTTAGATTGAGATTACTCTTCTCTCTCGTCCTATATATATATATATATATATATATATATATATATATTATATATATTCTCATATAGTTGTAAAGTGATTTTTTTTGTTGAATAAAGTTTTCTACATGGTATCCGAGCACCGATCACTCTAGGTGGTTATCTTTTTCTAACCGCATTCCTCTCCTGCTGTCTCCTGGTTCGTTCGGTGGTTACGCTCCTTTTAACCACATCTCTTCCTCTCTAGCGGATATCACTTTTCTATCCGCAGGATTCTCGTCGGGCTTGTGTCTTCTTTGTCTTTTGAGCCTCCTCGTTTATAGCTTCTCTACTGGGTCCCATTATCCTGACACCGTGTGACTTGCCCTTGTCCGCGACGGTCTGCTCTTTGCCTTCTGTGGCCTGCCGGTTACAGACTCCTATCTACTGCTCGCAGCGATCTTCCTTTTGCTTGCAGCGGTCTGTTCGCTGCTCTCTACCTTTTGCTGCTCACCGTGGTCTGCTCTCTCCTCTTTGCTATTCGCGTCGGTCTGCTCGTTGCGGTCTGCTTGCCGCGGTCTGCTACGCAGTCAGCTAACCGCTTTTCTTCTCGGTGGTCTTGCCGCTGTGTTCGTTTTTCCTCTGCTTGCCGGTCTCAGCTCGCCGGTTTGCGGTGTGTTCGTTGTGTTCGTTCTTCTCGGTGCTCCTTTAGGTCGCTGCTCTCCCAGTGCGACGAGCTCCCTCCAAGCCGCTTAGCCGCCTCTCTGCCCTGAGTCCCAGATCGTTGTCTGCACTATTCTAGCCGTGCGACCTGTTGGATGATCGTGCTTCTCTGACCTCTCAGCCTGTTCTTCTGTCCGCTTGGGTTAGTCGTCGTGCTTCTCGCAGTTCGCCTTTCCTTCTGTTGCTTCTGCTGCTTCTGCTGTCAGTCTGCCTGTTCTGTCTACCCGATTACTGTTGCTGGTTTTGTGATGGATTCGACTGCGACTTCCTCCCTTCATGGCCATACTATTGTTGTGTCCATTGAACTTCGTGATGAACTTCAAATCACTACCGTCTCTCTCTGTGGGAAACAAAACTGTGTTGAATGGGTTCACTCTGTTTGCCGTGTTCTACAAACTAAAGAACTTCTTCATCACCTGACCAAGGTTCCTCCAACTGCTCCCATCGAGGAATGGATTCTGGATGATGGTCGTGTCCAATCATGGATTCTCAACTCCATGGACACTGAGTCATATAGGATGACTATGTATCATGAGACGGCTCATGTTATGTGGGAGGATCTTCACTCCCTTTATTCTGGCAAGGACAACCTTTAACACCTATTTGACATAATTACCGACCTTCAATCACTTGACCCCGAGGCAACTGGTGACTTGACTTTATTTGTTGCTCGAGCTAAAACACTTGTCGAAGCATAGATACAACACCAACCTCTCATTAAGGATTTGGTGGCGCAACAGCCGCAGAAAGAAGCAGTTGGAATTGCCATGATGATGTCCCGTGTTTCACCATATCTTCATAGTGTCTGGGCTCAGATTCTGTCTTCCGCCTTTACACCTATATTTGATGTTTGGTCAATGCTCCTGAAGGTTACTCCTCTACCGGATACTCCTACAAATCTTACTCCGACTCTCCTCCAGCAAACTGTTTCCACTCTTGCTCCTTCTGCTTGAGGTCCACTAGCTCGTGGAGGTCGCCATTCTCGGGGACGGGGTGGTGGTGATCGTACCCTCTTTAAATGCTCTCACTGCGGTCTGGATGGTCACCTTGAGGCCACTTGTTATCGCAAGCATAGTCTGCCTCCTCACCTTATTGCTTCTGTTACTACAGCTTCACCCTTGGCCACTGGTGATGACATTGTTGTTCTACGCGCTCAACTCCAACAGTTACAAGGAGTGGTTAGTCGCTCCTCTAGCTCTGTGACGTCGATCTCCAATGAAAGTATATCTTGGCTCTCCCACAGCTCTCAATGGATTGTGGACATGAGTGCCACACATCACATCTCTTCGCAGAAACCGCCTCAATACTTGGACTCTGCTTATCCCAAGTTCATTACCGTGACCAATGGTGACACCTCCACCCCGGTTTCTGGCGCTTCAAATATGCCTCTTATTTCAACCCTCTCGTTATCCTCGGTTCTTCATGTCTCGGGATCCCCTTTTAACATACTATATATTAGTCGACTTACTCAAGATCTTGATTGTTGTGTTAGCTTCTCACGCTCCTCTTGTGGTACATGATCGACAAACGCAGACTACACCTGGTAAGGGGCGGATATCCAACGGGCTGTATCTTCTGGATGTTACACCTACTGCTCTCACCACTGTCTCTTCTGTTGATTGACATCGTTGACTTGGTCATGCTCCTCTCCAGATTCTCAAGAAAACTTTTCCAGATATTTCTCTCAAAAAGTTTACTTGTGAATCTTCTATCTTTGGCAAACAACATCGTGTGTCTTTTACTTCTTGTACTCGGAGCGATACTCCTTTTTTCTTAGTTTACTCCGATATTTGGGGACCATATAAGATCCCTACTATTTTTGGTTATCGTTACTTTGTAACATTTATTGATGATTACTCGCGCGTTACTTGGCTGTACTTACTTCGTGATCGTACCAAACTCTCATCTATGTTCTGTGGATTTATTACGGAGACTCGCACTCAGTTTTCTACTTGCTTAAAAATTATTCGTACTGATAATGCGCTGGAATATACCAGCCGTACCTTCTCTAATCTGTGCACCAAGTTTGGTATTATCCATCAGATTTCGTGTGCCTATACCGCTCAACAATATTGTGTGGCAGAGCGAAAAAATCGTCATCTTCTCGATGTCGCCAGATCTTTAATGTTTCAAATGCAGATTCCTCCACTATACTAGAACTTTGCGGTTTCTACTGTCTGTCATCTCATCAATCACATGCCCTCGTCTATCCTCAACTTTGCAATTCCAGTCACCCTACTTTTCCCATCCAAGGATCTATTCTCTCTCCCGCCTCGTGTTTTTGGATGTACTTGTTATGTCCATAACCTATCCCGTCGCTAACAAATTTACTCCCCGTGCTACAAAAATCATGTTTGTTGGATACTCTCTCACCCAAAAGGCATCAACCTCTACGACTCATCTCTTGGCAAATTATGTCTCCTTCCACCGCCTCTCCCCACCTCTGCTTAAATTTGCACTCTCTCTCTCATCCATTTCTATACCTAACTCTTTACAGGAGGCTCTCCAACATCCGGGGTGGCGCGCGGCCACGGATGAGGAAATGACTGCTCTTTGGGCCAATCAGACTTGGGATTTTGTACCGCTTCCTCCTTGACAGAGTTGTGTTAGTTGTAAATGTGTCTTTACAATGAAACATGCTGCGGACGGGATATTTGAACGTCTAAAAGCTCGGCTTGTAGTTCGGGGGTTCACTCATCAACAAGCACTTGACTATGATGAAACTTTCTCCCCTGTCGCCAAGCTAAATTCTGTTCGAGTTCTGATCACCTTAGTAGTTCATCGCCAGTGGCCTCTACATTTGCTGGATATCAGGAATGCTTTCCTGAATGACAATCTTCTTGTGACTGTCTACATGCATCAACCGCCCGAGTTTGCGACCACGAGGGAGTCTCGTGTGTGACTGCTCCGAAAATCTATTTATGATCTCAAACAGTCTCCTCTGGCTTTGTTTGAAAAATTCAGTGAGACCGTTCAAGAGCTTGGTTTCAAGAGAAGCTTGTCGAATTTCTCCCTTTTCACTCGTCATCAATCAACCGAGACTGTCATTCCCCTGGTCTATGTAGATGATATTTTGATTACTGGTGATGACTACACCGAGATACAACAGATTAAACAACACTTAAACTCTATTTTCAGACTATAGATCTGGGAAATTTTTGGTATTTTCTTGGACTTGAGCTAGCAAGGCGACCTGATGGCCTTGTCCTATTACAACGAAAGTATTGTCTTGATATTTTTCAAGATGCAGGCCTCACAGGGTGCAAACCCGCCGAAACCCCGGTGGATGTCAACCACAAGTTGTTTGCTCATGAAACTGACTCTGATTCACTGCTTCTGAATCCAGAGTACTATCGGTGGCTTGCAGGAAAATTGATATATCTAACTGTTACGAGACCTAATACTCATTTGTCGTTGGAGCGGTCAGTCGTTTTATGCATGCACCACAGATTTCTCATCTCCAGGTGGTCAAACACATCAAGTATTTGAAGACTTCTCCTGGACAAGGAATCACATATAATCCATCCACCTCGTTATCTCTTATTGTGTATTTTAATGCTTGCTATGCGGGTTCTTTGGATGATCGATGCTCCACTACTGGGTTCTGTACGTATTTTGTTTGAAATCTTATCACCTGGCGTAGCAAAAAGCTGTTAGTTATTTCTCGCTATTTTGCTGAAGCTGAGTATCGTGCAATAACGACTGTTGTATCTGAACTTACCTGACTTGAGAGTCTCCTTGGTGATTTGGGAGTTAAACTATCGTCACCAGCAACTCTCTTTTGTGATAGTCAGGTTGTCATACATATTTCTAAGAATCCAGTGTTCCATTTGCGAACAAAACATATTTAAGTTGACTGCCACTTCGTTCGGGAGAAGGTTCAACTGAGGATAGTAGAATTGGAGCATGTTTCTGCTTTTGGGCAAGTTGCTGACATATTTACCAAAACACTATCTCGACCACTATATCATCTTTTTGTCCTAGCTTGGTGCATACGGCTTGTATGCTCCAGCTTGTGGGGGAGTGTTAGAAGTATTAAAGAAGTCATATAATTAGGCCCATTCTCAGGCCCATGTTGTAGCCCATATAACTCTCTTAGTTTGGTCCCACATCTTAGATTGGGATTACACTTCTCTCTCTTCCTATATATATGTATTCTCATAAGTTGTGAAGTGATTCTTTTGGTTGAATAAAGTTTTCTACAACGGGGATCTCTCCCGTATCTTTCAAAACTACCAAAGCCTTCCCTCTAAATTTACATTGTTAGTACATGTATGTTAATAATGTAAACTGCTAAACTTAGAGGGGAGGTTTTGGTACCTTTGAAAGATAGAGGAGATGTCCCTGTAATTTCGCAAAATTGTGTGTAGATCCCAATAAATAACTCTCTCTCACACACACAATAAAATTTCACATTAAAAAGCAAATCCTTTCATCTATTTGTTATTAGTATTTAGTTGAATTACCTCAAGAACGTTAACCTTTGTGTTCTTCTCTCAGGGCTTGGACTTGCATCCTCTTCAGAACTTTTGATAGATGTAACATTCCATTGGTTGCTGCAGGAACAGTAAGATTTTGGCTAAATAGTCATTAAATTCTTACGAAAAATACTGAATATGGTTCTTTTATATATATGAACATTGTGATTGACTACTGTCACAAATTAAGTAATTGAAAACAGACCAAAGTGGTTAAGTCATATTTAATGAATCATAAAAACGAACTAAAAAGAAGATATAGTCATGATGAGTGCACTCTCAATTTATAGGAATTTTGGGTTGCGGATAGCCGGAATTCTTACATCCTCCACTAACTTAGTGGAGGTCGTGGGGCTATGTGGGGTTGATCTAAGTCAACCCCACTAACTCCATGACGAAACCATCCCGAACCGCCATGCGTGCACCGCGCATGACGAAACCGCCGCACCGATCGGGCTGCCGTGTGGTTAGTGGCAGCGCGTCCCGTGAGGCTGAGCAGGCGGCCGGCCACCCGGCCGGCCACCACGCCGCATGTTCGCGCACCCCAAGCGTGGCCGAGCTGGCAGCCGGCTGTCCCGTGCGGCCCTTAATTTGGCCACGCAGCCGCGTGGCCGCGCACTCCGGGAGCGCGACCGCGAGCCCAGGCGGTTGGCCTCCGCGGGCCTCTCGGCCGCATGGCCACTCGAGCGGCCTCCTTGCCGTCCGCGTGGTCGTGCCCGGTCGGGCGCTCAGTCGGCCCCCTCAGCCGGATGCCCAACCGAACCCTCCGTTGGCCGGTCCTCATCGGCCGGGTCCCATTGCCGATCGACCCCTTTGTTGTCACCGGCTGGCTCTCCTCCGATCGGCCCCTTGGCCGCCTCCGAATCTCCACTGTCCGATCACCACGTAACTACCTCGCATATTATGGGGGGTGCACATAACCAAATTTAATAATTGGCGTGCGTATAATAAATTCCCTAAAAATATGTGTCAAAAATATAATAAATCGATTTGCATATAACACAAACCGGTTTTGATGTGTGTATGACCGTGTAACCATCATAATCATCCCAAAAAACTATAAATAGGACCCCAATGCCCTCCTTCGATCCATCTTTTCCTCCTCCCGCTTCGCCTCTTACGCACGTGAGAGCTCCTCGAAGAATCCATCGAAGATCTTCTTCGTCTTTGAAGATCTTCGAACGTCTTCGAAGATCTTCAAATCCCCTTCGAGCGCACTTAGGGAATCCGCCGCGCACGTTTCACCTCTTGTGCACTCTGCTACATGTTTAACACACCCTGTACGCTCCATGCCCCTCACACAACAAGTTCACAGCTCCAATCTCCTCAAACAACATGAGGCAAGCCGCAGATTCCGGTACTTTCCAAGGGTGATACTCCAGCTTTCGAGCATCCACCAGAGACTCCAGAGCGCCCAAAGCGCGCTGCTGTACACTGCACAATCAAGAAGTACTAAGCTCCGCGAGCGGTAACCTGTCACCCTCGAAGCCTCGTTCTCTCTCTCACTACAATTGTAACGAGAGGCGGCCTGTCGCCCTCGATTTCTCTGCCAAGTTTATGTGATCCTAGACCTAGGGCTGTGGGTTTCAAAGTAATAAATTCGATCTTTCAAAATATTTGTGGCGCGGAGGCATTCGCGGGTTATTTCTAACGAACTAAATGGTCGAGACGTCGCTCGCGAACGCAAGTCTACCGCACAAACGTAGTAACGTCACAAAACACAGTTCCACAGGCACAAAATATGAAAACGGACAAACAAGGTAATGGAAAATAACGACAATTAGGGGATGAAGTTAACTAGGGCAAGCTCTTTAATTATCTACTTGTTTAAATATTCACACAACAATTGAACACTGGATTGAGAGCAGGGGAAGAGCGTGGTATACCCAAGGCAGAGAAGTTGTGGCTGGAGCTGTAGTCGTCAGCGAACTGTATGGTGGCCGGAGCAAGGGTGGCTGGAGCAGTGCTTGGAGGTTACAGGAATCGATGGAGGCTGGCGGTGGAGAGCCGGTAGCAGCGGGATGGGTTCTGGAAGAAACCACCGGAGCTGGCGTAGGGAGCAAGACCGACGGGAAGACAAGGGATCGCCGGAGAGCGGTGCGAGTAGGTCGTCGTAGCCGGGGAGGGTTTTAGCGGCCTCTACGATGGCTGGCGGGGCCTCAGGAGGCGGCTTCTGCGGTGAGTAGGTGAGCGATTGAGGCACGGGAAGTTCCTGGCGTTCCGTCGGGGGTAGCAACTGTCGAAGGGTGCGGGAGTGGGTCGGCGTCAATCGACGACGTTCGATAGCAATTTCAGGCAGAGGGGGAATGGCGATGGGGCTTCCGTCGGGAGAGAAGGAGAAGGGCTTTAGGGCCGGCGCAGGATGGAATCGAACGAAGACAGTAAGTCTCGTTCGATTCAAATTTCCAGGCAGCATTAAGAGAGGGGAGGATTATTTTATAGAAGGGAATTTAGGGTTCTTTAGGCTATTGACAGCCATGAAATTGGTTTGATGTTTAGAGGGCTTTGGGAATGGGCTGAATAGGCTTACTCAAGTGGGAGATTTAACACTATAAATGTTTTTTTAAATAGTTAATTAAATTAAAGCTTGCCCTAAATTAACTATCCCTAAATTACCGGACCTATATCGGTCACACCAACGAGCCAAACCAAAACTTGTGCAAGTAGTGCACACAATACCAAATAACATGCAGAGCGCAAATAATGTGCGCGACAGAACATAATATCCCAACTAAGCGCGAAGACATGCGCGACAAGATAAAAGAAAAATATAGGTACAATAAATAAAAATAAAAAGATGCACTACAGGTTGCGTCAATTCCCCCGGGGTTGAAAGAACTCGACCTCGTCGAGAATGTAATGCAACCAATCACTATCAAGTCCAAGACGATGGTCAGAGAGAAGCTGAAAAGGTGTCCTGCTGGTGCTGTGGCTGCGACCTAAACTTGGAAGTAACCTTTCATTCGCAAACTCGCAGTCCATTAGCCAAATTTTATGCAAAACATTTAAATAAATAGTAATTATTAGAGCATGCAGGTGATAAGACAAGGCGGGTGTGTGTAGCAAACAAGTGGGTGGAGGGAAAACGTAAAATAAATGGAAGCAAGTCGTGGAACCAGTAATTCATGACGCAACATCCTCTTGCTTGGTAGACACTTACGATCGTCCGCTAGACCGGGACCGTCCATCGCTTAGACGTCACCCGATAAAATCCCACTCGAGTCACAACATTTTAAGCACATCCCAAATCTATCAATTATAATCTTCCACAAAAACCCATGGAAACAAGTGTCCCGATGAGGAGTATAAAACCAACGGGTCATCTCAACTCCCCTCGTGCGACTCGACCTAAGAATCACAAACATCAAACGATCGAAGTGAGGAGCCCCAATGTGCTCGACTACCACCAAGGACAAACAATGCGGACTAAACACGTGCTCATCAAATACGAAGTCAATAAAAGATGGTGCTACCAGAGCACCCAAAATAGATGACTCTCAAAAATCAGATGCCTCCCCCTGGAGCGAGGGTCCAGGCCGAAGCGTAGCACTAAATAGGAGTGGTGTAGTGGAGACTAAAGACGACGACGTAGATGCTAGTGAAGTCCTCCCAGGTGCTCTAGGAACAGGACCATTCTTCTGAGGAAGAAGTATGATCTTGCGCCCATGATGATCAAAAGAATGGGAGTTCC
The DNA here is from genome assembly GCA_039583875.1 of Platanthera guangdongensis. NCBI lineage: Eukaryota > Viridiplantae > Streptophyta > Magnoliopsida > Asparagales > Orchidaceae > Platanthera > Platanthera guangdongensis. The sequence goes on along the minus strand of CM077165.1, from coordinate 167,062,261 downwards.
TCATACCATCATGCAGAACATGTCGGTCATACTGTCAGGGTCGTCCTAGAAGTATGTGGCAAACGTCGATGGGGGCGACATCACATAACACCGAATCACGATACACGTCCCCGATAGAGAACTCTACCTGACAATGATGAGTAATGAGTATAGTCAACGGACTACTGACCCTAGATAAATGGTACGACTGCTCTAAGGGGCGTGTCAAAAGTCCTAACTTCTCCACCATTCGCTGAGGCACGCAGTTTTCCATACTGCCGCTATCAATAATAATGGAACAGAAATGCTCCTGAATGCGGGCGGTAGTGCGAAAAATCTCCTTTCTTCGAGGATCCTGCTCAGTGGTCTCGCCAAAGGTAATCAAACTAGAGTGAAGAGCACAAACTAGGTGCTCCGCTTGCTCGCCCTCGACCTCGATAACACCATCAGCCTCGGGCAGGGGCTCGGGTTAGGGGTCACTAAGGAAAACCCCATACTCGGGCTCACCCCCGGAGGTGGAATCAATCACAGCAACGAACTGGCGTCGCGGGCACTCAGAAGACTTGTGCCCGGGCTCCATATAATTGAAGTATCGAAACACTCCAGTGTGGGGTCGGGCTCCCATGGGCTCCTTACCCCGGGACGGGCCAGGGTGAAGAGTCGGAGCTCCAGTAATGGCAAGAGGTGGGGAATCAGTAGTAGCAGATGTGGGTGTAGTAGTGGTGGTGCTCGAAGTGGGTATATCAGTAGACCTAGATCCATCAGTAGACCTCTGACCAGATGTCCTCTTCTGGAGGGCATCCGCTCAACTTGCCCCCACCACGTGAGTGTGGGGCCCTTCAGCTTCAGGGTCGCATCTCCACCTGCTGATGGGCAGGAGTGCGCTTCCAGCTGAGGAATCACTCAAGTCGCTCGTACCAATCAAGGCACACCTCGGGCTCTAGTGTGCCCTCAAAATCCCCAACAACTAATTTAATACCCGCATCCCACCTAGGTGGATGCTCGTGTTTGTGATGAGCTGGTTGGGTTTCTGGCGGTGGTGGTGTAGGAGGTCGTGCAGGAGGAGTAGGGGGTTGTGCTGGAGGACCCCCTAAGTGATATTGTGCTTCTAATTTATTGATCGAAGTGCGTAACCCTAACATGACCTGATTCATATCTCTCACGGAGACAGTGAGTGTAGTGACAACAGCCATGAGTTCTTCCAGACGTTTACCCATGTCTCCTAAACTTCCTTCAATGTGTCCGACTCTAGACTCCATCATTTACTCTTTTTTTTGAAAAAACTTAACACTCCTAAAAACGAACGACGCTCGGCTACCACACAATAGAAGTGAGATATCTCAGCAGCCACACCAAACTGATGTGATCCTAGACCTAGGGCTGTGGGTTTCAAAATAATAAATACGATCTTTCAAAATATTTGTGGCGCGGGAGGCATTCGCGGGTTGTTTCTAACGAACTAAACGGTCGAGGCGTCGCTCGCGAACGCAAGTCTACCGCACAAGCGTAGTAACGTCACAAAACACAGTTCCACAGACACAAAATATGAAAATGGACAAACAAGGTAATGTAAAATAACGACAATTAGGGGATGAAGTTAACTAGGACAAGCTCTTTAATTATCTACTTGTTTAAATATTCACACAACAATTCAACACTGGATTGAGAGCAGGGGAACAACGGGGTATACCCAAGGCGAAGAAGCTGTGGCTGGAGCTGTAGTCGTCAGCGAACTGTATGGTGGTCGGAGCAAGGGTGGCTGGAGCAGTGCTTGGAGGTTACATGAATCGATGAGGCTGGCGGTGGAGAGCCGGTAGGCAGTGGGATGGGTTTTGGAAGAAACCACCGGAGCTGGCGTAGGGAGCAAGGCCGACGGGAAGACAAGGGATCGCCGGAGAGCGGTGCAAGTAGGGCGCCGTAGCCGGGGAGAGTTATAGCGTCCTCTACGGTGGCCGGCGGGGCCTCAGGAGACGGCTTCTGCGGTGAGTAGGTGAGCGATTGAGGCACGGGAAGTTCCTGGCGTTCCGTCGGGGGTAGCAACCGCCGGAAGGGTGCGGGAGTGGGCCGACGTCAATCGGCGACGATCGATAGCAGCTTCAGGCAGATGGGGAATGGCGATGGGGCTTCCGTCGGGAGAGGAGCAGGGCTTTAGGGCCGGCACATGATGGAATCGAACGAAGACAGTAAGTCTCGTTCGATTCAAATTTCCCGCCAGCATTAAGAGAGGAGGAGGATTCGTTTTATAGAAGGGAATTTAGGGTTATTTAGGCTATTGGCAGCCATAGAATTGGTTTGATGTTTAGAGGGCTTTGAGAATGGGCTGAATAGGCTTACTCAAGTGGGAGATTTCAACACTTATAAATGTTTTTTTTAAAAAAAATTAATTAAATTAAAGCTTGCCCTAAATTAACCTATCCCTAAATTGCCGGACCTATGCATTTAAGGTCTCGTTGGCCGGTCACACGAACGAGCCAAACCAAAACTTGTGCAAGTAGTGCAAGCAATACCAAATAACATCCAGAGCGCAAATAATGTGCGCGACAGAACATAATATCCCAACTAAGCACGAAGACACGCGCGACAAGATAAGAAAAATACAGGTACAATAAATAAAAATAAAAAGATGCAGTACAGGTTGCATCACAAGTCCTGTATTCAAAAAGAAGAATAGCGGAAGTTTAGTCGGCACAGTCCTAGCCACGTGGTTTTTACCCTCTTCAAGGGTTTTTCACGTTAAAAAATCACTTTGCCAGCCGTCTTGACCCTTTTTGACAGTTTGCGCGCTCGACTGCTTAGAGTTAAGACGGTTCAGTTTAGACCGGTCTACCGGAGCATCGGGCAAAGCCGCAACAAGTCATGGACGGAATTTATTCACGGGCACATCCGGGCACATGTGTTAATCTTTGGGGGAAAATATAGGTTCTTTGACCCATACGATTGAAAAACTTAAAAGTCGATTCTTCTCATCTGCTCAACAAAATTCAAATATGAAAGCAATGTTTGATTCCTCTTGGAAAAACACTCGACATATAGACTCTTCAATCTAAGATTTTTCATGCAGTTTTGATGAGGCTCCAATTTCACCCAAATCAAACTTTCAGTGCTAATTTCCTGAAGTTCAGTGATCAAATTAAAGAACCGTCACCATCATCAGAGTCATGGAAAGTACTCGAAGAATCTCAAAATATTTGGTTTGATTAGAAAACTTTCATATTTTTTTCTGCATGGCCGCTGCCACCCCCATTCCCCCTGGTCATACAGGCCGACAATGATCAAGGACAAAAACTTCTACTTGACAAAGTTGATGATCAATGTGAATATGTGATATAATTCAAGTAATCTTACTGAACACCATCACAATAATTATACGATATTTTTAGACATCCCTAGCCATCTTTATTTTGTAGAACCTCGCCCTCGAAAAATGGGTATGTGGAGGAATTACTTAACCGAGCGTGCGGAGCAACAGTAGACTTGAAGAATTTTTTTTGAGAGACGCAGCAGATGAACCATAGCTTGACCATAAAATCTAATGCTCGGACCCATACTTGGAGGAATTTCCCAGCACGACAAAGCCCATAGCTTGACCATCTTTTTCACTCTATTGACTCATAAGAACGCTATTCATATTTTTAACATTATGATTTTTATTTGGTGCCTGGCTGAGTTAACTATCATACTATAAAAGAATTATTATCTGCACAGATTATAAGAGATATAACCAATAATGATGATAACTGAGGCTTTTTATCCTTCAATCATTGCAGTTCTTGACGGGTACGGCGCTGGCACTCGAGAAGAAGAGCAGGAGGATAGAGATATCGCTGTACTGTGTCGGCCGCGCGATAGAGAGCTTCTTCACATGTGTTTCGGATGCCGGATACCTTCCCCATGCCTCGCGGTTGAAGCGAGCGGATGTAATTGTTTTCAGTTTGGCGACGGCGATAATCATGCACTGTTATGCTCGGGAGAGGGATGTGTTCAGATCCAAGTACTTGAATGTGCTTGATTGGGTCTTTGGAGTGCCTCCACCTTCCTGCGAAGTAGAAGAAGAAGAAGAAGAGCTGCTTGATAAAATGCAAAAGAACATGTGATGTATCCATTTGTTGGATTTCTGCTAACCATATAATGCAGAAAGAGATGAGGGAGAAACAAAGTATTAATTTTTTTAAAAAAAATATATTAAATTTATTTTAAAAGACCACTTTCACTTTTTTCTGCTTTTTCACGTATAATTAAGGGTTTACGAAAGTCACACTCCGACCATTTGTGATCGACATTTCTTCCTTCTTGCCATTCCAAATAACAACACCAGTTTTTCTGAAGATTTAGGCTCTACGTGCATAATAAATTGACAGCATCACAACTCAATCAATGGAGGGACTTCGTGTCACAACCTCGACCTAAAAAGCTCAAATTAAATAGCTGGGAACGACGAATATGATTTATGAATCTTTTATGATAACATGGACACTTTGTTTATGTAGATCATCCACAAATACAACCAACCAATATACAAATAAAACATGGAAAAAATGATAAATTCTTCACAACATGATTATTGCTGAAATACCAAGATATTTAATGAAAGGAACCTCAAATCCCATTACCTCATTGAGTCAATTGTCAACGACTATCCAAAGTGAAAATCAAGACTTTTATCCACCAATTAAATTTCATCGGGGACAAAAAAGACAGAACCTACTCCACTTCAGCTTTTATTCTTACTTTATTTTTTTGCTTGGTTTAATATATGTAATTGATAAAACTAAGATATTATTAAAAATCTTGATAAAGTATATTTATATTTCGGGCCAAATATAATTTTTCCTAATTTGTTTTAGAGAATTGTTAAACACATCACAGTTTTAGCTAGTAGTGGCACCGTAATTTCTTATAACTCGTGCTGCAACAGCTCGCACACCATTGCCGATAGAGGTTCTCCGGTTCAATGAAGAGAGGGGGGTTCGCCGCCGGCCGAGGTAGCGGAGGCCAGCGAAAAGGAAGATGGTGGTGTTGCTTCCTCATGACTTTTGCCCGGCGCCGACTAATTTGGCTTCTGTATTCTTGACACTGTCAAGCAAGAAACTAAGAATAGGTTGAGCTCGCCTCCTCCATCAAATTGACTTCATGCATTCCCGTAGCTGGGCTTTTTTCTTCTTCGGCTCTTCTTTCCCAAGTCCTCCTCTATGGCTAGCGTTAATGGAGATATATCTCTATTTCTATTCATTATTTCTATCTTCTTCTTTGTTTCTATAAATTGAGAATCTACTAATCTCCTTCTCAATGTATGGTTTACACATGATTGGATGATGCGACTGAAATCGGTCATTGCAGTCAAATTAAGCATAATTCAACAAATTAAAGTGTGATGTCAACCACTGAGAGAGAAGCATAATTCAACAAATTCAAGTGTGATGTCTTTTAACTCTTGTAGTGCAATTTATATTTTTTGTGGGGTGGGTGGGTGGGTGGGGGTCTTTAACAATATGTGGAAAAGTACAATGTGTGTATCAAAATGATAAGTCAAGTCAAAACTAGAATGCCTTAAAGGCTTTAATAATGGTGATTGTTATTAACATTACAGTTTTGGTTAGTCGCACCACACTTTCTTCTAATTTTTCGCGTGTTTTGAAAATACGTCTTATACATGCATTTTTAGGAAAAGTGTTCAACACAAAGTTATAGATCTCGTCAAAGCTGCATGTGTAAGGTATATTTCCAAAAGATGCGAAAAATTAGGAGAAAGTGTGGTGCGACTAACCAAAACTGCGGTGTTAAAAACAATCACCATTGTTAAAGCCATTCAAGGCATTCTAGTTTTGACCAGACTTATCATTTTGATTTCCACACTGTACTTTTCCACATTGTACAAGACGTATTTCTAAAAGGCGCGAAATCTGAGTGTATTTTCAAAATATGTCTCGTACATGCATTTTTAAGAAAAGTATTCAGCACAAAAGTTGTAGATCTCATCGAGATCTACAACTTTTGTGCTGAATACTTTTCCTAAAAATACATGCATAAGATGTATTTTTTAGAAAATATGAAAAATTAGAACAAAATGGGGCACGAGTCTATTAACAATCATGTAAGTGTCCTTTATTTTCAAAAACGCGGCTGACTTGCGGTCATGCGTCGGGCATGTGAAATATATAAGCAGTATTCTTTAGAGGTGGCGGCAAAGTCAACAAAAGCCTAGTCTCATCTTTAGACAATTATTACTATTATTATTTTAATTTTGCTTCGTCCGCTTTCTTAGTATCTTATTCCCGAATAAATATTTACTTCTTTCTATTTTAGTTCGTCTGCATTTTATTTTCTCCAAACTCTCTCCCGAAGAAGACTCGCCATGAAACGGTTACACACACGATTCTCCCCGCTTTTCATGCTTCTCGTTTTGATTCGGTTCGAAGATAAGTGCGCCGGCCGTCTTCTCCGGCACTGAAGCGGAGACGCTGCAACTCTCAGAGACTACCGAAATCAGAGACAAATCGGTTTTTGTTTTCATCAATTTTCTGCTTAAGGAAGCAAACAAGCAAGGAAGGGGCGATTTATCTCTTCTATCGGACTTGTTCGTCTAAGCGGCCCGGAGGTAAGAGGATTGACTTTCTATCGTTTGGGGGATTTTACTTTCCCTTCTGATAATCGGATTCGGTGGTTTAGGGCCGATTTTGCTGACCGGAAATCGACTTCTGTTGACGAAGGGATTTTTATATGACAACAATTTGAGGGGATAGGAGCTTGTATGGATATATTGTGCTCTTTCAAGGGCTTCTGCTCTCAGGTGATAGATTGATTCACCCGCCCTTTCTTATGAACCTAAACCATGTTCTTCGGTTACTTTTTTTCTTTCTTCTTCTTAAGTATGTGAGTTTATTATTGATCATCAAGTCATTCATTCAAGTGCACGGCATTCAATTCTCTGATTCTAATTTCTCATGTGTGGGGGATTTCCTGTTTAGTCTTGTTATCCTATCTTTTAAGCTAGGAGATTTAGGGGTTTTAGTGAATTCTAAACCTGAAAGTCAGAGTCAAAAGCAGCGAAGAAGTGCATATGGAGGATTGGAGGGAGGAGAATGTTAGTCTGCTGCAACTCTAAAAATAGTTGAGTTCTTTTTTCTTGAGGAAGTCAAACACGTTCAGTTGTACTGTTTAGGCTGGTGGACAAGAGTGTAAGTTATAAGGTTCAATGAAGAAGGCTTGTGAATTGTGATATCTATTCCTACTTATGAGTGATTTCTAGCATGTGACTTGTTTAGTCAACCAATTTGAATCACGATTTATTTTGTATGTAATTAGCAGTGTTACTCTTTGAGAGTGATGTTTATATCTGCTTTTAACATTCTCTTACATGACTAGCAATTTGATGAGTATATGTATTTGATTGGGTTTGTTATTTGTTAAGTATCCAGGATGTCAGATATAGGCTCCGTTTGACGCGGCAGTGGCGGTCGTGAGTGACGTGGTTATGAACCATCGTTCGTGAAGGCCCGACCTCGCCTAAGGAACTTCAACCCCTTTTTATGTTCAAAACTACTTTTATTTTCTTGGTGGCGGTCATAAACATTGTCTTGCCAAACATACATTCTATGATAGAGCCGTTTTTGTCCAAACTCACCGGCGTAAGAATGTCTTTTCTTCTCTATGCTGGAATATGCATTCTATTCTGGTACAATGTGAACAAGCAGCAAGGTGTAAGTGCATAACACAGAAAGCAAAGGTTTTTCAACGATTTGAAGTGAACCCTAAGAATGCACATTCTATTTATTTAACATAACAAAAATGACTAATTTGAAACATTACATGATTTTCCATATAGGTAGTGTATATTTTCAAATCTTATCCCTCTTAACCAACCACATTCATTAAGAATATAGTGAGGTCATCAAGTTCACTACTATGCTTCAGTACCTCAACCAGAATAGTTTTTGGTGTGCTAAGCTCTTGAATAGCTGATTTTTTTTCCTTTCACCCACACTTGTCAGAAGAAGATGAACTTCTGTAGTTTTTCTAAATTTAAATTGAAGTGATTCGACATTATTCTTATGTGTGCTATCTCCGAAGACTCCGTTTATTATTTCTTAATTTTCATCATTGATTGCAATTTCAGTGTATTTAATGTCATCTGTATCTTTGTCACGAACATAATAAGTATTTCAGCATGACGCTAGAACTCTGTGCTTGTAATTGTGAAATATTTTTTATGTTATGATCTTTACATGTAACAATACACTTGTCAGAAGAAGGCTTGAGTGTTGTTGTTGTTCTTTACGTGTAACAATTGTCTTTTTGTATTCTAGTCTACAGGTCTCTCTTCCTCAGAAGAAGGTAGAGGAAAGTGCTTACAAGGTCATGTAAGGGTTGCCTATGGTTTTAGTCTTGTTAAAGGCAAGGCAAATCATCCTATGGAAGATTATCACGTTGCCAAATTTTCCCAAGCCAAAGGGCATGACCTTGCTCTGTTTGCCATCTTTGATGGCCACTTGGGAGATAAAGTACCTCTATACTTGCAGAAGCATTTGTTTAATAATATTCTAAGAGAGGTAGGCTTTTGGTAGTGTGGTTTCACAATTAGAACATGTTTTCTTGTGTTAAGAGAGAGTTTGTGTTCAACGGTTATACTATAATATTTTGTTTTGTGCCTTTTAGGAAGAGTTTTGGACTCGTACGGATAAAGCTATTTCAAAAGCCTATGAGAAGACTGACAATGCAATTCTTTCTCATAATCCTGAGCTTGGAAGGGGCGGATCTACTGCGGTTACTGCTATTCTTCTTGATGGCAGGAAGCTCTGGATTGCAAATGTTGGTGATTCACGAGGAATTTTGGCAACAGGCAAGGAGGTCGTTCAAGTAACAGTTGATCATGAACCAAATGTAGAGAGAGGAGATATTGAGACAAGAGGTGGATTTGTTTCAAATATGCCAGGTTGTCTAGAACTTCTTTTGCTACTTTCAGATTCCATGGATATTTTATATACTGTTGCTGATATTCGATGCATTCTGCTCTTATATAGTCTATGTTTGCTCCTACAATATGCAATTGAATGATTTTTCTCTCTTATTTATACCTCTTGAAGCGATTTGATTATCTTTTAGCAATACTAATTAGAAGATCATTCTCATTGAAGAGTAATAAAGTGTTGTATTGTTAATATCACAAAGCTTATATGGAGTACATGTATATAGGTATGTATATGTTATGGTCAGTAATAATGATAAGTCCTTAATTTATTCATTCTCTTCTGTTTTTTTGTAACTATCGGATGAGTGAATTTAGTTTGCAAATATCTTTCATTTAAACTCTATTTAAAGAGCGCCAGGGCTATCGCTGACCTCCGGGCTTGAGGTTTGTCTAGAATAGGAAAGTTGTGAGTTCTTTGATAGCGACATTTTCCATTTAATGAGCAAGCAAGAAGTTAATCTCACTCTTCCTTTTAGTTTCTCCTTAGTTAGGGTTAGTAGCTCTCCCTCAAGCTACCCACCTCAGGAAACCGCAACAAAGCTCCTCGTTATCTTGTTATGATCTCGGTTCATAACATCTTGGTACTAATGCCACCCTTCATTCACGCTTACTGGCACAACCTATTTTGCAACCCCTGTTAAGTCGATCGACTGTTAAGTTACATACAACCTCCTATCTTGTGAGAACCTAATCAATGTGATTTCCACTTTCGTAGGGTTTCTTCTTACGCCGATCTCATTCAATTGAAACAACTCACAATCGCTTCTAGCTAGAGCAATCTTGATTCGTAGTTGATGCCTTATACACATAACATATTCTCCCCAACATCGATGAAATTTGAGCAAAAACTTGTCTTACTCACATAACACACCTTATTGATACGGTCAATGCACCCCTCCCCCTTCTGATAGACAACTTCCCTAGATTTGTCAACCTCTGTGACATCCTTCCTGGTTCGACTTTTATCAATACAGAGCGGGTGCATAGGCATCCAACCGGTTGGAATAGGGGATGCACAATTGATTAAACAATGTTAATTTTAATTTTTTTGCGCATGTGTCATAATTAATCACAAATATAGCAATTTGGGTAAACAAATACCAATTGCAAATTATTGAAGAAAGTGCACAAAATTAATGCATATGACGAATAAGAAATGTACATCAATGAAAGAAAATTAACCCAACTTTATTAAAACGAAATACTGCTAACAATCGATGAGAATATGTGTACAATGTAAAGGAAAATGGAACTATAATGTAAAGCTCACCAAATAATCGATGTCGGTGGTGGTGGTGGTGGAGAGACTATGATGGTGGCGACGGCTGCCCAGAAAGGAGAAGGCTCCTGCGTAGGAGTTGCCAGAGAGGAGAATTTGCTTTTGTATGCTGGTATTGGTTGGGACGGGCCTTGGAGTGGATCAATTTTGAGGTGGGATAGATAGGATAGCTTGGGGTTGCTGTTGGAGGAGATATAAGGGGCTAGGCTGTTATTGGTGGGCTAAATGTGGGCTCATAATAATTGAGATGTTTGAACAATGGACAATGCTCGGAAGATAAAGTACTTAAGATTAATGGAACAAAACTTGCATATATATTATGTAAATTTTTGGCATTATATTACTAGTTATCAATATTATTATGGAACATAAGTTATATGTGATAGTTTTTAGTATCTTTGATTTATTATATTAAAGTGTAAAGATATAAATGAGTAAAACTTTTTAACATTGGATGATTAAAATGGATAATTGTCAAAGGAGAATTGCACTCTTAGAGAATATTTTATTTAAACGTTGAGATCAAGTTTAGGAAATTAAGAAGTTTTGATAGATGAGTGTGAAATCTTAGGATGTTTGTGTTTTAAAATTAGAATTAATAGATTTAGAAATAAACATATTACAATGATAGTAAGAGAAACTTCTTGAAGTTAAGGTTGTTGAAAATAGACTAGGTAGTTTGGGATTGTTCAAAGAGTAGTAGATTGTTCGGGATGCATTATGGGAGAGTTTGGGAGTTCATGTTTGTATTGTACCTAGCCGAAGCCCTATAAAACGGAGGTGTTGAAGCCAGTAGTTCTATGGATATCGTAATTCTGCTACATGTAATTGGCATCCAAATACGGGCATGAATTAATTAGGAGTGTTTGATATTGATGGTGGATCCATTATTTTGGTTTTGTATCAAATGTATGTAAAGTCCTGAACTTTTATGAAATGGGGATGCTAAGTTTTATGCCCTATTCTCCTTATATTCTCCTATTTTGCCTCTCTTCTTCTTGTAAACAGGCAGTTCCTTGTGCTTTGGTAAATGGACTTAGTTTTCTTCTTCTCCCCTAATATTTCCCTCTAGATAATATCTCCGCCTTCTCATCTTCATATTAGGAAAGTGAGAGAAATCTCGAGTTGTTTTCTTCGATTCGTTGTTTTCTTCGATTCCGTGTATAACTAACCAAATTTGACTTAACTTGAAACTCAGATCATTACAAAAGGGCTTAAGATAAACCGAACATCTAAGCATTAAGTATTTTAAATCAATATCATAACTAATCTTACCAAAGAGAGCCTCTAAAGATGAAATTCTATAATAGGTCTTCCAATTATGCACAATACTGAACATTAAACTTCTTAATCTTTAAATAGTACTATTATGGATATAACTACTATAATATCAAAATAAGCAAACCACTCACTGATAGCTTCAGAACAAACTTGATTGACTCTATTTGATTTAGAGCAAAACGAGCTTAACTTGAAAAAAAGAATAACAGTAATGTGAGATATGCTACGCTCATTAGATAGCATAGAGTTGTTACGAGCCTTTACGCTTTTTTTAGCCCGCTCCATGACAGGGCCGCGGCCTGTACACCCCAACCTACTCTCCGCAGGACCGAGCTAGCTTAACCGCCTTCTAAATCCCACGGTCGGATGTTGGAGCTGGAAATCGAACCCGAGACCTACCTTTGATAAGAGCCTTTTGGAGAGGCTCTCATCACCAATCGAGCGGAGAGTAGGTTGGGGTGTACGAGCCGCGGCCCTGTTACAGAGCGGGCTAAAAAAACGTAAGGGCTTGTAACAAGAGTTTCCTATGGAAGAGAATTGGGCAATAAAAATGGCTATATGAATCATCATTTCATAATATGTAGAGTGCTTATGACTGGAAGATGCATTCATGAAAAATCCGTAAATATTCATAAGGAATTTGTACATATTATTTTATAATAAATATTGCATAAATTTTCATTGAAATCTCATATTTAACTTTGTAATACACTCATTAGTGATAACTGGAAGATTGTTTGGTTATTGGATAGTCCTTGGATTATATTCTTATGTTCAGATACCCCTTGATGCGGGACATGAGTCTATCTGCCCGCCATCCTTGAGTCCCACTACGGCGCCCGCCTGGAGTCAGCATTAAGCGGCTTTATCAGCCCCGCGGGCCGTACACCCCAACTCATCCCCGACTCCACCACAGGGTCGATAGATTGTTGAGGTCGAGGCTCGATCCTCCGACCTCCTTGATAAAGAGCTCTCAGGCGAGCTCTGATCACCAACTGAATCGCGGATCAGTTGGTGATGAAAGCCGTCTGGTGCTGACTCTAGGTGGGCCCCCTGGTGGGACTCCAGGGTGGCGGGCAGGTGGACTCCTGTCCCGCATCTGCACTTTTGCAGATGCGGGACAGGAGTCCACCTGCCCGCCACCCTGGAGTCCCACCAGGGGTCCCACCTAGAGTCAGCACAGGAGTCCACCTGCCCGCCACCCTGGAGTCCCACCAAGGGGTCCACCCGGAGTCAGCACCATGCGACTTTATCAAGCCCGCAGGCCGTACACCCCAACCCATCCCCGGCTCCACCACACGGTCGATAGGTTGTTGAGGTCGGGGCTCGATCCCCCGACCTACTTGATAAAGAGCTCTCAGGCGAGCTCTCATCACCAACTGAACCGCTATTCAGTTGGTGATGAGAGCTCACTTCAGAGCTCTTTATCAAGGAGGTCGGGGGATCGAGCCCCGACCTCAACAACCTATCGGCCCTGTGGTGGAGCCGGGGATGGATTGGGGTGTACGGCTCGCGGGCCTCATAAAGCCGTCTGATGCTGACTCCAGAGGTGCCCCCTGGTGGGACTCTAAGGGGCTTACAGGTGGACTCCTGTCCCGCATCACCCCCTAAGCTCCATCAGGAACTCAAACTTCATTAAACATACACATACACATTCATTTGGATATCAACGTTCAATGCATATTTAATTCATACGTATTAAGTTTGAACATATAAATCAGTATGGTGCATCAGACCAAAAATAATCAATGAACAATATAAGCATGTGCATGAAGATTATGGTAGCTAAACAAATGATTGTCCTCCATTGACCGGTAATGCTATCATTCGTATGACGCACACTAGAAGATTTGGTGGCTTGTTTTGATAAAATCAGGGGTTCACGTAGAAGATGAATGCTAACCTAAAAGTTAATACTGGTGGTCGCAGGACGCGACGGACTTCCGTTTCAGTCTAACGACCATTGAGGTCTTTCGCAACCAACATAGCAATATGACAACCAACATAACAATATGACCACAAGGAAACCCTCAGGAACCTAACATGGGAACAAGAGCTTCTATGAATTCTTGAGTGTTTTGGGAGGAAACATGGGCTTCTCCTCCATTAGGACAAGCCCGTGCTGATCTGGGACTCATGGGTTCGGTACCACCATTTACAACACAATACCTACAATACTGACTGTTAGAAAAGCCTGTGTAAATGACTCAGTATTGGGCCCATGTATTTTCTATTTTCTTCTCCTCCTATTAGTCCCACATCATTGTATAGGATTTCTTCTCTCCTTCTATCTCTTATATATTTGTATTCTCTCCTTGTATTTTGATACACAAGCAATACATACAAGTTTTGAGCTCACTCAACATGGTATCAGAGGCAGGTTTTCCGACCTCGCGGCTTAACTTTCTCTAACCGCCCGACTTGTCTTCCTCTCATGTCCGCTATTCCTCTGCGACCTGTTCCTATACTCGCCCCGGGTAGCAGACTATTCTGCCCGCCAGTTCTCTCCGCGTCTTCTCCCTTGCTAAACCGCTGCCTGCTCTCCTCTTCCTCCCTCCCGTGGATCCACCCCTCAGTGCCTTTTATAGCCTCTCCTCTCAACCTGTGGGCCCCACTTCCCGCTGCCTACTCTATCTTCCTCTTACCGCACGGCTTGCCACTTGCGGTTTATCTTTCTTGCCGCTCGAGTTCTTACTCGCGGTCTCCCTTCTTGCCGCCCGAGTTCCTACTCGCGGTCTCCTTTCTAGCCGCTCGAGTTCCTACTCGCGGTCTCCTTTCTAGCCGCTCGAGTTCTTACTCGCGGTCTCTCTCTTCTTGCCGCTCTAGTTCTTACTCGCGGTCTCTCTTCTTGCCGCTCGAGCTCCTACTCGCGGTCTCTTTTCTTGCCGCTCGAGTTCCTCCTAGCGGTTTCTCTCTCTAGCCGCTCGAGTTCCTACTCGCGGTCTCTGCCTCTGCTTCCCTCTTCTGGTCGCGCGGACTCTATTTCTAACCGCTGCGACTTCTCCTTGTCTCTTTCAAGCTGTCTTCTCTTCTCGCTCTTGCTTGTCCGCTGGTGTTCTCTCAGTGACCGTGCGGGTTGTCCTTACTCTCTCCCGCACCTGGTCGCGGCCTCCTGTCGCTCTCCCCTGTACTTGTCGGCGTGCCTATCCGCTGCGGCCTCTTCTCTAACCGCGCGCTCTTCTATTCGCTGCGGCCTTCCCCGGCTCTATGGGCTCTTCCATCGACTCTACCGGGAAGGCGGCTAATCCTCCTGCTGATCGCTCGGCTTCTCTTCCTGACCTTCGAGATGAGCTGCGGATCACCACTATCTCATTATCTGGGAAGAAGAACTTTGTTCCGTGGGTCCACTCGGTTCGGCGTGTTCTTCAGGCCAAGGTCCTTGTGCTTCACCTTACTAACGCACCTTCTTTCCCTAATACGGCGGACTGACTATGAAATGACATCGAGTTCAAACATGGCTCCTTAATTCGCTGGAGGGTGAGCCATACCAAATGGTCATGTACCATGAGACCGACAAAGCTATGTGGGAGGAGCTTCACTCCTTATACTCTGGAAAGGATAGTCTTCAGCACCTCTACGACATTATTACCGACCTTCAGAAACTGTCTATATGCAATAACCTCCCGGGTTTGAGACCACGGGGGAGTCTCAGGTTTGTCGCCTTAAGAAAGCTCTGTATGACCTCAAACAATCACTACGGGCATGGTTCGACAGGTTTAGCAAAGCTCTTCGGGAGGTTGGTTTTTCTCGAAGCACGACAGACTTCTCGATGTTCACTCGTCATCGTACAATGTGGACGGTTCTTCTGTTAGTATATGTTAACGACATCATAATTACAGGAGATGACTCACAGGGAATACAAGAGGTCAAACGACATCTCGGTACAGTTTTTCAAACAAAGGATCTGGTACCCCTCCGGTATTTTTTGGGTCTTGAGGTTGCTAGACGACCAGATGGTCTCGTCCTTTCCCAGCGGAAGTATTGTCTCGACCTTCTTCATGATGCAGGTTACTCGGGTTGTAAGCCGATCAATACCCCAATGGATGTGAATCACGAGTTATGTGCTCAGGCTTCCGACTCAGATCTCTTACTTGAGAATCCTGAATACTATCGCCGTCTAGTTGGAAAATTGATCTACCTCACGGTAACTAGACCGGATATATCTTTCGCAGTTGGTATTGTCAGCCGATACATGCATTCCCCGCGAAAATCTCATCTTCACGCCGTTGAACGCATTCTCAGATACCTCAAAACGGCCCCTGATCAAGGATTGGTCTAAAAGACTTCATCTTCAGCTCCTACATTGATAGCTTACTCTGATGCTGATTACGTTGGTTCTCTTGATGATCGACGGTCAACCAGTGAGTTTTGCACATATTTTGGAGGACACTTGATTACGTGGCGGAGCAAGAAACAAGCTGTTGTGGCTCGATCATCTGCTGAGGCTGAATACCGGGCAATGACGTCTGTAGTTTCTGAACTAACATGGCTGAAGAGTCTTCTTACCGATCTGGGTATAAAACTTCCTTCCCCAGCCCTTCTCCTTTGTGATAGCCAAGCGGCGATACATATTGCCAAGAACCCGGTATTCCACGAGAGAACTAAACATATTGAAGTTGATTGACACTTCATCACAAAAAAGGTTCAAATGAAGAAGATTGACCTGAAGCATGTTCCCGAGACAGAACAAGTTGCGGATGTACTCACTAAAGCTCTTTCCAATACACTCTTCTATCAGTGCTTGTGCAAGCTTGGTGCATACGATTTGTACGCTCCAGCTTGCGGGGGAGTGTTAGAAAAGCCCATGTAAATGGCCCAGTATTGGGCCCATGTATTTTCTATTTTCTCTCCTCCTATTAGTCCCACATCATTGTATAAGATTTCTTCTCTCCGTCTCTCTCCTATATATTTGTATTCTCTCCTTGTATTTTGATACACAAGCAATACATACAAGTTTTGAGCTCACTCAACACTGATGAGTAGCAAAAACAGGTCAAGGTTGTCAAAATCCAAATATCTGAATGAAACAAAGGAATGCTTGTTATAATGCGGGGTCCCACACTATGTTAAGCTGGATTTATTAACCTTTTTATGGGACAGTAGACCCTTGGGGAAGGTAATGTGGTGTGAGGAGTTCTTCATCAATTCACTGGCCTGTGGAAGGAGTGGTTCAGTCTTGCATCTTTTCACTTGGTTGGAGACTCAATTTTTGTTTGCACAACTCAGTATAGATCACTCGAACATGATGTGGGAAAATTTCAAGTTTTTGTGTAACATGCACTTTGGCCCATTGCAACGCATCAATACCTTGGGTGAGCTGATCGCACTAACCCCAAACTGGATCAATTGAAGATTACTAAGTATATTCAAGAATTCCTTGGCCCTTGCCACAAACATTAGGCTGGATTACCAAGTATTAGTGTTTATGACATGTTTGCATGATCGCTTATGTTTAGAAGTGGAGTTCCATAATTTGATTGATCTGATTATTGCTATGAGCGTTGTTTTGATTTGTGACCTTAGCCTGTAAATGGATCAACCACCGAAGGGCAGAAACCATGCCAATGTCCATGAATTTTTTGATTCAAGGGGGTTTGGCACCAGGCACTAGCGGATCATCTAGAAGTTATGAGCCACTAGCGGATCATCTAGAAGTTATGAGCCACTCGTTTATTATATTTTAATTGTAATGAACTACACACCTCTAGTCATCAAAGTAAGAAATTATTTTGGTTGAAGTTGGACGAATTCAAAGAAGAAGATTGTCTGCAGAAGTTGATCCAGAGATTTCCCTACGCACTTTTCCATAAGTTCCCAACTCGGCCATGCATGTTCGCACCATAAGTTGTGTCATCTGGTTTAGGTCCTGATTGACTCAGGTTACACACGTAACTACATTAGAGAACTAGTGGAGAAAAAGTTAGAATAACTATCCACCAACGTTTAAGGCTGCAAGTAATCGCGGTGAATGGGGAAAATGTTAAAGATTTAGGATTTGTGTAGGCATACAAGTTCAACTGCAACAAGATTTCTTCATGTCATTCCTTTAATGGGATTTGATGTAGGTATAAGTCAAGTGGTTGTTTATATTGGGCCCAATTATTTGAGACTTCATAGCACTGACGTTGTCGTTTCAATTGGAAGAGAGACAAATCAGGTGGTCGGGTAGGTTCTTGAGAACCCACCAAAGGTGCAAACTCTAAGAGGGGCAATCTGTTATAGACCTACTCGGAGGTCGCCAAAGGAGTAGCCGAAGGTGGAGAATGACGGTGGAGGAGATACTACGGAGCCTTGACCGCGGCTGCCTATTCGGGGCGTGCTCTAGAGAGAAAGAGAGCTTCCAAGATCTCTTTTAGAGTTTGGGGAAATAGACTTTCTTCCTTCATACCAGTACATGACTCACTGGGTCCTTTAAATATGACTTACAATCGACATAAAAAGGAAATAACAACAAACTTAGACATGCGATTAAAAGGACAGATCATAAAGACACGACATAAATAACGACGCGATATAAGAGCGTGACTCTAAGAAATAATAAAAGCATATTAAGAATAATTAATACTAAATAACGTCATAAAAAACCCGTAACATCTCTCCCGCCTTGCAAAATGAGCTTGTCCTCAAGCTTGAGGGAGATCAATGGTGTCCACGTCAGCCGACACCCTCATCATTAGAGTCCTCCCCGTGCAGATAGAAAAGTTGTTTGCACCTGTGGTCGCGAGTGTACTGTTCGTCGCAGTTGAAACATAAGCCATTGACGTGTCGTTCCATCATTTTGTCCCGAAATAGTTTATGGACTGGTGGGGCTGGATGGCCCTCGGAACAACCTGGCTGAGTGCTCGTGTCAGTGAGAAAATTGACCTCCTGTGCTAGGTGGAGGCAACGACCACCTAGCCTGGCCGGACTCATAGCAGTCACTAAGTCTAGAGGATCCTCAAATTCGACATCAAGTCGCAGACGTTCGCTAAGTCCGGCAGTGAAGATGGTGACCTGTATCTCTGGGGACAGTGTGACATGTGCCGGAAGAAGTTGAAACCGGTCCATTTAATCGTCCACGAAGCTTGTCTGGCGGAGTATTGTGAGAGCACCGAGGGGGTTGCTGTGGATTGGAGGACCGAAGCGCGGGTTGCAAAATCTCTTAAAGACGTCCCACGCCAGACCCGACTGATCAGTGAGGAGACGAGCGGTCCAAAGCAAGGCCGAGTCGAGAAGGTGGAAGGAGGGCAGAGGAAACGTTCGCACCGGGTGAGCTAGCATAAGGGGTTTGTTTTCCCATCGTAAGTGGGGAATTCCAGCCGGGTATAGCGCGGCGGAATAACAACTTCAGGGCGTAAGAAGATCTGCGGTGGCGGCTCATGGCGGAGGAGCGGCAGTAGCGGAACTTGACTGTTACTGGCGTGATATGTGGGTGGGGTGGTAACCACGGGAGATGCTGTTGTTAGTCCATAAGCTTGGTGGTGAGTGTTGCTATGTCATTCTGATGACGTGTGTCAGTGTCTCGAAAGCGTGCTTCTACCTCCTTAAGGCGTTCATTCATGGAGGATATAACTGCGTGTATCCGGTTCATAGCACCCAAGAAGTCGGGTGAGTCTCCGATATTGTGGATGAAGGTAGCACAGGATAAGGAGCGGGTGACAAGGTAGTTAGATTGCTCATAGGCGGATGTTTGGGAGTTGTCCCGAGAGCCGCGTCGTCGCCCAATGTTGACAACAAAATATACTTTGATCTTTGTTATATTTATTCTGGAGGCAAGCAATGTCTTGTGGACCGGCTGCCTTAGGGCTTAAATTAATGTTAAGGCCCGCCTAATTGACGGCCAAAAGAGATTTTAAATTAATTCTTTTTCGGCGTTGCACATGGATGGAGAAAACAGTCGTTGGGCGTGTGCTTCCTTTTGTAGAGGTCGTAATGCCCATTGTTTCCTTGTGCAGGAGATGTGTCGAGTGGGAATGTCGTGCGGAGAACTCGTTGAGACTTTGGCAGGCAATCATGATATGCCCTACTCACGCATCTTCTTCTGTTGCGGTCGATTGCATCAGGGAACGACGATGAGATCGTTGGAGGTCAAACACAGGCGTCGAATGTCGCGCACAGAGGCCCGCGTCGTTGTGGATTTGTTGTAGACGGACGTCGAGGGATAAGGGGATCTGCGTCGGCATGGGGGAAACACTGTTGCTTTGGGTGACGAAGCTGAGGAGATGCTTCACAGGGCTCTGTCGAGGTTGATGAAGACACCGCATGGATGAAGTGCAGAGTGCTGGTTGTTGATGGTGTGGACGAAGTGTGGAGTGCTGGTTGTTGCTGTCGCCGAACTCTGAGGAGGATCAGGGTTGTTTGTTGATGCCGACCTGATGAAGAGGAAGGATCGAAATTGCAACAGCTTTGGAGAGGGTCGTCGGACGAGGAGGATCAAAAGGCTCTAATACCAAGATGTTAGAGGCCTACTCGGAGGTCGCCGTAAGAGTAGCTTGAGGTGGAGAATGACGGCGGCGGAGATACTACGGACTCTTGACTACGACTGCCCATGTTGGGCGTGCTCGAGAAAGAGAGCTTCCAAGATCTCTTTTAGGGTTTGGGAAAATAGGCTTTCTTCCGTCATACCAATACAAGACCCATTGGGTTCTTTAAATAGGACTTACAACCGACAAAAATGGAAAGAACGCCAAGTGAACTAATGTTAGACTTGGACATGTGACTAAAAAGGATCCCTCATAAAGACACGACATAAATAACGACGCAATATAAGGACACAACTCTAAGACAGACTAAAAACATATTATGAAATAATTAATACTAAATAACGTCATAAAAGTATCTGTAACTGAATCTTACCTCATGATGTGATGGAGAACTTTTGATTGATCATTGAATATCTTTCGAGAACCCGATGAATTCTTTCCACTAAGTTGAATCTCTGATGCGGTTAGCATCAGGTTAGTATGGCCTCCCAAGATGCAGTGAAGACATTGCTTTAAATTCATCATGGACATTTTGAGTTTCTTGTTATGAATTTTGGTTTCATGAACATCCCTTTGTATTTCTTGCTTCAAATGGACCGGGTATTCTGGCATTTCCTCCAAAAAATATTCTATTGTTTTTTTGATGATATACTCGTGCACGTGCAGATAGTGTTTGACTTTATCTGAACAAATCAACTTTATCCTAAAGAGGAGAAAAATATTCTTTTCAACGATGGAATTGTGAACTAGACACAGCATAGGAGGTGTATCCTATCTACTCTAGAAAGTTCATATTTAATTTGGGTGAAATTTCCATTGACTTAAAAAATCTTCTCTCGAAGAATTATTTTCTGTGGTCAGACATGACTGAATAACTTAACACACCCAAAGGAGCCTTATCTATTACCCCAGTACTTCATCTGCCAGATTTTGCACAAGAATTTCAAGCGGGGTTTGATGCCTCGGGCTGAAATTGTGGAAATTCTATAACAAGAGTGGCGCTCCATTGCCTTCTTCAACCGTAAATTTGCAGCACACTGCTTGAAACTTTCTGCCTATGAAAAGAGTTGATTGGGTTGACTAAGGTGGTGCAACACTGATGAACTTACTTGGGGGATCGTCACTTTTTGTTTCATGTAACTTTTTGTTTCATGTAACTTTTTATCGCCTCAAGTACCTATTGGAGTAGAATTAATCACATTTCCACAAGAAAATTTCGTCAGCAAGTTGATGGAATTTCATTTTACGGTGGAGTATTGAAGGGGTTGTGAACAAGGCCATTGTTTCCTTATCATGATGTGATAAGGATAAATGGATTATTTATGCTATCTTGAGCCAGTTGGTAGCTCTTAAGAAAATATCAGCTTGACAACTCTTTGGCGTATGAGTGAGCACATTCTTGCAAGACGAGTTAATGCGAATTGGGCGAGTTGTTAGAGATTCATTCATTCTCTGTAAGGAGAAGTACGTCCTACTGACATCACGCCTAACATTCACCATATTGCACCATTGCATGATTGAATTCAAATGGGGACATGAAAGATCTTGCAACACATCAGTACCTTTTGAAGGAAAACAAAGGGAGGTCAAGACTTGGCTAGTGAACTGCGTGGTTTGTCAATTACAACCTCTTTCTATTCCAACACAGGTCATCTCCATCTACTTCATCAACAGTTTACCCAAGTTTAAGGGACTACTAGCCTATTTGTCATGTCAGATCGGTTCTCGAAGGCCACACACTTCATTTTCATATCTTGTCCTCTTGCAGCGGTTAGTGTGGCGCGCGTTTTCTTTAATCATTTTTTTTTATCTCCATTGGCTATTGTTGGGACATGGCGCTCCCAACTCTCACAAAAACCCGAACTGTTTGAGGACGGTGCTACCACTCCTTTATGGAGCTGGCTACCCTAGGCAGGATCCACGGGGCGGCCAGTTAGGCCCAGCGGACGTGCCCTTCTGTTCGACTAGTGTGGATCATAGCGCCTCGCGCCGTACCTCCCAATACCGGGGGCATTGCTGGACCCCAACAACCCCCCTAGAAACGACCCCGAGGTTTCGAACCCGTGACCTGCTCTGATACCATTTGTTGGGACATGGCGCTACCAACTCCCCCAAAAGCCCAGACTGTTTAAGGACGGTGCTACCACTCCTTTATGGAGTTGGCTACCCTAGGCAGGATCCACGAGGCAGACAGTTAGGCCCAGGGGACATGCTCATCTGTTCGACTAGTGTGGGCCATAGCGCCTCGCGCCATACCTCCAAACACCGGGGGCATTGCTGTACCCCAACATCTACTAAGCTTGCACTCTCATCCGCTTATCATCCGCACTTAGACAGTCCTATAGAAATTGTGAGTCGAACCGTCGAAATGTACCTTCATTGTTTCACAAGTGACAAACCCGAGGATTGGCTCTAATAGGTTCCATGAGTCGAATGTTACAATATGTTTTGTGTTATTTAGCTTTACATACAACAATATTTTGCATGATGCACAAGTGTGTCACCCCTCCACAGCCACCCAATCACCCCAACTACTTTAGAACACATCAGGTGCTTCCAAGGTGCACGATATGGGTCAACAATTACACCAAGGAGATCAAATCTTAGCAACTCTCTGTGACCTTTTACTTAACATTCAGATGTGTGTGAAATCTCAATAACACTATCATGCAATCCAATATGATGTGGAAGGCTAATTGTGAGTCAGATTGTGGTCACATTCCTAGTTTTTTCACTTATTTGTAGGAAGGATGTTCACACACAAGTTATTGCCGAGATTTTATGGACCCTTTTGGGCGATCGAGCACATTGGATGGGTTAGATATCATTTGAAGCTGCCATTAGATGCAAAGATAGGCATGGTCTTTCATGTGTTCCTTCTTAAATCCTTTTAAAGGTGATCCTCCATCAAATGCACCTTCCTTTTCTCCATTGATTGAAGGACGGGTTTTTCATGAAGTAGTGTATATTCTCTCAGCTCGTCTGAATTGAGGAATTGATACCAAGTTGTTATGGACCTAGATTGTTATGTCGTTGGAGGTAGCAGTGGAGGCAGCGGTGGAGGCGGTGATACAAGGTGAACCGAACTCAACCCGCTGAGACTGTGTGGGTAGAGAAAGAAGAGGAGTTTTGCTCATTTCTAACCCTAGAAATGGTAAGAGGAGAATGAGCTAAAGAGAGAACAAGAGAAACTTAGAGAGATAAAGAGAACTTGGATTTAATTCATTCATATCCTAAACAATGGCCAAAGGGTCTATTTAAAACACAAGCGGCATGGGTGTAAATAACCCCAAATAAAGAGAAAAACGCGTAACAATAAAAATCTGTGGACTCGTACATCGGCTCGATTAATAAAAGATGCATAACATGAATGCACGGCGACACTACTTAACGACATAGATAATTGGTCGTGTGAGACTATAACAGACTGCATTGGAAGTGACCTCGGAGCAATTGGGGGAGTTTTAATTAAGTTTGCGTTACGTACCTATTTCGGTGGATTGTCGGAGAGCGGCGGGTGGAGGATACAACAACATTCAAGCCTTTGTCCCACTATAGTGGGGTCGGCTATATGAATCCTTTGTCGCCATTGTGCCCTATCTTTTGTCATAATCTCACTAATGCCTAAGTACATCATGTATTTCCTTACAGTTTCATTCCAAATTTTTATTGGTCTACCCCTCCCTCGGATACAATGGATTAAATCCGTAACACTTAGTTTTCGTAACAGCGCACCCTTCCTTTGAGCTTGAAAACAATTACATTCTGGGTGAATGAAGTTCTCTTATGAATGGCATTATGGGGACCGAATTTGCCACAACAAAGGGCAAGAAGTAGCAACAACAATAAGAAGGCTCGTACGATTTTGTGCTCTGAATCGGGTTTTTTTAGACCATCCATCCAGGTGGATTTGTGGAAAATGGGCTCTGAATTAGGTATTCCACGTGCCAATAGTGATGTAGGGTAGGCTCGGTGAGTGTGCTCAGGTACCTACGGGCACAATGCCTATTGAGAGTGACGTGTAGATGGGCTCACAATGCGGTGAAAGCAACTCAAATTAATCCACCAACAACTTTGTAGTTAACAATAAGAAAAATAAATACTTCGCAAGATTTCACAACAGTTTGCAATTATGGTGAAAGTAAGCTAGTTTTTATCCCCTCCGATTGGAATGCACTAGTGAGAATACCAAGCAAACAAATCCAACAATCTATAATGATTAATTGGCAAACACAGTTACATATTAGATCTCACTAAGTAATACAAACACTCTTGCACACAATAAAGGGTCAATACAATCAGAACTACAAGGCTTACAAGTATTAGGGCTGCTTGAGGGTTTTTGGTGTATGCAGGAGTCTGGTAGCCGAGGAAGGGACAGTAGGAGGGCGTTGGGCTGGTGATAGCTTGGTGGAGGTGCTGAATGCGACGGGTGAGGGGCTTGGAGGCAAAGTTCAGCAGCGGGGAAGTGTTGGGGGACTGAGAAGTGGACTGGGCTGCAGGGACCTGCAGCGGGGAGTAACTGTGAGGCGGAAATATGCTGCGGGGAGGAGCTGGGAGGTGAGGTTTGGCAATGGGGAAGCTTTTGGATGCTGGGAGTTGTGGCGAGGAGGGCTGAAATGTGAGGATTTGCAGTGGGGAGGTGGAGATCGGCAGTGGGAAGGGGATATTGATAGTTAAGGAGGAGAAATCATAGGTGGGAAGGCGTTGGAGGTCAAGGGCGGCGGTGGGGGAAGGAGGATCAACAATGATGAAGGATCTGGAAGGGGGGGGAGACGGATGTGCAAAACCATGTAGGAACCCAAGGAGGAGCAACTTTAACACCAGTCATGATCCCCGATTTCGGATGAGTAGTTCTCCCAAAATCTGAATGCCCTGAAAACAGCCCTAATACGCCTATATATAGTGGAGGGATTTAGGGATTCTATTATGGACGTCTTAGATCCCACATATATAATAGGAGTCTAAATCCACCAAATTGACTGAAATAAAAATGATGAAAAATCCAAACAAATATAAGACATCGGCCGAATACGAATGTGGTCGGATCGTCAAAAGATGAACCTTCGATCAACGCCTACAACGCGCATAAACTCCCGTAGGTCTTGGTGACACGTGTTATTAGTGGTTATCTCCATCAACTCCTCTCAACTCTAAAGCATTCATCTCTGTTGAATGAAGATGATCATACTATCATCGTAGGGCAGGGGCGAGTTGATCCAGCTCATGAACTAACCAAGTATCTCCAAATCGGGCCGATATGGGTGGTGATATACTCGTGCACTACAACATCAGTGCCACTCTCCATCACATGTCCTGCAGTCATAGGGCTCTCGTTCTGCTCAAGTGGAGATAATGGATCAAGCGGTGGTGCTTCAATATTCTAGAGTGTTTGGGGCTCGGTAATGGTGGGGTGAGAAAGCTGGGGAAGAGGTGGAGGTTGTGGTTGTTGAAGGGAGGAGTCGGGAGTGGATTCGGAATGCGGATACCTGTACTTGCGCGGCTCATAGTATGTTTTTAAGTCCTCTACATTAAACACAGGACGAATGCTCATATCCTTAGGGAGGCCTAATTCATAAGCGTTTGTCCCGATCTTTCTCAAGATTTTAAAAGGATTCATTTGCTTAGCATTTACCTTTATAGCCGATCCATAAGGAAGACGCTCCGCACGGATGCGAACCATCATTGGCCCCTTCACAAAATATTTGCTCATGCTTGTGAATATTCACAAAATATTTGCTCATGCATTTCGGCGGATTGATTCATGCACTTCTTGCAAATGATGGACAAATGACTTAGCGAATGCACTAGGATGAGACTCAATGGGAACATGGATTAAGTCAATCAGATTCCTAGGCTCTTTTCCTAATACTATATGAAATGTACTTATACATGTGGACATGTTGACCGAACTCATCACATGCTCACCCACAAGGCATCTCAACAAATTTCTTAGACTTCGGTTCACCACCTCAGTTTGACCATCGGTCTGCGGGTGGTAGACAGAGTAAAATTTAAGGGTTGTCCTTATTTTTTGCCTAAGGGTCTTCTATAAGTAACTCATTAACCGAACATCACGATCAGACTATAGTCTTAGGGAGTTCGTGTAACTTAAAAACATTTCGAATAAAGAGCGAGGTCACCTGAGAGGCATCTGACATCTTGTTACATGCAATAAAGTGAGCCATCCTAGAAAACCGGTCGACAACGACGAATATGGAGTCGTTCTTTTTATGGGTACGTGGAAGTCCCAATACGAAGTCCATGTTGATGTCTACCCAGGGTTGATGAGGAACCGTTATCGTTGTGTACAAGCCCGTATTTTGACGGGTTCCTTTTTCCCTCTAGCATACTCGACAGTGGCGAATGATACAGACCACGTCCTTCATGTTTCGTCAATAAAAACAATCTTCAACCAAAGCAATTGACTTGTCCCGGCCGAAG
The DNA here is from genome assembly GCA_039583875.1 of Platanthera guangdongensis. Lineage (NCBI taxonomy): Eukaryota > Viridiplantae > Streptophyta > Magnoliopsida > Asparagales > Orchidaceae > Platanthera > Platanthera guangdongensis. Next base: position 167,035,851 of record CM077165.1, on the reverse strand, counting down.
TGGCCTGCAACACCACCAATGTGCGCCTCCCCGATCAAAGATTCTTGATGTGAAGTATGCATGATACATTGTCGAGATCCCTGATAAAGGTAACCGCCGGTGATGATGAACCTGTCAATGGGTTCTGGTGGCACTCTACCAAGCGACGCAGAAATCACACCAAAATCTGGACAGGAGGGGGTAGTCATCAATGATTCACTTAAAACCAGTCACCTTCATACTAAGCATGTATAAAAGACTAACTCGCCGACTAAGGGCGTCTGCTGGCTTATTCTCGACACCAACATTATGCTTAAGAACAAAGTGAAATTCCGGCATGTATTAGACCCATTTTACAAGTCGATGACTCAGCTTCCAATGCGATTCTAAGTATCGCAGAGTCGGTGGTCCAAATACAAGATGAACTCCTTGAAGAGGAGGTAGTTACACCAGTATCACAAGGCCTGAATCATGACGTAGAATTCTTGATCATATGTTTAATACTTCTGTCGGGCCTCATTCAGTTTCTCATTAAAGTAAGTAACTGAATGACCTTCTTGTCTCAACATTCCACTTATGCCTACTCTCGCAACAGCTCTGGCGATTTCGATTACCTTGGTAAAGTTGGGTAACTTAAGAACATGTGTTTTGGATAATTTTCCTTAATCTCTTCAAAGGACTTGGAGGTTGCTTTAGTCCATCCAAAGTCTCCTTTACGAAAGCAACTAGTAAAGGGAACCATGTTACCACTGAAATTCTTGACGAACCTCCGATAAAATGTGGTGAGACCATGAAAACTACGGGCCTCATAGATGTTCGATGGAACGGGCCACTCGTGAATGGATCGAACCTTGTCAGGGTCGACAGAGATGTCAGATGCAGATACAATGTATCCTAAGAAGTGGATTGATTCTTGTTAGAAGATAGTGGAATAATATGTAAAAACTCATTGTAATTGTGACCCATTTATAAGCCCAAGTAGTCTTAGGTTTTGTCCCACATTGTAGTTTCATTTCTCTTACTTTCTGCATGGTATCAGAGGAAGACAGTTCGGCCTGTCCCTGTCTGCCTGCTTGGCCTGCTTGCTAACCGGGCGGTTTGGTCCCCGGTCTCCTTCCCCTTTTCTAACTGCTGCTTCTGAGCGGTTAGCGGTTTCCTTACCGCCCTCTTCTCCTTGCTCTTCCTCTCTCTCGTGGATTCCACACCCCCCACCTCCCTCCTTGTTTTATAACCTCTCGAACTGGTGGTCCCCACCTCCCCGCCCTGTTCGTTGCGGTCTCTGCCCCTATCCGAGCGACCTTCTTCTCGCTTCTGATTCCTCTTCGTTTTCTTTCCCACCGCACCTTGGTCGCGATAACTCCTTTTACCGCTGGTGTTCGCACCGAGACCGTGCGGCCTCTCTTCTGTTTCGCTTCTTCTGGGTCTGCCTACGAGTTCCTTCTTCTTGAGCGACCTCCTAGTCGCGCACGGTTTGTTCTTACCACTGCGGTTTTCTTCCTTGCCAGCTGATCTAGCTCGCTGTGGTCTCTGCTTGCAGTTTCTCCTAGCCACTGGACTTGCTCGTTGTTACTTTTATAGCCGCCTCGGTCGGTCTAGCCGCTGGTTTTGCACGCGGGTTGTTCTTCTAGCCGCTGCGGATTTGTCTTTAGATTGCCTCATGGACACTACTACAAACTCCGGGGAGTCTGCTGGTACTTCTTCTCTGCCACCTCGGACTGCTCCGTCTGGTACTGAACTACGGGATGAACTCAGGATTACCACTATCTCTCTTGCGGGCAAAAGAAACTTTGTGGAATGGGTCCACTCTGTTCTTCGGGTTCTCCAGACGAAAGGACTACTTCATCACCTGACCAGGGCCACTCCTACCCTTCCCACTGACGAGTGGCTTCGTGATGATGGTCGTGTGCAATCATGGCTCCTCAACTCTATGGATACTGAGCCCTACAGGATGGTCATGTATCATGACACGGCAAAGTCCATGTGGAAGGAACTTCAGTCCTTCTATTCGAGTCAAAACAGTCTGCAGCATCTGTTTGACATCATTACTGATCTTCAATCCCTTGATCTCGAGATACCTGGAGATATGACGTCCTTTGTTGTTAAGGCCAAGACACTTGTTGTGGCGTGGATTCAACACCATCCTCCTACTACTGTTCTAGTGGCCCAACTGGCACAAAAAGAAGCTATGGGGATGATGACAAGGGTTCCTTCGCATCTGCATAGTGTTCGTGCTCAGATACTCTCATCTGCCACTACTCCATCTCTCTCTGATGTGTTCTCCATGCTTCTGAGGGTCACTCCGCTTCCCGAGGCTCCTTTGCCTCCCTCTCCAGCTCTTCTGCAGCTACCTTCACAACATCCCTCCACTCGTGGTACCTCGACCCGTGGGGGTCGCAATTCGTCTCGGGGACGAGGTCGTACTGGAAAAATCCCCCTGAAATGCACCTTTTGTGGTTGTGAACATCATCTGGAGGCTACCTGCTATCGTAAGCATGGTCTGTCACCCCATCTTGCTGCTGCTTCAAAGGCCGAGTCTATGCCCGTGTCGTCTACCTCGACTCCTTCAAATGCTCAGTCTGATATTGATGCTCTCCGCACCCAGCTTCAGCAACTCCAAGGAGTTATTGCTTGCTCATCGGGTTTCGTGGCCTCTGTCGCTAATGAAGGTATAACCTGTCTATCTCGGGGTTCCCACTGGATTGTGGATTCTGATGTCACCCACCATATTACCTGCCAGAAGCCGCCAAAATACTTGGACTCTCCTCATCCCAAGTTCATCACTGCCGCCAATGCTGACTCCACCCGTCTCTGGAGCTGTTGATATTCATCTCACGCCCAACCTCTCATTAACCTTGGTTCTTCATGTTCCGGGCTCCCCGTTCAACTTACTTTCTATTAGCCGACTTACGCAGGACCTTGATTGTCATATTACTTTCTCACCATCTTCTTTTGTTGTGCAGGATCGGTAAACGCGGAATATTATTGGTAGAGGACGGTTGTCACATGAGCTCTATCTTCTTGATGTCCCTCCTACCCTCTTTGTCGTCTCCTCCATCGAGTGGCATCGTCGTCTTGGACATGCTCCCCTCCCAATTATCAAGCAAGCTCTTCCAGATGTCTCCTTACATGTGTTTACTTGTGAGTCATGTATCTTTGGTAACAGCATCGCGTCTCGTTTAGTCATGTCTGTAATCGTAGTAGTACTCTTTTAACCATTATTCACTCTGATATTTGGGGCCCCTATAAGGTCAATAGTGTATTTGGGTACCATTATTTTGTTACTTTTATTGACGATTACTCTCGTGTCACATGATTATATTTACTACGGGATCGTACCAAACTCACATCTATATTTCGTACGTTCGTTACTGAACTTCGGACTCAGTTCTCTTCGCCCCTTAAAATTATCCGCACAGACATTGCAAGGGAATATACTAGCCGAACGTTCTCCTCTCTTTGTGCTGAATTTGGCATTATTCATCAAACCTCATGTGCTTACACTTCTCAGCAAAATGGGGTTGCTGAGCGCAAAAATCGGCATCTTCTTAATGTTGCCCGCTCGTTAATGCTTCAGATGCAGGTACTCATCGAATATTGGAACTTTGCGGTTTCAACTGCTTGTCATCTCATCAATCGTCTACCCTCCTCCGTTCTCAACTTCGTCACTCCATTTAGTCTCCTCTTTCCTTCTCAATCTTTGTTTCCTCTTGCACCTCAGGTATTTGGGTGTGCTTGCTATGTCCATAACCTTGGTCCACCTACAGACAACTTTTCCCCCCGTGCAACCAAGTGTATGTTTGTAGGGTACTCTCAGACTCAAAAGGGGTATGTGTGTTACTCTCCTATTGACCGGAAAGTGGTTGTGCCCGCTGATGTTACTTTTCTGGAGGGCCAACCCTTTATGTCATCCACTCTGATACCTTCTGATGGGCAACCTGTGCCTCGTCCTGCTATCCCGGTCACAACTTCTCTACCTCCTCTTTTTCCAACGCCCCACGTGGAACCACCTGCTCCCACACCACCAGCACCCAATCAGCCAACAAACAAACCTCCTCTCATCTGTGTCTACAATCGCCGAAATCTGAACTCCGGAGCCCAGCTACTGCTACCGTCTAGCAGTACGATTTTGCGGCCAGCTGACCCTGTCCCTGGCTCAACGGCTCATCCTATGGCTGACTATATTTCCCTATATCGGCTCTCTACTCCTCTTCGGAAATTTGCTCTTACTCTTTCCTTTATTTCTCTGCCTAACACTGTGCAGGAGGATCTCCAACACCCCGGGTGGCGTGCGGTCATGGCTAATCATACTTGGGATCTGGTACCTCTTCCGTTTGCCCAGTTTTGCGTGAGCTGCAAATGGATTTTTGTCATTAAACATGCTCTGGATGAGACTATTGATTATTCAACAATCCGTTGCTGGAGCTACCGTCAATTGTCGCTTGCGGGCCGTGCTACTCTCATCAACTCCTCTCTACTGTCGATGGCGATGTTCGCCATAACCCACTCTGACATTCCCGCCGCATCCTTGCAAATGGTGGAAGCCCGCGCTCGCTTCTTTCTTTGGCAGAAGGATCTCACCCACCGGGGATGCACTATGTTGCCTGGGATTTTGTTTGCACGCCAAAGGACTATGGTGGGTTCGGATTTCACTCCACTCTGAGTTGGCGAGGCCCCCTCCTCGCGAGATTGGCCTTGGGATATGTTGAGGTCGGGCCACTCCCTGCTGCAACAGACCTTCCGTTCTCGCTACCCGCAAGGCTTTGGCCCTCGGCCGGTGCGGCGCGGCGATTCTTTCGTGCTCCGACTTTTGATGGATGGGACAGAGGATTTGCAACCGATCTTACGTTGGCGGATTGGTGGGGACATGATGTGAATGTGTTGACGGATGCTTGGATCTTCGAGGTACCTCTTTCGCGATGGCCCACCCTCGCCAACTGTGCTGACTTGGCTGGACTCTCGGTTGCGGACCTGATGGATGAGGAAGGTAATTGGGATCGCGCAAAGCTGGCGGACCTTTTCGGCCCGAAGCTGCTTGATACTATCACCCGCCTCCCGCGGATGGTGCGAACTGATGACGATGTGTCGGAGCTCGCCTCGCGATTCGGTGTGAGGACTATTGCGGGCCTGGCTTATGGCGCCCGCTTCTCCCAGCCAGAGGTTTCTTTCTCCTGGCTCGCGCGACTGCAATTACACCCGTGCGAGCGTTTCTTTTGGTGGCGCATGGCCTGGGTAGCTATTCCTACCAAAGCTTGGCTTGAAAGGCGAGGGCTCGGGCAAGACTCGAGTTGCCCATGGGGGTGCAACTCGGCTGAGACGATGGACCACCTCCTTGGGGCCTGTTCGACTCTTCGGGCAGCCAATACGACACTGTTGCGGTGGGTTGTCGCCCTACCTACCTGCGGGTCGTGGTCGGAATTCCAAAATCTCTGCAATCAGTCTGATCGGATGGGATTAGAGGCGTTGCGGGCCTATTGCTATACGGTCTACCAGTGCTGGAGGGCTAGGAATGCTAAAGTTCACGGCCAGGAGTTTGCCACCCCTGACATTATTGCGGCTGCGGTGCTTACCTCCCTCTCATGTGGCCTTTTTCACTCCTCCCAGGAGCACTGGGCACCTCCTAGCCTGACCGGCTGTCTTCTTCGACCTCATGGTGCCCCCCTCCTGGCTAGGTGAAGCTTAACATTGACGGAGCGGTCTGCTCGAACCGTCTGGCCGGGCTAGGCCTGGTTGTCCGTGATGCTGATGGACTCATTCTCCTGGTGGCGAGACAGGCTTCGGTCCACTGGGACCCGGGGGGTACTGAGATGTCAGTGCTCAAGGCCCTTGGGGCTATCCTTCTGCCCTCCATTTTTGCGGCAAAGGGTGCCATTATTGAAGGAGACTGCAACAATTTGATTTCCTACTGCCGTCAATGTATGGGAGGCGATGCGAGATCATGGGAGGCGCGCGATATGGCAGGGCTGGAGTTCTTAGCCGAATTCGCCTACCTTTCTTTCCAACATGTGCGGCGGCCAGCTAACCGGGCCGCAGACTTCTACTTCAAGCTTGCTTTTGCTTCTACATTTTTATGGTCAGATCCTGCGAGGTTCCACCCAGAATTCCTTGAGATTGCTCAGGAAGATCCGGCTGGTATCCTCCCCCCTATGTAATTCCCCTTGTACCCTTTTCTTTGTTTGTTTTTTTATGCAATATGCAAGTTTCAAGGATGGGACTATTGATTGCCTCAAAGCCCGTCTTGTGACTCGTGGGTTCACTCAGCAATAGGGCTTGGACTATGAGGAGACGTTCTCCCATATTGCTAAGCTGAATTCTGTTCGGGTCTTCATCTCACTAGTTGTTCACCGCCACTGGCCTCTACATCAACTGGACATTAAAAATGCGTTTCTCAATGGTGATCTTCAGGAGACAGTTTTCATGAACCAACCTCCCGGGTTTGAGACCACGGGGGAGTCTATGGTGTGTCGACTATGTAAAGTTATCTATGGTCTCAAACAGTCCCCTCGAGCTTGGTTTGAAAAATTCAGCAAGGTCGTTCTTGATATTGGTTTTCAGCGCAGCTCGGCTGACTTCTCTCTTTTTACCCGTCATTGATCAACAGGGACTGTAATTCTCTTAGTCTATGTGGATGATATTTTGATAACTGACAATGACTCTAACAAGATATAATAAATCAAGCAACATTTAAACTATGTCTTCCAAACAAAAGATCTGGGAAACCTTCGGTACTTCCTTGCTCTTAAGGTTCCTCGAAGACCTGATGGTCTGGTCTTATCTCAACGGAAATATTGTCTGGATCTTCTTCAGGATGCTGGTTATTCCGGATGTAAACCCGCTGAAACACCTATGAATGTCAACCACAAGCTCAGTGCTCATTGGAGCAGAATCAGACTCTCGCCTTACTAATCCGGAATATTATCGACGCCTCATGGGAAAATTGATATATCTAACAGTTACAAGGCCCGATATCTCATTTGATGTTGGAGTAGTCAGTCGTTTTATGCATTCACCGAGGATATCTCATCTTCAGGCTGTCGAACGCATCCTCAGGTATTTAAAAGCTGCCCCGGGACGAGGGTTGGTATACAAGTCATCCTCCTCTTTATCCCTTGTTGCATATATTGATGCTGATTATGCGGGCTCACTTGATGATCGACGATCCACCTCTGACTTCTGTACCTACTTTGGAGGAAATTTCATCACCTGACGCAGCAAGAAGCAATCTGTTGTTGCTCGCTCTTCTGCTGAAGCTGAGTATCGTGTGATGGTTGTTGTCGTCTCTGAACTTACCTGGCCAGAGAGCCTTCTTAGTGATTTGGGTGTCAATCTCTCCTCCTTGCTACTCTTTTCTGTGACAGTCAATCTGCTATACATATTGCGAAGAACCCTGAGTTTCATGAACGGACAAAACACATTGAGGTTGATTGTCATTTTGTTCGGGAGAAGGTCCAACTGAAGAAACTTGAATTGGAGCATGTTCCAGCTTCTGAGCAAGTTGCTGACATCTTTACCAAGGCTCTTCCTCGACCACTGTATCAGCAGTTTCTATCCAAGCTTGGTGCTTACGATTTGTATGCTCCAGCTTGCGGGGGAGTGTTAGAAGATAGTGGAATAATATGTAAAAGCTCATTGTAATTGTGGCTCATTTATGAGCCCAAGTAGTCTTAGGTTTTGTCCCACATTGTAGATTTGAGATTTCTCTCTTCTTCTCTTCCTATATATTTGTATTCATACTTGATGTTTATACAAGAAAAACTACCCACAAGTTTCATTTCTCTTACTTTCTACAATTCTGATAAAAAGATGCACTTCTTTAGGTTAGCATACAAATGCTCCCTACGAAGTATATCAAACACGGAACATGAATGATGAAGATGCTCAACTTGTGTTCTGCTATAGATGAGAATGGCAGCAAAGTAAATTACTAAGAACTTACCCATGAACGGTTGTAGGACGTGCTTGGGGCATTGGAAAGCCCGGATGGCATCATCCTCGGGTCATCATCCTCGTAAACGTGCTTGGGGCATTGGAAAGCCCGAATGACGTCACCAACCACGCAGACAAGCTGTCTTTCATTTTGAAGGCAGCTTTTCATTCGTCGTCTTCGCGTATTCTAATTTGGTGATGCCCGCTTTGTAGGTCCATCTTTGAGAAGACTTGGGCACCAGCTAACTCGTCAAGGAGGTCATCTAGGCTGGGAATGACGAATCAATACTTTGCGGTGATCTTATTAATAGCCCTACTATCAATACACATTCGTCAGCTACCATCATTCCTAGGGGTAAAAAAGGTCGGCACGACATAAGGGCTAAGGATCTCTCAGATGAATTGCTTTTGAAGCTCGTCCACCTACTGCTTCAGCAAGTTATGTTCAACGCGATTCATCTGCAGTGTGACAGACTTAGTTATTAAAGGCGCAAGGTGCACCAAGGCACACAGTGGTATTGGATCCTAGACGCAAGGCGCAGACATGCGCCTGAAGAAGGCAAGACGCAACCACATTCATTTTAAATAATCAGCATCAAACATCCGTTCATCTACTTGAACAGATTTTTCATTTATTCTACTCATTAATTTCATTACTATCATTTATATCTCTTAAAAAACAAAATCAATGTGGTCGTTTGCATAATATCTAAGTCTCAACGCTCAGTTATGTTTCAAAAACTCTATCATACAAATACTATCGAGTTATTGCATTACTTTTTTTATTATTTTGTAAAGAAAAAATTTACAACAAAAATCGCAACCAGTCGCACCTTTTATGTTCCAAATGCGCAAAAAATGACGCATGAAGGTGCAAACCTCTAAGCCTAGTGAGCCTTGCGGCTTAAACACGCCTGAGGCGTACCTTTAACGACATAGGTGGCAGGTTGGGCAAGGATGCCCCTGGTACAAGATTGATGGCATATTGCATGTCCCTGGTAGGAGGTAGCTTATCAGGGAGCTCGTCGGGTAGGACATTTGCATACTCGTCTGGTATATTGCGGACGTCGGGATGGGTAACAGGCTCACTGGGGACTTCAATGACTTGGGAAGCCACTGCAACATAGATGACATCATCCTCTCGACTCTCTCTCAAGAATTCTCCTATCTTGATGAGCTGGAGGAGCTTCAACGTGTTAGTATTCACAAAAGGAGTGATCTTACCCCTGAGGATCCTCGGGCTTGGTCCGAACCGGAGTTATCTTGCGCCCTTTATCGCAAAGGACACAAATGTTCGATCTCTCAAAACAAGTCACGTCTTGGTCATAGAGTCAGCGTCTTCCCAACAATACGTGTACGACATCCACCGGGATCACGTCTCCCAGACTAATTGGGACTAAGCATCTCTAGGGGACCTGAATTGCGGTCTTGTCGACCCAAATGACTCTATATGGATGGTGGTGCGGCTTGGGTGGCACTTTCAAGCGTTCTAAGCCCTTTTGGGCTACAATGTTTACGCCGCTACCGCTATCAATAACATGCTTGTATGCTCCACCCGCACTAGAGAAGTACGTGTAGAATATGGTCGTGCGTCACCGGTCCTCATCGGAACTAGTATGGAGAAGATGCTAAATGACTCCCATCTTTAGTGCTCTCTCGGTGTCACTCTCCCAACTTTCCTCCACGGTCGCAACATCTTTTGTCAGGGCCTCATCAACATTTTCATTATCGTCACTCTCCTACTCAATGAGTAAGTTCCTGGTGGGGAATAAGCCCCCACATGGCCTCTACCTGGACACCTAAAGAACTGGATCCCACTAGGCTTAGCATATATAGGAATGGTATAACCTTCCCATTTGTGTCGATGGGGCACGAGAAGGGAGGAGGAGCAGCAGCCAAAGATGGTGGAGCGGGCTTCTTAAAAGTCAAGCTATTTGGTCAAGATTCAACCTGTCGGGGACAAATGAACGAATATATTGCTCATATTCCAGAGCCATTTGATAAACCTACTCGACCGTTTCTAGCCTATGAGGAATCAACTCGCGATGGATGTACGCTCTCAAATCCGACTAAAAACAGGAGGCAGTAGCAATGGACTTTTCATGGAGGTTGCTTCTCGCAACAAATTCGTTGAATTGCGCCATATGTCCTGACGGAGAGCATACAACTAGTCAAGTAATTTGTTTTGATATGATGCAGACAAATATTTCCCTTTCAATTTTTGCTTCATTTCAATCCATCTTGTGCTAGGGTAGTATCCCTCTCGCTTCAAGGATCACTCAAGGCTAGTTCAATAAATCTTCACTTGCCCCTGGAGCCGCATCTTAGCAAATCTATCGCGACGCTTGTCGATAATTTCAAACCAATCGAAATAGTGATCCATGTCCATCAGTCAATCACTGAAGGCTCTAGAGTCCAGCAGACCATCAAAAGTGGGGGCATTGACGCGGATACAACGAGTGGTATCATCCTCGACTGGGGGAGTCCAATGGGGAATCGGTGGGTAGTCCCTATACTTCTCATAGTCAGGTCAAGCTTGTGGAGGAAAATGCTTTCCACGTGGTTGAGGTTTGGGTAGGTCAATACTCATCCTGAGTGTGGAGTGGCCTAATGGGTGCGACTCGAGGATGGTGCTGTAAATGAGCTCAGCTTTCTGCCCCACAGGGTGTATTGGGTCTTTTGTTGGTAGATTTCTCACATCGTTCAGGTTGGATGAGGGTGTCACGATCCTCATCCAAATGATCATTCCTAAGCCAAATCATCTCATGTATCCTAGGAGTGGATTGAGCAGACTGCGATTTTCTAAAGTCTCTAGCATAGTAGTCAAAGTAGCGACCTTATCTTTTAAATCATCGAGTGTAGCGTGGATCCTTTCAAAATGATCTAGCAAGAATTTTAGAAGGTCCGCCATGAACATGTATGTGCGTGAGATAGCCGCTTGTGATGTTTGTGTCAGACATGGGCTTATGGCCTACCACTACGAAGCATAAAGTGGCTCAACCTATCTCTGATATCAATCTGATGTAGAGTAGGCTCGGTGATTGTGCTTAGGTACCTACGGACACAATGCATATTGAGAGTGACGTGTGGATGGGCTCACAATGCGATGAAAGCAACTCAAAATAATCCACCAACAGATTAACAGTTAACAATAAGAAAAATAAATACTTACTAAGGTTTCACAACAGTTTGCAATTATGGTGAAAGTGAGCGAGTTTTTATACCCTCTGGTTGGAATGCACAAGCGAGAATACCAAGCAAACAAACCCAACAATCTATATTGATTAATTGGCAAACAAACAGTTACATATTAGATCTCACTAAGTAATACAAACACACATTGTGCGCAGTAAAGATACAATACAATCAAAACTACATGAAGAGGGCGTTGGGCTGGGGATATCTTGATATAGGAGGTGAATGCGATGGGTGAGGGGTTGGGAGGCAAAATTCAGCAGCCGGGAAGTGTTAGGAGGCTGGGAAGTGGGCTGGACTGCAGGGACCTGCAACAGGGTGTAGCTGTGAGGCAGAAATATGCTGCAGGGAGGAGCTGGGAGGTGAGGTTTGGCCACGAGGAGTTTGGATGCTCGGAGCTGCGGCGAGGAGGACTGGAATGTGAGGATCTGCAATGGGGTGGAGGAGATCGGTAGTGCAAAGAGAGATCGGTAGTGCAAAGAGAGATCGGCGGTAGGGGGAGGAAGATCGGTAGTTAAGGAGACGTCTGCGGCGGAGAGGCGCTGGAGGTCAAGAGCGGTGGTGGGGAGCAATGACCTGGAAGCGGGAGGAGACGGACGTTCGAAACCCTAATGCACCCAAGGTGTTGCAGTTCTTGATGAAGCCCTATAATCGACTAAGATTGCTGTCCTCCACCAAATATCAGCGGTGTTGGCCCGAATGTCAAGATGAAGGGCCTACGTCAAAACTTGCTGTGGCACGTGCTCTGTAAAAACATGTTGAAAATACGCTGGAAAGAGAAACAAAACCATTCATATCGTATCCTATTTAAGAGCCCGTTACAAGGGAGATGATTAGGATGTCCTGGAGGTGTTCATGTGGTCCACAGTGTTTCCGAACGAGTTGACTTGGGATAAAAAGTGCCGAGTAAGGCGGCATTGCCGTATCACATAGATTCAGTCGGGCACCAATGGAGAGCACAAATAAATGTAGAGCGTTGGTGGCAATGAGTCCCCACGAATTGATGAACTTATTGAGTTGTTCTGGACTTTGTTGTGGTCACAATGTAGAAGAGATCATATTGATGTCATACTCCTCATATTTGCATCCATTTGAACATAGGTGGTGATGAAACAATGGTAACCCCATGAAGAGTGACCTTGTTCTTCATGATGCAAGCAATGCATCCCGGTGTTGCTGCAGTTTGACTTTCTTTGATGATGCAGTATAATCTTCCTCCTTGCTTTGGAATGAGTCCTCTATCAGTTATCCCATCCTTGTATTTCAGAAAACCCAAAACAGTGTGATAGCCCATTTGCATGGTGGTGGAGGAACAATGACCATGCAATGCAGGTGTTGCAGTTCTTGATGAAGTATTCTTTGCTCCTCTATCAGCGGTGTTTGTGGAAGGGGAAAAACTTGCTGTTGAAAAACATGTTGAAAATTGGGCCCAAGTATCCTAAAGAGGTGGGAGATGATTAGGATGTCCTGGAGGTGGTGGTCCACAGTGGAACGAACTTTTGGAGTGGCGGCGCCGTATGAACTTGGAGCGTTGGTGGCGCCGTATGAACTTGAAACAAACAGTTATATATTAGATCTCACTAAGTAATACAAACACACATTGTGCGCAGTAAAGATACAATACAATCAAAACTACAGGAAGAGGGCGTTGGGCTGGGGATATCTTGATGGAGGAGGTGAATGCGATGGGTGGGGTTGGGAGGCAAAATTCAGCGGCCGGGAAGTGTTGGGAGGCTGGGAAGTGGGCTGGACTGCAGGGACCTGCAACAGGGTGTAGCTGTGAGGCAGAAATATGCTGCAGGGAGGAGCTGGGAGGTGAGGTTTGTCCACGAGGAGTTTGGATGCTCGGAGCTGCGGCGAGGAGGACTGGAATGTGAGGATCTGCAATGGGGTGGAGGAGATCGGTAGTGCAAAGAGAGATCGGCGGTAGGGGGAGGAAGATTGGTAGTTAAGGAGAAGTCTGCGGCGGAGAGGCGCTGGAGGTCAAGAGCGGTGGTGGGGAGCAGAGGATCGATAGTGATGAAGGGCCTGGAAGCGGGAGGAGACAGACGTTCGAAACCCTAGGCATCCGCACCCAAGGAGGAGCGGCTTTAGCAGCATTCGTGATCCAAGATTTCGGATGTGTAGTTCTCCCAAAATCTGAATGCCCTCAAAACAACAATAATATGGACGACTAAGATTGCATGTCAATAATAGGAGCCTAAATCCACCAAATAGACTGAAATGAAAATGAAGAAAATTCCAAACAAATGTAAGACAGCGGGCCGAACATTGATGTGGCCCGAATCGTCAAGATGAAGCTCTGATCAACGCCTACGTCATGTATACACTCTCGTAGGTCTTAGTGGCACGTGCTATGTAACGGTCTGAGCTGTTACAAGATCGCCGACGTCAGAAGGGGAGAATGCTGGGCCGTCGAAGGTGTAAAACGCTATAAATACTATTCTAAGATAAAAAGAGAAACAAAACATTATTTATTCATTCATGTCGAAAGTATTATAGATAAGGCCTATTTATAGAGCCCGATTACAAGAAGACAATGATGGCTTGCCATTTGGCAGCCATACAAGTCATTACATTCCTGCCCTTCCCGACTAAACGACGACGTCGTCGTTTGATTCCACCAGGGTCAAAAACCCAAATGATGATGTTCATGTGCAACCCTCATGTTGTGTCAAAATGGTGCGTCGTCCTGGATCAAAAACAAAAGTTGTTTCCGAGTAGATGTCAGAGTTGAACAGGGAGGCGAAAAAAAATATGGGATAAAAAGTACCCATCTCTCTTCTTCCGCCGGGGTCAAAAATGTAAGTTGTCGAAGAAATTGTCATTGATGTGAAAATCATTGCCCCTTTTTGTTTGTTGTTAATCACATAGATTCAGTCGGGCACCAATGGCGAGCACAAATAAATGTAGCAAACTTGAGTTGTTTCTTGATTTGCACTAGTGATCATTGACAATGAGTCTAGAAGATAATCCCACGAATTGATTGCTTGAACTATATTGTAGTTGTTCTGGACTTTGTTGTGGTCAAAAAGAAATGTAGAAGAGATCATATTGATGTCATACTCCTCATATTTGGAGGTGGTATTGTCATCCGATTTGTTGGAATTATCAGGAACAATAGGCTCAAATGTCAACACCTCCACTGGTGATGAAACAATGTTCACCGTAATTGGTACCCCATGAAGAGTGCTTGCTTTGATGACTTCTTGTTCTTCATCCTCGATGCAAGCAATCAAGTCATCCCGCTGTTTTATGTTTGCTGCAATTTGACAGTTTCTTTGACTGGATGCAATGTCGCCACTAATCTCAGGTCCTCCTTGATCCTTTGGAATGAGTCTTGTCGCTCATAATAACAGTGATCCCATCCTTGTATTTCAGAAAACCCAAAACAGTAGTGATAGCCCATTTGCATAGGTGGTGGAGGAACAATGACCATGCAATGCAGGTGTTGCAGTTCTTGATGAAGTATTCTTTGCTCCTCTATCAGCGGTGTTTGTGGAAGGGGAAAAACTTGCTGTTGAAAAACATGTTGAAAATTGGGCCCAAGTATCCTAAAGGAAGAGGTGGGAGATGATTAGGATGTCCTGGAGGTGGTGGTCCACAGTGGAACGAACTTTTGGAGTGGCGGCGCCGTATGAACTTGGAGCGTTGGTGGCGCCGTATGAGCTTGAAACGACCGTGGCGTCGTAAGCGCTTAGAGCGACGATGGTTTCGTATGAATTTGGAGTGTCGGCGCCGTGAAAACTTTGAGTGGCGACGCCGTACAAACTTGGGGCGGCGACGGCATGCGACCAAGAAATGCCTGGAACATAGGATGATGGTCCAAGAGTGTTTGTTGGTGGAGTTCTAAATATTTGTGGGTGTGCAACCCAGTGTGCAACCCTAAGGTGCAATAGAAGACTGGCCAGAAATAGGTCCATACATACTGATACTGACGTAGTTGGAGACGTCTTTCGCTTAAAAGTACTCTGATATTTTAACCACAACTTTCATTCAAGAAGTTGGACCGATTGTATTTGAGTCTACAAACTACGGTTGATCGGGCTATAGGGACTTCGCCAGAGAAGGATGGAAGGGATGGCGGCCAGTGGCGGTGGCAGAGAACGAAAGGATTGCGCCGAGATGGCAGTGGTTGGCCTGGGAAGCATGGAGGATTGTTAATGTTGTTTTGTTGGAGGAACCACTCAACGAGAAAAATGACGCTCCACCGTTCTTGATGGTGTTCGGCGAGTTCGTTGTTTCTCAAAAAGGGTCGTTCCGGCGTTGTTCTTGTTTGTGGCGCCTAATGAACTCAGAGGCGGCAAATCCGATTGAGAATCCGTCCTTGAAGAGCGTCTGCTTCTAAGCCTTCGTTCTTCAACCTTGCGTTGATCGCCTTTGTTCAGAGGACAGTCCCTTGCTTCCAAACTTCGTTCAGAGGGCAGAGGGAGAGTTGCGGACGGTGTCTTGCTTCCAAGCCTTCGTTCAACTGGTGGAAGATGACCGGATGTCCGATTGTGGATCTTGCAAGATTGCTGAAGCTGACGGGATGTCTGGTTGTAGATCTTGCGCCCGAATCGTCTGAGGCTAGGAAGAAGAGTGTTGATGGCTATTCCGGTGAGATGGCCAGAGACGACGGGAGGATGCTCTCAACGATGAAACGGCGCTAGAGGGAGGTCCTCTGGTGTTAGTCGACACTGGATCTTGAATGTGACCTGGAGCTAGAGGGAGGGCGACGTTCTTGATTGCGGGAAAGTCGAAAACATGAGTATCTCTGGCGATCTTAACGAGAGCTCCAATGCAACGGTCTGAGTTGGTACAAGATCGCCATCGTCGATCGCCGGCGCCGGAAGGGGAGAAGGTTGGGCCTTCGAAGGTCTAATACGCTATAACTACTATTCTAAGCTAGAAAGAGAAACAAAACATTCTTTATTCATTCATATCCAAAGTATTACAGCTGAGGCCTATTTATAGCCGGATTACAAGAAGACAATGATTGCTTGCCACGTGGTGGCCATACAAGCCGTTACATGCTCTGAGTGGTGATCTCCATCAAATGGAATGAGCTTTGTTTTCTCCTGTTCGTTCTAATCAGGTAAAACTATGCATCTTGTCGGTCCTTCTAAATTTCTTAGAGATGCATGCTTCACATTAAAGTTTGTGCCTTTGTGTTGTAAGTTGGATCTATGCTTTCACCAGTATTATGGGGATTTTATTATATTCTGAGTTAGAACTTTATTGAGCATAGCCACACCCTGGACGATAGAAGGTTGCATCCATTTGGGAGTTGGAGCTTTTTTTTACCTAAGCTGCGAAATGTCATCAACCACAACTTGAAGAAAGATCCTTCTAAGTGCCTCATTCTTGATAAATCTAAGGGCTCTTTTAATTTTTAGGAGAGTTATTGTTGTTTCGATGTTGTATATGACGTCTTGATGTGGTGACTTGTTGAAAAGTTTTCTTGACGGTGGACGTAGTAATATGAAGTAATACCAGAGTGAATGTCTTGTGTGGGAATTACATGAAGTGATGCATGCAATATGGTTGATCTACATGAATTGATAGTTTGATACATGCAATAAGGTTGATTAAGAAGCTAACAAGTTGCGGGAGGTGTGAAAGATTTTACCTAGGAGTGGGTGCCATGTGTAAGGCGGGTGATGGTGCCGGCTGTGAGAGCAATAAAAATACTTGAAGAGGTACAATAGTGGCTAAGCTACGGGTGTTGAAGTAACTTGAAGTGGGGCCGGATAGTGCTTGGCTGAGGAGCAAGCATCTATGTTGATGAAGTGCGAGAAATATTGTCAGAGACGGAGAGTTATAGAGTGCGAGCTACGAAGTTTAAACATGACCGAACATTGAATTTCCATGTAATTAAGCAATGACATTGACTGAGGAGCAAGTGATGAAGCTACATGAATTTTTGTAGACCTGTAGTGATTCATGGACCGGCATACACACGCAGAAACACTCTTGTTTGGAGATGTGCAGATGGGGTTATTATTTACCTTATATGCTGGTGAAAAAAAAATCTTATCGATTTACATTTCTATGAAGGAAACTTTTAAGAAATTGTGGTTTGGTTTAGGTCCCCTTCAACCACCTCCACACATTCCATCCAGACGACAACCAACCTAGATACAACCCTCAGTTAACACCACTGTTGGAATTGTATGACTTAGGCTCCGTTTGGGGGGACTTATTTTCACCGGTCAAGCGGTCACGACCGCATGTACCGGACCTTAATTAAGGTCGGTACATGCGGTCGTGACCGCTTGACCGGTGAAAATAAGTCCCCCCAAACGGAGCCTTAGTCAGAAGCATCAATTTTAGAATCTATCTAAGGCCCCATTGGCGCGGCGGTGGCAGTCATGAACGCGGTAGTTATGAACTGTCTTTTGTGAATGTCAGACCTCGCCTAAGGAATTTCGTCCACTTTTATGTTCAAAACTAGTTTTCTTTTCTTGGTGGCGGCCATAACCGTTGTCATGCGAAACATACATTCTATGCCAGTGGTGTTTTTTGTCCAAACTCACTGGAGCAAAAACGCCGCGCCAAACGAAGCCCAAGAAAGGGAAGTTATGACAAGTTTCAGAACTTGCGAAATTTCAGAGGATATAGCGCTATTTTCAGAACTTCCTTCTCCTTTGAATAGACTGGTTTAATGGTCTCCGATGCTATCCAAAGTCATTGCATAAGGCGCATCCAACATGGTTATTATGGTGATGGCAGGATTGCCTTCTATTGTTTTATATGAGAGACGATCGCAGCCCATTTTTTGGTGGGGGCGAGGTGACACGATCATGATCGTATGGTCCAGCCTCTCCAGCGCTATTAATACAATAGAAAATTTTTTGTTTTTGACGACGATTTGTGGCTAACCAAAAATGGAATCGAACAATCTATATGTTGGACTTATATCCCCTAAACTCTATATCTTCTTTTATAAGTCGTTCTTGAGTATTTAATTCTATCACACCCATGGATCTTCTCAGATTGACAATTGTTGACATGATGGTAGACTAAATTTCAATGGTGAAAAAACAAACAAATAAATTTTCTGTTTTTTTGAACTCCCCTTATCAGGAGATGTTCCAAGAGTCAACGGCCAGTTAGCCGTTTCCCGCGCGTTTGGAGACAAGAGCCTTAAATCACACTTGAGCTCGGATCCGGACATTCGCTCCTTCAACATTACTGCTGATACTGAGCTGCTCATCCTTGCCAGCGACGGTATATGGAAGGTAGCCGGCACCCCATTGCACCGCCACTGTCATTTCAAGTTTTTCTCGACAAATTCTGGGACGAATTTTATACACTCCCTGCTTCGATCTTTGTCCCAGGTTATCAACAATCAGGAAGCAGTAGACATTGCCAAGAAGTTCAAGGATCCTCATGCCGCTGCGAAAGAGTTGGCCGCGGAGGCATTGGAGAGAGACAGCAAAGACGACATTTCATGCATTGTCGTTCGGTTCAAGCCGAAATAAAAAAAATGCCAGCTTAGTTTCGACAAAATATTAGGACGGATGTTATTCGTTATTTCGTTTGCACGATGATTTATTCCTCTCCTGTAAATTCCATTTAGTCTTTTATTTGGTGGTGTTGATTATTGTTTGATTCCTTTGAAATAGTAGTGTGTTTGCAGTTGTTCGATTTGCTCGAAGAGCCGAAGGATCCCTCCGGAGGTGAAGGATTGATTTCGCGTGTTAGACTATATATATGGATTCATTTGGTCGTGAAAAGAATATAATCGAGTGGGAGTGTTTAGTAATAACGATAGACAACACTAGAAAATGATATGTCAATTAGATGAAATTTTTATGTCAAAATGTAAATAATAATTGTGCCAAAAATCACTACTAATGAAATTTTATTTAATAATTATAAATCATGATTTGACTATAGCTTTTGAAAAATCATATATGATTGTGTTTATTAGAATATTTTGTTTTCATGAATCATTTTTTATTTGGAATTTATTATCCTATTAGCTGCAGTTAAAAAATATTGTAATTTTATAAAAAATATTTAATTATTTTAAACAAAATATATTATGATGTCGGATAAATGAAATTATGAAAAGTAAATTTTAAAATATTATAGAAAATTGTTTTCTATGTTTCCATGTGAATATGTGATACGGTTTTAAAGTATTTAGTATGTATAGAAAAAGTAATAAATCGTTTATAAGAAATAAATAATAATTTATATTTTATACTTACATTTTAAGTTAAAGTTTAGCTGTGAATGAAAACTAAAATTTTAATGTGTTTAATATCTTGTACATCAATTTGTATTATCAATAAAATTTTAATTTCATCTTTTAATTTTAAATTATTATTTTAAATTTAATGATAATAAATTTTATTTCTTATAAAAGATTTATTATAATCCAAATTAATAATAAAATTTATAATATGATTTTCTAATAATAAAAAATAAAATAAAAAGATATAAACTAAAATAATGATTATTTTGTTTTTTATATATAACCAGGCCTAACAACCCTTGGGGAGAAGGGCTTGGCAAAAGTCGGGCCCGGGCCCGAGCTTGCCGGGCCTTATATGCGCCACTGCGTGAGAGTATCTATTTTTATGCCCCAAGTCCGTTGCCATGTCAAGCATAATATACAGGAGCAAAATGCTATAGTATTTTAGTATGTAATTTATTCTATCTTATATAGTAGTTTGAAAATATCTTAAATAAATTTATCTTATCCTATATCATATATATATATATATATATATATATATATATATATATATATATATATATATATATATATATATATATATATATATATATACATAAATAATTAAATTGAAGAGAGCTTTATGATGAAAATAAATGATAAGGATTGATGTAGTAGTTTAGTATATATTTTTCCAAAGCACGCGTGATAATGACTCTGTTTGGCACGATGTTTTTGCTTCGATGAATTTGGACAAAAAAACACCAGATATAGAATATATGTTTAGCATGATAGCGGTTATGACTGCCACTAAGAAAAGAAAATTAGTTTTGAACATAAAAGCAAATTAAATTTTGTAGATGAGGTTGGGCATTCACGAATGACAGTTTCTAAACACTATGTTCATGATTGCTACCGCCGTGACAAACTGAGCAAACACTTGTGGGAACGTGGTTATGATGGTGGTGCATTCGTCCAAACTCATCGGAGCAAAAAAAAAAAAAATAATAACCACTTTTTTTATTACAAAAACCTCACATATAAGTTTACATTTCATAACATTCGCACAAAAATTCAAGCCTCTTTTTTTTGTGCATGGATGTTATGAAATATGAATTTACGGGAGGTTTCAATAATTTCAAAAATGCACAACCTTTAATTTAACAAATTTAGAGGTGTTGTGAGTCACTTGGTTTTTCTCCGGTTCTGAGGATTAGACTGCCTTAGCTCGGAGTCGGATCGGGAGCGCAAACAATCAAAGAAAAAAGCAGCAAATGAGAAAAAACTTTTTTTGACGTGCAAAACCTAAAAAGGGTGAAAAACTACGTGGTTGAATCTGTGTCGAGTCAAAATCCACTATTTTCTTGGAGTTTACAAGAGTTTGACACGATCTCTCAGAAGGTGACAGGTCACCTCTCCGTTACAAGCGTAAAGTATAAAAATGATAAAAAATGACTAAGCCCTTGGAGCCTCGATAGAAGTGCTCCAGCCTAGAAATTTGGCTAAATCCACAGAACCTCGATGGAAGCTGTAACACCCCTCATCTGTCGCGAATAATATAACAGAAGCTCCGGCCAGGGCCCCACGTCATATGAAACGGACAGACGGAAGAGTTACTAAATGAAACCAAAAACCCTTAGGCCCCGTTCGTTTGGACAGTTTTCACAGCCGGTTTTCGTTTTCAGTTTTCACAGTCCGAATGTAGTTGTTCGTTTGCTTCTGTTTTGATTTGTTTTGGTTTTGACTCAAAACCACAAGGTTTTCACTCCTTCATTAAACATCCTTCCTCAAAACATACCTTCTTAGGTCTGTTTTGGTTGGTTTTGAAAATAGAAGGGATCCTCATTTCCGGCGAACTCGAGCTGAACTCTGGCAACGACGATCTCCTTTCCCGGTTCCTACGCACTGGAACCTACTCCGACGACAACTTCCTCATCCTCGCGGGCCGCGACACCTCCTCCGTCGCTCTCTGTTGGTTCTTCTGGCGAACGGAAATCCATTGACTCCGGCGAACGGAAATCCTCCGCCGTAAGGATCCTTCCTCCTCTGCTGCCGAGACTCAGCCCCAGCTCCAGCTTATCGATCCTCTCCTCTGTCGTCGCTGCGTCGGGATCGCTATTTGATACCCTAGACATCGACCCAGGAGGGTAAATGACTCCGACGAACTTCAAAGATCGTCGCATAGGTTCTTGACGGAGAAAGGATCGGGGATCGGAGAGGGTTATGAGCCACCGGAGAACTCGTTCAAGTTTGTCGCTTTCAATGCTAACAAGAAATACTAAGACGGTCGGGGAGAAGATGGTCGGAGTTGGGAGAGATGGGGGGGGGTCTGGACAAACCAGAAAACTATATTGCAAACGAATGTAAGTTTTCATTTTGGGGCAAAACGAAAACGCTTGATGTTTTCGTTTTGGAGCAAAACGAAAACCAAATATGAAAACGGTGCAAACGAACGGGCCCTTACAGATTTTGAAAACGCAATCATAACACAAAATTACATTCTAGCGGAAGAATAAAAGAAATTTCATAAAAACCACACCCAAAGGCGAATGTCCATTAACCACAATAGAAATGAAATACAACGACAACATAACTGGCATTAAGGTCTTACATCAATAGTGTTTAACTCAAATAAAAAGGTTTGCATACATCGCCATGCAGGTCGGCAACACATGAAAAACAACTAAATAAACAATTGAGCCTTCGAGGGCCAGCCCGCTACTTCCCGCTTGGCTCCGCAGCACCTGCAAGCAAACATTCCACCAAGCAGTGACAAACAAAGCAACGGTCAGCAAGAGCTGACGAAATTATAACGACCTCACCTCTTTCTCGGGGTGGTGGTGCTTCTTCCCTGCAAGCGGATTAGCATAAATACATAAAGCTAGAATGTGCCATTTAAGCATCAATTATCACAAATGTTGGCGCAACCGACCCAACAACTCGTGCACACATGGCACCTTAACGGTGCACCGGACTTCCCCGGGCCCCACCATCATTCTCAGTCCTGGACTGAATGACAACACATTGAGCATTCGCTAGCCGTGACTCAAGCTACTCGGCTCTCTCCTATGTCTATAGCAACACACCAATTTCCTTAGGTAGTCGAACTACACCACATAATGCAGGTACAGTTCAGTCAAGCCCGTTGCTCAAATCGTCGTACCCAACACGCATGACGCAGGTCAACCTCCCCTTGTCTGTTATCACATACATAACTGAATGTTATGTAACAAGGGTGGCACTCACGACCACCTGAGTTGCGCACTCAAGGCACACAATTCCACACACTAGCCATACGGTCTCCGAGAGACGGGCTTCGCACAAACACGACAAAACTCCACAGGAGTTAATGCCGACGATCCAACGACTTCGTGCAAACATTATGGTGTTTCCTGGATCACACCTCTAATACTAACTAATAACTTCTCACATGAAGTTATCTACGCCGAATATTTGTACTTCTTGCTTAGTGAAAATGAGAATAAATGAGCTTAAATGATAACAAAATGTGATTAATTATTGATTTAATGTTTTTTGTGTTAAGTTGGTCATATTTCATTATTTCTATGCAAGATTCGTCAAGGAAATCAACTTGGAGGAGTAATGCTGAATTCTGATTTTCGGCCCAAGTCAGTTGTTGCAACAACCAATTCTGAAACTGCAACAATCGTCCGCCCAGAATTCAAATTTCTAATTTCAAATTTTCGTCGTTTTCAATTATGGAAGGAGGCATCTCTTCAGGAGGGGTGGACTTTTTAATGGGAAGAACCGACCAATTGGAGAGGATTGGAGATTAATTTTTGGATCTATGGAGGAGAGCACCATCTAGGGTTTTTTAAAAAACCTCCATTAGAGAGAAACGGCTAGAGGAAGAAGAAGGAGATCTTCGTGCGGATTGAAGAAGTGACTTTGGGAAGATATTCCTGCAGCGATTAAGCGTGAACTAACATGTTTTGTATGAACTACTTCAATGCTTTGTGTGATTCCTCTATCGCCATAA
This sequence comes from Platanthera guangdongensis, assembly GCA_039583875.1. Taxonomy (NCBI): domain Eukaryota; kingdom Viridiplantae; phylum Streptophyta; class Magnoliopsida; order Asparagales; family Orchidaceae; genus Platanthera; species Platanthera guangdongensis. The sequence goes on along the minus strand of CM077165.1, from coordinate 167,012,584 downwards.
ACTAATCTTCCTTAATCTTGGGGAGAGTACTTGGTTGTGTGTGATGATTATTTTCTAGTTTTTCTTGTTGAGAATGTATGGTGAATGTTCTTTATCAATTTTATGGTCTTTATTCTGAAATTTCTGGCTAAGATTTCATCTTTATGCTACACTTCATAAATCGAGATAGGAGTTGCGGTAGTATATCATAATTTTGATATAGCATTTGAATAGAGAAAAGGACTTCCTCTTGTTGTTAGCAACTGTGATTTTTGCTCTTTAAGCGGTTCTTATTTTACCCGAGTGGAAATATAGAACTAGGGGTTGCTGATATCGAGAGATACGGTTCTCTATTTTAAAATCGTTTCAAGGTACTTTAACCACGCATTTTCACAACGACACATTCATTTATTCATCACATAAAAGCTAGGAAATCATGATACAAGATTATATCTCCAATTTGAGAAGACAAGTGTTTCTCCAAAGATCCGTAGTAATTTTAATTAGAAGCCTTTATTTTCAATTTTAGTAATTTAAGAAAATCACTAATTTCGTCTTACTTGGATTTAAGGAAAAGACCAAACTGATATTTGCAAGCACTGAACTCATCACCTCCCCGTGGGAACGATTTTTACTCACTTTTTTATTACTTGACACAGCACGTGCACTTACGTTTAAATACGTAGACCATTTCGGGCGTATCAAGTTTTTGGCGCCAAAAACTTGATACGTCTGAAATGGTCTACGTATTTAAACGCAAGTGCATGTGTCGTGTCAAGTAATAAAAAAGTGAATAATGGATACCGCCTGGTGATTGCTCCAAACCATCAACTGTTGTCTGCTAATGCTCTGAAGCTATGTCACTGGCTTAATCGCTAGTTCTAACTGCCAGAGCGCAAGTGCATTCTGTCCAGTTCGCAAGACAAGCTATCATGATGTCACTTCAGACACTTCTCCTTGTCGAGCGGCTAGGAAAAGTCTAATCCCAACCTTGCTCCAAACAACTGTTCTCTGTGTTCCGTGATACAAATGTGGGGGTCGAGACCCCTATTTATAGGCTGGGGAGGTGGTTAAGATCACTGTCACAAATGATACAACTATCACGGGAGGATAGGCGGTTTAGCCAACTTAAACTGCGCGTTCTCTCGGTTAGCCAACCTCAAACCACACCACCTGAGGTAATAAAAACATCACTTCAGGCGAACAGAAAAACTATCGCCGGCGATATCGATATGGCCGGCAATAGCAACAGACCCCGCATGCTCACCATTATTTCTTATTTAAAATTGCTTAGATTATATCACTGAGCATACAAAAAGACAGATAAATGTCATAGCGTAAGTAACAGAGTGACACATGGAGAAGATGGAATTAATGAATTGGAGGATTCAAGAAGAAAAATTATTATTTTATATAAAGGAATCGGTGGAGGTAGGAATTAGCAATGCGCAGCCGATTTTTATTTCATACCAGGACGGCAGGACAGAGAAGGGAGAGCGCTGGAAGTCTACATGATCGCCATTTCTGTTTCCAAGTTTCTTCTTTTTTGCTTCTTCGAAGGGATTTCAAGATGACGGCAGGTTTGTTTTCCTTCAATCCTCTATTTGGGTTTTGGAAGGAGATTCAGTTTATACTGTTTAAGGAGATTCAGTTTCCAGAATGTTACTTTACTGAAATAATGCAAGCCTGGTTTCTATTTTTTGTTTTCCCCTCGTCAAAGTCTGTGTTTTGAAAATTATATTGTGGAGGGAAGCTGTTCGATCTTATTACTGACCGAACTAATGTTGTGTGAAGAGCAGGTTTTGATTCTTAAGACAGCGTGAATAAACGAACTCCCTTGTTATCATATATCTATATTTCTACCACTCTGGCCGTCATTGGGGAATTTTCTGCTCCCACCTTGAGAAAGGTGTGGGATCTGGAGGATGCTAATTTCATTTATTTCTTCTCATTCTCTGCCTTCGATGTTTGCTGGAATTTCTTATGCACCTTGAAGGGATCTCCAATAGATAACGGCTAATTTTTGAAGGCCATGTAGTCTTCCAAATTTGAACCTCTTCTTCCATCACCACTTTTGGCAGTTCTATAGTAAAACAGTTCAAGAACTTATGTGCGGGGTGTAGTTTTCATTTATATGTTTGCTTTCTAGCTATATCATAATGGCAGTGTTCACAAATTTATCAAGGTTCTTGGGTAAAAAGAAGAAGAACTTTATGGTGAGTTGCAAACAATAAATAAATAATATATTTTTTGTGCGTGATTTGTTTCAATCTATGTTCTAATTTGGTCTCTGTGAGTAGAAATCACTCAAGGCTGCAGATTGTAAGGCGTGTTGTGTTGATGTGGAACTTCGTGCTAGGCCAATAAAGCTTTCCGGCACTTCCACCGTTCATGAGTCCAATCTTAAAGCTTCCAAGTCATTTCCTACTATGCAGAAAAGCTCTTCCTTCACTCCTAACACAGCGGGCATGGATAACTTGGTGATAGCTGAGTTTGAAGGAGATGCAGGTTATGAGGGAGGGAATGAGCATGGTGAGATTCTCCCAATGAAGAGAGATTATTCTGACTTCAATCTTCAAGAGAAAGTTGAGCTTGTTCCCCATGGATCAGACACCAACTCGAGCAATTGTGTTTTGGAGAACAACATAGAAACAAATGAAGTTGCAGGTGGGCATGAGGGTGACACCAGAATGGAGCAGACCCCTTTCTGGGCATCACCTGGTTGTAAGCAGTCGAATAAATCTAGTTCTTATGGCGACCACAAAAGCTTTTCAGGAAACGACTCCGAAGAATTTAACTATGAGGATCAAAGCATGCCATTATCCATTAAAACCTCCAGCAGTGCCGATTGCTTGATCCATCAAAAGCATTCTTCATGCCAAGTACTTTGCTCTGGAAGCAAGAATAACTGCTGGAATCTCTGCCTATGGAGTGACGGGAATCTCGACATGCCTAGTGCTGGTAGACTAGCTTTAGTTCATTCCACTGATTATGACAAGGTCGGATACTCTTCTGATACACATGAACTTGTTGAGGAGCATGATGAGAAGAAAGCAATGGAGATTGAAAACCAGTGGGTTGCATTCCCCTTGCCGTATTCCCCTCATGATAGAGTCTATTCTTGGATTAATAGCCTTGAGGAATGGACATTCTGTCCCATTGATGATAAGGAAACTTTTGCTGGGAAGGAAGACAGATATATTGCTTGCCCCGATCATATGGAGATGGGAGAATCATCTGGCAAGTATCATTCACACATTACCCCACGAGCAGCGGAAGAGATGATACAGGCTAACAATGTTATCCAGTGCTTGAATTCATCAACGTCGGTGGCTCATTTCGCTGGGATTGGATTGAAGGTTATCCCTTGCATTTCAGCCTTTGGTAGCCTTAGGTCCGTCTCTCTCACGCGAAACTTCATAGGTATGTAAGATATACCATGCATGAATCAAGTCAAACTCTGTCTGTATATTTCGCTTATGTGAAGAGTAATCCTTTTCTCGCAGCTCATATAACTCCCGGATGTCTTCCAAAAAATATTCATACTCTTGATTTATCTCGGAACAAGCTATCAACAATTGAAGGTCTCAGGGATCTGACAAAGCTGAGGGTTCTAAACCTAAGCTATAACCGAATCTCAAGAATTGGCCACGGTATGCATTAGCCCTTTTTTGATACAATTTCTATCTTTTTGTTGCTAGAGATATGGTAGCCATCAATATGCCATTTTGGGTTGAATCGATAGCTCTGTTTAGAACAACTGCAGTGTTTGAGGTTCGACTATGTGAAACTGTCATGGTAAACGTAGCTGTGTTAGTTTACTTATGTTTGGAACTTTCATGATTACGTTTTTTGCTCAAATTCCACTTTATGGTATTTGGGTGTTCATTATTGCTATCGATTGGCCAAAGTCGCATGACTGCATTTTGACCTAAAATATCATTTTAGGAAAATTGGGTTCTTGAATCGTGGTTCGACACCTTCCCAATCAATATCAATGTCTCTCATAACTGCGTTCACAGGCATCCGTGCACTCCCACCGGTCTTCCAAACAAAGTCGAAGTTTCACGGTACTAAAACGCAAGATAGTTTTTTGCGAGAAAGGAAGTCAACTATTGCCTCGTTTATGAGGACATTAAATTGTATTAGTCGTAAAACTGGAGCAAGGATTTTGATTGGGAAAAAGGATTTTGATTCTTTTCAGGGCAAAGTCATCTGCGAACACAGCTAAATTTCCTTCAAGCTAAAGTTAATATGCACTTGTATGACTTACAATAACTTAGTGTCGACATGGTGGTGATATTAAAATATTGAATTATACCAAGTCAATATTAACTTGAGCTAAATTTCCTTCAAGCTAAAGTTAATATTGACTTTTATGACTTAAAATAACTTAGTGTTTACATGGTGGTGAGGTTAAAATATTGAACTATACCAAGTCAATAATAAACTTTAATAAAGAGTTTTCTTGAGTTTGTCACTGAAATAAATTCTTCCTTTATTTAGTGCAATATATATAAAGTTGAAAGTGGATGATTAAACTCTAGCTGTAAATTTTATGAAAGCAGTAGATGGTCCATAGATAGGGTACACATTTAAGGATAGGCCACGTGAACTTTGGTTACTCCTTTGGCTATTCATGAGGACATTACAGTTATACTGTTTGTCCTATTCTGCAGATAAGGGTTACCCTTCCACTACCCTGACACTTGTTTTGATGAAAATCTGCAATAGCTGTCTGTAACTTTATGGGAACATACTCTACAGACTACAGTAGATAGCTTTCCCATCGAGGATAGATCTAGTGATTTAAGATTTCTCACTACCCTCTCGCTGAGATTTTCTGGGAATGTTAGAACTATTATTTGCAAAATCTTTTTGAACAACTTGTATCCACATTTTTCTTCCTCAACTTTCAAAATTACGCTTATGTACTCGTCTAATGGTGAATTTTCTAATTTATTTGGACGCATCCTTCTGATTTAAGTCTATTTTCAATTATCCATGGATGTAGTGATTCTTCTATCAATATTGTTTGTGAACACCTTTAAGAACACATATAATTTTAGGAAATGTACCCTAAATTTTGTTTGATTATGTAGAGAAAGACGCAAGTGAGAGAAAATAACCCAGAATTTTGTTATTTCACTAAATACAGGAATACATACACTTATATAGAGAGAAAGAGAGGGAGAGCCTTCTACATATACAATGTGGGACTAAATAGAATATACATGGGCTCCTCCTAATGTGCTTTTTCATTACATCTTAACACTTCCCCGCAAACTGGATCGTACAAGTCGTAGGCACCAAGCTTGGATAAGAACTGATGGTATAAATCCCGAGAGAGAGTTTTCGTGAATATATCAACAACTTGCCTTGACGCAGAGACATGCTCTGACTCCAACTTCTTCGTTTGAACTTTTACCCAAATGAAGTGACAGTCAACTTCAATATGCTTTGTTTGCACATGGAATACGAGATTCTAGGCAATATGTATGGTTGTTTGACTGTCACAGAACAGGGTGGCCAGAGAGGAGACTTTGAGGCTCAAATCACTGAGAAGACTCTCAATCTAGGTGAGCTCAGAGACGGCCGCAGTCATAGCACTGTACTCGGCCTCAGCAGATGAGCGAACAACAACCGACTGTTTCTTGCTATGCTAGGTAATAAGGTGTCCCACAAGGTAGGTGCAAAAACCAGTCGTGGAACGTCGATCATCAAAGGAACCTGCGTAGTCAGCATCAGAATATGCAACATGAGACAGAGAGGACGGTTTGTAAGCAAGTCCTTGTCCTGGAGCAGTCTTCATGTATCTGAGAATCCGCTTGATGACTTGGAGATGAGATGTCCGAGGAGCATGCATAAATCGGCTCACAACTGCAACAACAAATGAGATATCAGGTCATGTAACTGTAAGATAGATTAGTTTCCCTACCAAACATCGGTAGTACTCTGGACTTGTAAGAACATGATCAGTTTCAAATCCATGTGCAGACAGCTTGTGATTCACATCCATAGGAGTGTTTGCAGGTTTATATCCTGAGTAGCATGCATCTTGCAGAAGATCAGTGCAGTACTTCCGTTGGGATAGGTCAAGTCCATTAGGTCTCCTTGCAACCTCAAACCCAAGGAAGTATCGAAGATTGCCCTGGTCTTTTGTCTGAAAAGCTGAGTTTAAATGTTATTTGATGTTTCAGATTCCGGTGGCGTTTTCTCCCATTATTAAAATATCATCAACTACACAGAGAATTATAGTGTCTATTGGTTAATGACGAGTGAAGATAGATAAATCAGCAGAGCTCCGTATGAAACCAACCTCGCGAACTACTTTACTAAATTTGTCAAATCAAGCACGAGGAAACTGTTTGAGACCATATATAGACTTCTAGAGATGACAGACACGAGACTCCCACGTGGTCTCAAACCCGGGCAGTTGGTGCATATAAACAGTCTCTTAGAGATCGCCATTGAGAAAGACATTTTTGATGTCCAATTACTGCCGGGACCACTGTCGATGCACAGCAAGGGAGATCAATACTCAAACAGTATGCAACTTGGCGACTAGGGAGAAGGTTTTGTCGTAATCAAGACCATGTTGTTGAGTGAAACCCCTGACGACAAGACGAGCTTTAAGACGGTCAACAATGCCATCTGGAGCATGCTTGACAACAAAAACTCATTTGCAGCTAACACAAGTGGTGGAGACCAACATAGGTCAGGTCGCCGAAAAATGCCCGGCCGCATGGAGAGGACCTAGGTCAATTTTAGTTGTTGCACGCCTGCGTGCGTAGTCATATTTGGAGTATTATTTTTCTCTACTATTATATATATATATATATATATATACTATACTTATATATCTTTATACTATAAGCAAATAGCAAAAGAGTCATGGTGTAACATTTGCCCAAAATACCCTCCACAATGATGTAACATTTATTCCCTAAACACCTCATATAATCAACTCTCATTTTCATTTGTTTGAGTCTTTTTAGTCATTTTTTTATATTTAAAGAGGAGAGACAAAAATTACGTTTTGTATGTGAAAATGTATGTTTTTTACAAAATAAAAAATATAATCGTGATTTAGATTTTTTTACAGTCATTTTGAGTACTCATATGTATATGTTGCCATAGCCCGCAACGACACATATAAGCCCGCCTAGATGCGTCCGAAGACCACCCAAGAGCTCTCCCCTTCTTTTTATTTGGGGCCGGAGGGTGGTCCTTTTAGTCATTTCTTCTTATACTTTGAGAACTCTTCTTATAGATGTTGTCGAAGATCACCCAACTCGCAGACGAAAAAAATGATTCAGTCTGATTTAACCACTCTGTTCGACAGACGGTGGAGAGAGAGGGCAAATATGAGAAGAGGCGGAGATAAGCAAATATAGTGAGACATATTAAAATTATTAAGTTGATATAATTTGTGTACAATTCGTCATTGTAGATGACACACACATATATATATATATATATATAGCATACAGCCTGTCCAAGTTCAGCCGTAAAAGCCAAGTCCCGATGGAACACTGTTCCTCTTTCCCAGGTCTTCCCGTTTCAGCGCTTCAGGCACGCACTAGGGCTTCCGTCTCCGCCATTGCTGACCGCATGAACTGCCAAATTTCACGCTCGAACACTCTCCAAAGCAGCACATTAACGCCACCAGAGGCCATGATGGCTACAACCGCACCCCACGAGCTGCACTTTGGCGGTTTCAGCCTGTCCAAACTCCGCCATGGCCGCGTGTTCCATGCTTTAGACGGTTAGGGATTTATGTTTTTTTCTTTTCTTTCCTCCTCTGCTGTAACCCTACAAAAAGGGATGTGTTTTGTATTTTCGTTTGGTGTTGATGGATGTAATGAAACCGATGTGTTCTTGCCGGATTGTTACTTCCGATGAAGTTGTCGTGTGCTCTTGTTAGAGATTAGGCGCGATTTGAGCCCCGTGTGAGCATAGTAGGTGTTAGGCGTGTGATTGTGAATTTTTGGATAAGATAAACAATAGAATCCTGTTGCTAGTTTCCTTGTTTTCTGGTTTCGCAGTGTGAAGTTGACAAACAGTAAACATCAAGTTTACTGCGCATTTCTTCCCTCAACTGTTGCATTCCTGTTTGAAGAAGAAAAAGGTTGATGATTGTTGATGAAATTTGATTTTTGAAGAAGGATGAGATTATTGTTTGATGTGTTATTTTGATTTCCTGTGTGAGAACTTGTTGGGGAAGATGAACAGGTCGCAGCTGCTGTTGCTGTTGTTTGGGAATCCTGGCATTCGGATTTCCAGTTAGGGGGGTGCTGTGTTTTTTTTCCTGTAGGAGTTAGATGAGAAGAAGGTGAACAGTGAATTTGATGTTACCGTTCACCCCTTGATAGTTGTTGATTGGCTGGAAGAAGAACAGTGACTTTGTGAAGTCCTGTTACCGGCTTCCTTGAACAGTGAACAGCAATTGAAATAATGTTTCGGTGGATAGTGTGGAGTTAGGTGTGATTGATGCTTGATATCGCTGTGAGTTTTATAACTCCGTGAACAGTGATTTCTTGTGTTAGAGATTTCGTGAAGCCACTCTTGTGTGTGAGAGTGAGTGAATTCTAATCCGTGTTAGAGATTTTGTGGAGCCACTTGTGTGAGAGCGAGTGACTTTAGGTAGTTTAGTTGTGGCCTCCTTGCTTTGTTGAGTGATTCCGTGAAACCACCTCGTGTGAGGGAGCGATTTAATTCCTTGGTGCCCGTGTGCGATAGCGGCCAACCTCGGAGCGGAGATCGAAGGTGACGAGGAATTTTTCGCGTGATCGCCCTCGACTTCGAATACGGAAGACGCCTCTTCCGTGGGTAATTGTTTCTTTCTTTTTCTTTGTGTGCGCCTCAATATTTTCTCGTAGGATAATAGACTATTTGCCGGGTTTTCGCCTGAATTTCGTCAGCAAACGCTACGTCGAAAACTCCAAACGGAAACGTATTTGGAGTTCACGATTTTCCGTTTTGTTACGACAAGGGGAACAGATCGAAAGTTGCAGACTTCATTTAAAACTGGACCATTTTTTAAGAAATTTCATTTTATAACAACGTAGTGAATTTCGTGTTTTACAAAATTATGTTGTTTAATTCCATAAACTCCGTGCAACGCCCGCTCAATTTTTTTTAAAACTAAAAAAAAATCATATTTCGTTGCATTCAGTTAGGGTTTCCTAGAAATAGCCGACAGACGCGTAAACTCTACGCGTTGTCCTGCATCAACAAGACTTGCTGGGATGGAGAGGACCTAGGTCCCAAGTCCGATTAGCGCAGAGGGCTGTCATTTCTTCGTCTGTGGTCGTACGCCACCCAGGGTGTTGGAGAGCTTTCTGCAAAGAGTGAAAAATATAAATGGTGGAGAGAGAGGGAAAATATGAGAAGAGGCGGAGATAAGCAATATAGTGAGACATAATTCGTCATTGGATGAGCCGTAGAGGGTGATGTCGGATCGTCAAGCCGCGGGATAACATTGGTAGAAGGGAGCTGTTGTAGGGCATTTGTCCGAGATGAACGATGAGTATAGACACAGAGAAGTGGATAAGGAGGTGGTGGAGGTAATGTTGTCGCTGGGAGTGGAGGAGGAGGAGCTGTGTGGGGCAAAGTCGTGACGGGGACAGCCGGACGAGCAATAGTGGAAGGTGGAGGCAGTGTGGAAGAGGTGGAGTAGAAGGGCTGATCCTCAAAAAAGGTGACATCAGCGGAGACAAACAGCTTTTCGTCCGCATGAGAGTAGCAGACATCATTTTTGAGTGCGAGAGTAGCGTTATGAGTTACTCATTCCACAGGTTGATTCCACTTATTTCTCGTTATTCTTCCTGCCACATGTTTGCCCCACACACCGCCCCAGCGCCCCTATCACCCTCTGAAAACTCTAATAGTTATTGTTTATTTGAATATTTGGCATAAAAAATTGACTAATGGATTGCGAGTTTTTTGGGATTAGAGGTTACTTGCAGGTTTTGGCTTGCAGCGGAGACATCAACATTTTCTCTGATCGACATTTGGACTTTCTACTTGCAGGTTACATCGAGTCTCATCGTGGTAGAGCTCTTTCAGCCCCGTGAGAATTGATGCAACCCGCGACACATCTTTTTAGTTTTATTATTGTACATGTATTCTTTTTGTCACGCATGTCTTCGCGCTTAGTTGGATGATTATGTTTTGTATCGCGCATATTTTTCACGCAATTTTTGTTTGGCTCATTGGTGTGACCAGCTAACGAGACCCTAAATGCATAGGTCCGATAATTTATGAATAGATTTTAATATTTAACTATTTCATTATAATTTGTTTTTCCAAAATAAAATATCCATAGATTTGCCTAGCAATTTCATCAAGTCAGTCCACTTTCAGAGCCCATCTAAACTAAGCTTATTTACTCCTCAACCTAACCCCCCCCCCTAAAAGCAAACCCCCCTAACCCTAAGAAGTCGGCTGGAATAGAAACTGAACGAACCAATTTTAGTTTTCATTCGGTTTCCCCTCCAGCGCCGCCTACCAATCCCCTGTTCTGTCTTCCCCTTTCAACGACAGAGCCCCGCCAACCGTTGAATCCTTCTGCCTTGCGCCTTGCCTCCATCGATTGACGTCGGAGCCCTCCTGCAACCCGTCAACGGGTCCTCTGCTTCCAGTTGTGGCTTTCCTGCGCTCTCTGGTTGACGAAAACTCCGGGTGAAGCTCCGCCGACCGCCGATCTGCATGCTTGAGCCTCCCTAGACTCCGGCAGCCCCGTCCTTCAACGTCTTCCAACACTTCCAGTGAAGCCCCGACGAGCTCCCTCCTTCCAGTGCCGACCTCCTTCATTCCCAGAGCAATTTTGAAGACCTCCAGCACTTTTCCAGCCCGGTGACCTCCCCTTTGCTCCACAACAGTCCCTTCTTGGGGATTGGATGCACAACGACGGCTATGCCTCTCTTTGGTATCCCTCTCTACCTCTCTTGCTTGCACACTTTAGTTAATTTCATGCTCAAATATGAAATGGTTAATTATTAGAGTTTGCCCCATTAACTTCATCGCCTAATTGTCGTTGATTTTCAAATTCGTGAATGCTTCCACTTAATTTCCCCGCCCGTGGAATTATTGTTTGTGACGTTACAACATTTGTGCGATATTCTTGCGTTCGCGACCGACGCCTAGATCGTTTTATCTGTTTAAAATGATTTTAAAAGATCTCAATTTTTTTATTTCAAAACTACAGACCTAGATTTTAGATCGCATCATGTTGGCTTGGGAACCAACGATTACAAGGAGACCATTAGTGTCCTTAGACCTTGTAATGACTTGTGTGATCCCCAAGCTTGCCCTAGAGGATGTTACTGGCCTAGCAGCTAGACCACTTATGTCCTAAGTGAGTGGAATTATGCTAGGTAGAGCCCACCTCACCAAAGCTACATGGTCAGGTTAGCCCAAGGTGGTCTGACTAGCATAATCTCACCCTAATTGACTCCCCTTACCCCCATAAAGCCTCAACTAGACCTAGTGGACTTTTAAGTGTACCTAAGGTGACTTCAATGTTAAAATTTTTGAAGTGAAAGTGGGTGATGGAGCAGACCGCGCGGTCTAGGCGGTCTGAGTCCGTGGCCTGGGCGGACTGGAGTTGCGGCCTGGGTGGTCAGTGGCCAGAGTAGTCTTGGCGGCGTGGGCGTCTAGTGGAGCGGCTTGGGCGGTCTGTCTTTTGGCGGTCTGATTGCGGTGCTCAGCTCGGCCTGCGGTTCTGCAGATCTTGCTCTTGGAGTAACCGAGCGGTTTGGAGGTTATATCCGCGGAGATGTGACGGACTTGATTAGAGTCCGCGGAGTCCGCTATTGCGGACTGGTTTTGGAGATCGGCTTTGGTTTTTGCCGAGTTCTCCGGTGATGCGGTGGGTGTTAGCCGCATTCTTGGTGGCGGACTGTCCATGGAGTTGGCGGTCTGGGTTTCGTGTCCGCCAAGCTCGCACAAGTTGTTTGGTGGGTTGTTGGACTTGGTCACACTCTGTGACAAGTTCAGGGTGTTCGCGGTGTCCGCAGAGTCCGTTGTTGACCGGACGGTCTGCCTTTTGGTCGTGGACTCTTGCGGCGAGCTGGGGCGTTGTTCTCGAGCAGTGTGGACTGTCGTCATGTCCACGTATGGTGTGCAGACTGATGCAGTATAGGCTGTGGCTGTGTCCGTGTGCTGTGCAGTGTGGCGGACTGGTCGGGTGCTTGCGGGCTGTGCGGGCTATTGTCGTGTCCGCATTTAGCATGCGGACTGACGCAGTGAATGGGATGTTGCTGTGTCCGCGTGCTGCATGTGTGCGGACTGGCGCGGTGTCCGCCTGGTGGTGGACTGACCTTGTCTTGGCGCCTGGAGGGTTCTTTGAAGTCCGGCTAAGTCCTTGCGGACTGGGCTTTGCTATCTGCGAGCTGGGGTGGTGACTCTATTCATTAGGGCGGTGACCACACTCCTCACCCCGCCTATAAATAGACCCCCCCGGCACGTCTACAGTAACTGAGAGAACAGTAAGTTGAGACTTGGTTAAGTGTTGCGGCCTCGGTTTTCTTGTCCGCGCGGTTTGATCAGAGTTAACTGGTTGCTGTTTGCAGGTTGCGCGGCTAGCACTGTGGAGCTAGGAGTTTGGATTTGACTTCGGTCAGGATCAGTGAAGTTTGCGGTTACAATCGGCGGTCTCAGCAGGTCGCTTCTGCGGCTTGTCAGTTTTCTCTGCTTCAGCTTTTCCAAGTTCAATAACCTGTCCGCCGGACTCGGGCGGTTAGGCGGTCTGTTCTTCAGTTCGGCAGCAGTCAGCGAATAACGGCGTGTCCGCGCAACCTCGCAGTCTCGGCGGACTCCGTGTTCTATTCGTCTGTAGCAGCAGCAGTTCGAGCGGCTTTGGCAACTTTAGCGGACTGGGCGGTCTCGGCGGTCTCCAGTTCTGTCCACCCGGATTGATTTGTTTCTTTCTGTTTTTCCTTGTGTACTGGCGAAATCATGTCCCGCTACGTATACCTCGCCCTGTAAGGAAGTAAATAGATATATGATCTGCTTGTTCCTTTTTCATCAATTGGTGTTTGAGCTTGTTTTTCTTGTTCCGCTTGATCAAAGTGTGATCTTGATAGCTCTGAGAATATTAATTTGGCGTCAGACTATCTCGCTGATCATCTTGAGAAAATTCAACATTGTTTCAAAGCAAGATTCAGTTGCTTGAGCAGTGATCAACGTATGTTGTGCTCTGTGCTTCTGAAAGTTTAACCAAGGTTGTTGCAATGGAAGTAAGTTACGCAAGAGGTCTGGGTATTGAACTCTTAACGCCGACTAATTTTAAGAAGTGGAAGTCGTGCATGAAGAGTTATCTTCTGGGCGAGGAGCTATGGGAGGTCGTCGGTGGTGACAACAGACTGGAATTTACAGCTGCATTTGGGACTGCTGAGCAGGTGAGGGTCTGGAGGAAAACTAATGCAAAGGCAGAGTTTATCCTCAAGAGGGCTGTTTCACCGGAGCTGTTTGATCATATCATTGGATGTGAGTCAGCAGCTGATATTTGGACAACCATTGATGAGTTGTTCAACAGAAATACTGTGGCGAGACTACAGTTCCTGGAGAATGAGTTGTCTAGGACAACTCAAGGAGACCTGACCATCTCTAAGTTCTTTCTGAAGATGAAGAGTCTGTGTGCTGAGTTATCAACGATTGATCCTGATGAGCCGATCTCTGAGGCTAAGATGAAAAGGCACATAATCTGCGGCTTGCGGGAGTATGTAGCTTTTGTAACCTTTGTTCAAGGCTGGGCAACTCAGCCATCTCTGCTGGAACTTGAGAACCTGCTTGCCTCGCAGGAAAGCTTGGCCAGACAGATGGCTGGAGTCACTGTCTCTTAGGAAGATAGTGAAGCGTTCTTCACAGACAAGAAGAAGAAAAGATGGGAAGGGAAGAAGAAGAAGACCGTTGTTGAGAATGAGCCTTCAACCTCTTATCAGTCAGAGAGGAACGCTGCTTCTAAGAAGGATTGGAAGAAGAATTTGAAGTGCTACAAGTGTCATCAGCTGGGTCACTTCAAGCGTGACTGCAAGGTCAAGCTGCAGCCTGGGCATGCTGCAGGCAAGGAGGAAGCTTGCTCTAGTACTGAGGAAGCTGGCTGCGGTGGAGCCTTCATGACGGGCACTTGTGTTCGTGCCTTGTCCGCCATCGACTTTGAAGACGACTGGATCGTGGACTCCGGGTGTGGTCATCACCTCACCGGAGACAAGTCGAAGTTCTTCTCGCTGCAAACTTACTCAGGTAACGAAGCTATTATTACTGCTGATACTATTGTTTATGCAGTAGAGAAGGAGGGGGTTGTGTCCTTGGGTAGTGATAAGGGGTCACTCATGTTAAGGAGTGTGTATCATGTACCGGGCATGAAGAAGAACCTCTTTTCTGTGACCATTGCGGTAGACGCGAGTTATCACGTTCTGTTTGGGCCAACAAAAGTGAAGTTTCTTCGCAACGTATCAGCGGTGAAGGCTGATGTTGCTCATGTTGGGAAGAGAGTAAAGAACTTGTTTGTTCTTGCAATAAATTCTTACGTTGATCGGATGAGCGAAAATGATAGCGCTGCTATTTGGCATGAGAGGCTGGGGTATGTAGGAATGGATAAGCTGAAAGCTATGGCAAACAAGAGTCTTGTGAAAGGCTTGTCTAAGATTTCATCCTTTGACAACGGTCACGTTTGCACAGGGTGTCAGTACGGTAAGGCTCATCGCATTCCATTTGATAAATCACAAACGAGAAGCAAGAGACCATTGGAGTGTATCCATGGTGACTTGATGGGACCAACTGCTACTGCTAGTCTTTGAGGCAGCAAATACATGCTTGTTTTGATTGATGATTACTCAAGATATACTTGGATATATTTCTTGAAGGAGAACTCAGAAGCTTTCCATTTGTTTGTTGAGCTCAAGGAGCTGGTGGAGGGCCGGCTTGGGCTGCGGATTAAGAAGTTTAGATCAGATAACGGTGGTGAGTTTGTCTTCTCTGAATTTTCTAACTTCTGCAGGAAGCACGAGATCCAGAGAGAGCTTACTTGTGCTCATACTGCACAACAAAACGGAGTAGCGGAGCGCAAGATCCGTCATCTGACGGAAACCTACAAGTGTTGGCTTCACGCAAAAGACATTCCTCGGTCTTTCTGGATAGAGGGAATGTCTTGCGCTTCTTATGTCATCAATCGGATGTCTCTTACTCCGATCAATATAAAGTCTCCCTTCGAGATGTTGCTGAAGGAGAAGCCAAGCGTGCAACACCTTCGGGTGTTTGGATCAACTTGTTATGTAGATGTCCCGGATGCTTCAAGGGCAAAGCTTGATGCAAATGCAAGGAAGCTTGTCTTTGTAGGCTATGATGAACGGAAGAAGTGATGGAAGTGCATGGATCCTGCGACGAAGATGTTTGTTGTATCAAGAGACGTGATTTTTGATGAACTGACGTCGTATGGAGGAGGCTCGGTTGAGCTATCAGAGAGCAAGGTTGATGAAAGGCAGAAAGTGGTTGCTGAAGTTCTTCAAGAGGAGCTTGTTGTTTCACCAGCAGCTCCTGTTGCTTCAAGCTCTGGGGCAGAGGCTTCTGATTCAGGAAGCAGGGGGAGCATTGCTCAAAGTGTGCCCGTAAATGGAGCTAAGCCTGAAGAAGCAACAGAGGTGGTGAACAAGGAGCAGACCCTTTGGAGATCAAAGAGAACTATCAAGTCACCAGCTCGTTACTGTGAAGGGAATGCAGTGAGCTTTGTCTTATGCTTCTTTGCAGGCCCTCTGGATGAGCGAGAGCCTGCAAACTTCAATGAGGTTACTGGAGTCAAGGAGTGAGGATGATGCTATGAAGGAGGAGATTTCTGCTCTGAAGAAGAATGAAACTTGGGACCTTGTGCCCAGGGTTGATGACATTACTCCAGTGACTTGCAAGTGGGTGTACAAGTTGAAGAAGAAGGCTGATGGGAGCATCGAAAGATACAAGGATCGTCGTGTTGCTCGAGGATTCTCATAACAGTATGAAGAGGACTATGAGGAGATATTTAGTCCAGTTGCAAAGATGACTTCAGTTCAGATGGTGATCGTCTTGGCTGCTTGCCAAGGATGGAAGTTGTGGCAGCTTGACGTAAAGAACGTTTTTCTTTACGGAGAGATTGATAAGGACATCTTCATGGATCAGTCGCTTGGATTTATCTCTGAAGTTCATCCGGACTACGTCTGCAAACTCAGGAAGGCTCTCTACGGGTTGAAGCATGCTCCAAGAGCTTGGTATGAGAAGATAACAGAATACCTCCAATTCTGCGGATATCTTGCTTCCAACGCGGATTCAAGCTTGTTCATCAAGAAGAAGGGGGAGCTTCATGTCTTGGTCTTGCTGTATGTTGATGATATGATCATCACAGGGAATTTAGAAGAGGAGGTAGCTAGGCTTAAGGCTGAGCTGGCTATTCGCTTCGAGATGAAAGACTTAGGAGAGCTTCATCACTTTCTCGGTCTCGAAGTGGAGAGGAAGGAGAGCGGGATACTCATTTGCCAGAAAAGATATGCGAATCGTATTGTGAATCGATTCAGCATGAAGGAAGGGCAGAGTTGCTCTACTCATCTAGACCATGGGCTGAAGCTTCGACGAGATGAAGGAAGGATTCTTCCTGATCCCTTGGTGTTCAGAGCTCTAGTGAGGAGCTTGATCTACCTAACGATTACAGAGCCAGACATTGCTTACGTTGTTGGTCGAGTAAGTCGGTTTATGGCAGAGCCAATGAAGTCTCATCTGGTGGCGGCAAAGAATATCTTGAAGTATGTCAAGTCTACTTCTGATATGAGGCTCCTTTATAGGAGGGACACAGACTTTTTTTTGTTAGGATACACGGATGCTGATTATGGTGATGACTCAGATGATCGAAGATCAACGTCGGGTTATGTTTTCACTTGGGGATCAGCTAGCATCTCGTGGTGTAGCAAGAAGCAGGACTCGGTGTCCGTCTCGACTATGGAAACAGAGTACAAGGCTTCGGCTTTGGCTGCTCGAGAAGTCATTTGGTTAAGGAGGCTAGTTGAGGACATCCATGAGGAAGTGCAAGGTCCAACTCTGCTCCGAGGTGACAATGAAAGTGCTCTCAAACTTGTGAACAATCCAATTTGTCATGCAAGAACGAAGCATATAGAGATCGAGCATCACTTCATAAGAGAGAAGGTGTTAGAGGGATCTCTTATGGTCGGGCATGTTCGGAGTGAAGACAACCTTGCTGACATCTTCACGAAGCCGTTGTCGAAGGGGACATTTCAACGACTACGAGGACTCTTGGGCTTGATCACCACTTCTCACTTCAACGGGGAGTGTTGAAATTTTTGAAGTGAAAGTGGGTGATGGAGCAGACCGCGCGGTCTGGGCGGTCTGAGTCCGCGGCCTGGGCGGACTGGAGTTGCGGCCTGGGTGGTCAGTGGCCAGAGTAGTCTTGGCGGCTTGGGCGTCTAGTGGAGCGGCTTGGGCGGTTTGTCTTTTGCGGTCTGATTGCGGTGCTCAGCTCGGCCTGCGGTTCTGCAGATCTTGCTCTTGGAGTAACCGGGCGGTTTGGAGGTTATATCCGCGGAGATGTGACGGACTTGATTAGAGTCCGCGGAGTCTGCTATTGCTGACTGGTTTTGGAGATCGGTTTTGGTTCTTGCCGAGTTCTCTGGTGATGTGGTCAGTGTTAGCCACATTCTTGGTGGCGGAATGTCCATGGAGTTGGCGGTTTGGGTTTCGTGTCCGCCAAGCTTGCACCAGTTGTTTGGTGGGTTGCTGGACTTGGTCACACTCTGTGACAAGTTCAGGGTGTTCGCAGTGTCCGCAGAGTCCGTTGTTGACCGGGCGGTCTGTCTTTTGGTCGTGGACTCTTGCGGCGAGCTGAGGCGTTGTTCTCGAGCAGTGCGGACTGTCGGCATGTCCGCGTATGGTGTGCGGACTGATGCAGTATGGACTGTGGTTGTGTCCGTGTGCTGTGCAGTGTGGCGGACTTGTCGGGTGCTTGCGGGCTGTGCGGGCTGTTGCCGTGTCCGCATGTAGCATGCGGACTGACGCAGTAAATGGGATGTTGTTGTGTCCGCGTCCTGCATGTGTGCGGACTGGCGCGGTGTCCTCCTGCTGGTGAACTGACCTTGTCTTGAGGCCTGACGAGTTGTTTGAAGTCCGGCTAAGTCCTTTCGGACTCGGCGGACTGGGCTTTGCTATCTGCGAGCTGGGGTGGTGACTCTATTCATTAGTGCGGTGACCACACTTCTCACCCCGCCGATAAATAGACCCCCCCGGCACGTCTACAGTAACTGAGTGAACAGTAAGTTGAGACTTGGTTAAGTGCTGCGACCTCGGTTTTCTTGTCCGCGTGGTTTGATCAGAGTTAACTTGTTGTTGTTTGCAGGTTGCGTGGCTAGCACTGTGGAGCCAGGAGTTTGGCTTTGACTTCGGCCAGGATCAGTGAAGTTTGCGGTTACAATCGGCGGTCTCAGCAGGTCGCTTCTGCGGCTTGTCAGTTTTCTCTGCTTCAGCTTTTCCAAATTCAATAACCTGTCCGCCGGACTCGGGCGGTTAGGCGGTCTGTTCTTCAGTTCGGCAGCAGTCAGCGAATAACGGCGTGTCCGCGCGACCTCGCGGTCTCGGCGGACTCCGTGTTCTATTCGTCTTCTAGCAGCAGCAGTTCGGGCGGCTTCAGCGACTTTGGTGGACTGGGCGGTCTCGCCGGTCTCCAGTTCTGTCCGCCCGGATTGATTTGTTTCTTTCTGTTTTTCCTTGTGTACTGGCGAAATCATATCTCGCCACGTATACCTCGCCCTGTAAAGAAGTAAATAAATATATGATCTGCTTGTTTCTTCTTCTTGCAATTGGTGTTTGAGCTTGCTTTTCTTGTTCCGTTTGATCAAGATGTGATCTTGATAGCTCTGAGAATATTAATTTGACGTCAGACTATCTCGCTGATCATCTTGAGAAAATTCAACATTGAAAAGGCTCTATCTCATCTTGATGACTAGGCAAGTCGACCCTATTGACTTGGCTTGGTCAACCTATGTTTAAATTGGGGTTTAGGTGCACCCAAGACCCAATTGATCATTCCATGATCTCCTTTGACTTGAGGGAAGACTAATGCACCTCCCTTTTTGACTTTCATCTCAGCAGCCACATCAACCTTGAAGTTGAATTTGGTCAAAATAGTCAAACTCGAACCTTTTACAAACCAAATGCAGACATAGCCATGGAGTTACAGGGCGGAAAACTTTGGAGCCCAACCAATGGTAGGAGGAGCTCAACCAGTACATAGGCGTCCATTAAGGAGAAGGAACCTCTACAGCCTCCCCATTCATTATATTTCTTTGTAACTATCTTCACCCATACTCAGATATTATACAACAACAACACAAGCATTTATCTCATTATACTGGGTCGTCTATATGGATTTTTTGTCGCCACTGTACCCTATCTTTAGTCATAATCTCACTAATGTCTAAGTACATCTTGTCTCTCCTTATAGTTTCATTCCAAGTCTTTATTGGTCTACCCCTCCCCCACTTAACATGCCTAGTGACTGAACTCTCACGACACCTAAAATGTGCCTCAAATTGTCTCCTTTATGAGTCCAAATCATCTTAGTCGAGCTTCTCACTTCTTATCTGCAATTAATGCCACTCTTGTCTTATCCCTGATGCATTCATTCCTAATTTTATCCAATTTTGTGTGTCCAAACATCCACCTAAGCATTCTCATTTCTGCAACTCCCTTTTTTTGCTCATGTACACATCCACATAAGCATTCTCATCTCCACATGCTTAGTATTATGCTGAGGAAAAATAGAAAACGATATTCAATAGAATAAACCTATATATATATATATATATAAGCAGAGACAATACAAAAGAACACTGGATGATGTGGGACAAATAACGTTCAGGAAATTCTAGGGCTCTGTTTGGCACAGCAGTAGTGGTCGTGAACCAACATGAACCGTCGTTCGTAAACTCCTAACCTCACCTAAAGAAATTCATTCACTTTTATGTTCAAAACTAGTTTTATTTTCTCGGTATGCCAAACAAACCTTCCATTTCTATCTTGCCCTAATAAAAAATGCACAAGTTTACAACTAAAAATGCTTCTACACTTTACTATTACTGTGTGATAGTAAAGCTCTGTTTATTGTAATATTGTGACTTCATGTTTTACTCCTTTAATATATACAAAGAGTCTTGAATAGGTTTTCTTGTGCCCCTGCAGCGACAGTACCTCCGACACTCGTCGTCCCCTGAGAAAATTTATGTTTGTTTCGCGGAACTAGTAATGGGGGACGGTGAATGGCAGGGTATTGTCGATGTGAGGGCACAGCACAAGGAGACTAAAGAACCAGCTCATTTTATACATTGTTTTTATCACAGGACTTTCTAGCTGCACCGGCATCAAAGAGCTGTATGCTGCCGGCAATAGGATCAGCCATGTCGAGGGTCTCCACCGCTTCCTGAAGCTCACCATTCTAGACCTCAGCTTCAACAATATAACTACCGTCGCGGCCTTTGGCCAACTCGTCGCAAATTACAACTCCCTATTCGCTCTCAATCTCCTCGGAAATCCGATACAGAGCAACTTGGGAGACGATCTGATCAGAAAGGCGGTTATGAGCTTACTCCCTCGCATCGGATATTTCAACAAGCAGCTGGTCAAGCAGCACAGGGCGAGGGAGGTTGCCGCCAACTGTGCGGCCAATGCCGCCATCGGAGATGGAGGATGGAGCTCCCGGAGCAGGCCTACGAGGCGGTCGGCTCTGGGCCTGGGCTCGTCAACGAAGAGCATGAGCGGACGTCAGTCAAGGAGCAGGCATCAGCACTCGTCCTCCGCGAGGAAGTAAATCTCAGCCTTTTGCTTCTGTTGCTGAACAATTCATGTGAGATTGTTGGGATTTGTTAGGTGTTTCAGGGGAGTATGTGAGGAGGGATGATTTCAGGGATGGGATTCTTGAAAAATTTCTATCTTGAAGGACTAACATGCTCTTCAATGTTGTTTTGAGGTTATGAACCGTCGCTCGTCAAAAGAACTTCGACTTTTATGCCGAACATACATTCTATAATAGTGACAGTTTTGTCTAAACTCATGAAAGCAAAAACAAAAAAACACGCCGAGTTTTACTTCAATGTTCATTTGCTTATTGAATGTCTTGCTAGCAATGACTTTTAACTGCCCAACACTTGGAGATTCATATATTATCGTCCGACTAATTGTCTATACTATATTAAAAGAAAAAAAAAACATACTTTGGTTGAACATCGACTTTTATGCCGAACATCCACTTTTCGATTTTACCTCTTTTTATTAAAAAATTCCCGTTTTCAAAATTTGTGTTTTTTCTTTTATTTTTTTAAAAAATGATCTCATATAAACAGTCCTGAACCAAACTAGAAACTAAAAAAATAATAAAAATGTAGTAACTCTTCCTAAAGAAATTTTCGTTAGCTTCACGAATCAATGTGCACACCGCTGTAAAAAAAAACTGAGTAACAAAAATCAAGCTGGAAAAAATAAACCCTGATACAGAAATGTTCGTTTCGCGGGAAACAAACCCTCTTGTTTGTGAAATTGTTTCGACGGGAGTGCCGTTGCGTCACGACAATGTCGTGGCCCGGATAATTTTGTGCGGGGCACGAGGGCTATTTTGATGTTATATTTATTTCTCTATTTATTCATTTAGAGTTATATTATCGTTTAGAACTCTTCTACTCCATTTTAATATCTATAATTATCAATGATAACAAAAGAAGACACCTATTTTGATGTTATATTTGGCTAACTTTTTGTGCTTATTAACTATGGCTCTATTTGGAAGGACTTATTTTCATTGGTCAAACGGTCATGATCGCATGAACCTATCCTTATTTAAGATCTGATTCATGTGATCGTGAGCGCTTGACTGGTGAAATAATTCCTCCAAACAGAGTCTAAATTCAATAAACAAACCTTTTTTTTTCTGAAAATTGGGGAATCTTCTGCCGAACATATCAGACCGTCCATAATAATTGATGAACGGGACACGTGCCAACCAAACTTGATTCCCGTGAACGTGGAGCGTGAACGTGGAGCGTTTTGACTGGTGAAATAATCCACAAGATCTACAGTCAAAATCACATTGACAATTAGCACGGTTTTGTTGGTGATTAAAAAGGGCACTGCTATCCGCACAGTAATTTTGACTATTTGCATCGCACTTTTTCCTAATTTTTTATGTCTTTTGAAAATACGCTTTGTACATGCATTTTTAGGAAAAATGTTCAACACGAAAGTTGTAGATCTCGACGATATCTACAACTTTAGTGTTGAAAATATTTCCTTAAAATGTATGTACAAAGTGTGTTTCCAAAAGACGCGAAACCTGCACGTATTTCTCAAGTACACCCTATACATGTATTTTTAGTAAAAGTGTTCAGCACAAAAGTTGTAGATCTCGTCGAGATTTACAAATTTCGTGTTGAACAATTTTCCTAAAAATGTATGTACAAGAAGTATTTTCAAAAGGCACAAAAAATTAAGAGAGTGCGATGCGAATAGCCAAAACTACAGTGCGGATAGCAGCGCCCTTTAAAAATCGATTCTTATATTAGCTATTGAGTATTAATTAAGGCTTCATTTGGGGAGACTTAGGCTCCGTTTGGGGGGACTTATTTTCACCGGTCAAGCGGTCACGACCGCATGAATCCGGACTTAAATTAAGTCTGGATTCATGCGGTCGTGACCGCTTGACCGGTGAAAATAAGTCCCCCCAAACGGAGCCTTAGTCAAGCGGTTACGACCGCATGAACCGGGTCTTAATTAAGATCTGGTTCATGCGGTCGTAATCGCTTGACCGGTGAAAATAAGTCCCCCCCCCCAAACCAAGATTGTTAGGATCGAGATCCTAGATGAGATTATTTTGAGGTTGGATCGCATCAGATCATAGGATCGGATCGAGGATCGCAAGATCCTACAATATTCATAAATTAAGAGTAAAATAAAATAAAATTGAATTTTGTATCATTAAATTGCATGCTCAATAAATAAAAAACTAATAAATTGAGAAATATGTGAATAATTATATTAAATTTTTTGAATAACTAAATCAAAACGATAATATCATATTAAGTTCAATTTCAGTTTTAGGTAAGACACTCAATGTTTACTAACAATAAAAACAAATCTTGACTACAAGCGATCGAAGAAACCGTTTGTCCTCTACTTGCAGTCGACAATCAACACTTGAGATATGATAAAACATCATGATATGATTCTCTGATATGGTATGAGAGCGGGATTGGTATAAGGCTAAACAGTGCGTTATGGACGTTGGACCGATTGAATGGGGTCAGGATATGGTTGGTCATGTTTCTAGTTACCTTTGAACATACCGGTAGAATCAGGTCATGATCTCGATCCTAAAGATCCTAAGATCTGGATCGTGATCTCAGTCGTAGATGTGCCGATTTAGATCATAGGTACGATCCGGAACGATTTACAAAATTTGGATCGTAGGATCGTAAGATCCTAAGATTCGCATCGCGATCCTGATAATCATTCCCCAAACGGAGCCTAATGCAATTGTTTATTGACGGATCAATTTTAGTTGAGCAGTCAATACTTTTGTTCATCTGAGCATGGCCCGATAACGAATGAACTACTTTGATGATCTTCTGAGCACTTCAATGTGTGTACGAATCGTGATCCATAAAATAAATGTCTGGATAGAGACCGAGTTAAGGAAGAAAAATTATTTCTTCATTGTTCATTTATTTTGATTTGTTTGGCAAGATTTACATAGCTATGATTTGTTTGAGAAAAAATAGATAGTTTGTTGAATTTGTTGAAGTAGAAGTAGCGGAGTGTCGCAGTCTGATATGGCAGACCGCAGAGACCATCAGCGGTCTAGCGGGTAGAAGGTGGCGGTTAGCCGGAATTTGGCTTCTTCTCTTCTCTCCTGTGGTCTGCTTTAGCGAGCACCCTGGAAAGTAACCGGATGGTTAGCCTTGTCTAACCGTGGTTGTTGCGGTCTGGACTGTGAGACCGCACAGTCCGCTTGGAGCTTGTCAGGTTCTCTGGCTCGCGAAGGGGCGGACGGTTAGCGTAGTTTGTGGAGACTAACCGATAAGTTCGTTGGGGCCTATTCGCGTCATTTGTGCCAAAGTTCGCAGATTGTGTGGACTTGGTCATGGTGTTATGACAAGTCCGATTTGTTGCCTAATTCGCAGTGTCCGCATGGTTGCGAGGTCTGATCTGGAGTTCGTCGAGTCTACTATAATGCATGGTCTGGTTGCGGAGACCCGCAGTACGTCATTAGTGCAATGATGGATCAGGACGCGTGGCTGGTTTGCTAAGTACACACAGACTGATGTTGTTGTCTGCTTGGCTATGCGGATTGGTGGTGCTTTCCGCATAAGCGGTTATTTGTTTTATCGTGCGTGGACTGGCTCGTGTGTCCGCACTTCCATCTAGATAGTTGATATCAGTGGCAGACTAAGTTTGGTATCCGCATTTGTGCGGATGTGGTGCTAGCTGCTTGATGACGGACGGTTATCCTATCGTTAAGGGAGATGATCATACTTCCCCTATCGCCTATAAATAGGAGTCTCTGACTCGTCATATATAATAAAAACAGTGAGAACTCAGCTCGCATTTTGATCTTGCAATTATGATTTTCTAATCGGCGTGACTAAGTGAAGTTGATTGTCTGTATAGGTTGTGCGGCTAACACTGAGCGACTAGGCAACTAGTTGGAAAACTCAATGTGGAACAGTTCGCGGTTACAGTCAGCGGTATATAGCAGCTCGCGGTCTCGGCGGCTTGATGTCACTTCCTCCAAGTTGTGGTTAGTGCGAGCAGTTCTCCTGGTTTGACAGAAAGTTTTGTTCAGTTCATCAGCATTCAATAAAGGCAGTCCGTGCGACTTGGTTGCAGTTGGCGACTTGGCGGTTTCGGTGGACAAGGCTTGCAGTCAACGGCTTGTGCGGTCTGTGCGGTTATAGTCTTATGACCGTGCGATTTCTTCTTGCTTGTAATTTTTTCTGCTTCCATCGAGTAAATTGCGAAATCATGTCTCGCAATGTTTGTCTCGCCTTGTAAAGTAGTAGTTGATAATTCCATGTTTTGAGACTCTTGTACTTCTACTGCTGCTGATTTCTACTTGACTTGGTTGTGGTTGAGTGTTCCTGCGACCTTTCTCGGCTTCCATCATAAAATTTTACATGGTATCAGCGGGGTGTTGAGGAGTTAGCATTTCATCAATCTTAGAGGTTTGTTATTCCTTTGTGAAATTCAAGTAAATCGGATTTGAGCAATGGAAGCCAGTTATGCAAGAAGTCTTGGAATTGAGCTCTTGACGCAGACCAACTTCAAGAAGTGTGGTCTTGCATGGAGAGCTATCTTCTGGGTGATGACCTTTAGGAGGTCGTCGGTGGAGACGACGGGCAAGAGGTGGTAGATGATGTCGGAAATGCTGAGGTGGTGAAAGCTTCGAGGAGAACGAATGCGAAGGCTGAGTTCACTCTTAAGCGGGCTACTTCACCAGATCTATTTGACCACATCATCAGATGTCGGTTAGCTGCTGAAATCTGGATGGCCTATTCAACAAGAAGAACGTAGCTCGACTACAGTTCTTGAAAAATGAGTTGGTGAAGGTCACTCAGGGTGATCTTTCTATATCATTCTTCTTCTTGAAGATGAAGAACCTCTGCGTTAAGATATCGGTATTGGACCCAGAAGAGCCTATCTCAGAGGCGAAGCTGAAGCGGCATATCATCAGCGGGTTGCGGAACGAGTATATTGCCTTTGTAACTTCTGTGCGGAGCTGGGCCAATCAGCCATCTTTACTCGAGCTGGAAAACTTGTTAGCTTCGCAGGAGAGCTTGACGAGACAGGTATCTAGAGTTTTGATCTTAGGGGGGATGGCGAGGTTCTCTTCTCTTGCAAGAAGAAGAGATGAGACATGAAGAAGAAGTCACATGTTAGTGACGGCCCATCTTCTTTATCACAGCAGGAACCTTGTTTGGCTGTCGGTCGGCTGCTGAAATCTGGATGGCCTATTCAACAAGAGGAACGTAGCTTGACTACAGTTCTTGAAAAATGAGTTGGTGAAGGTCACTCAGGGTGATCTTTCTATATCATTCTTCTTCTTGAAGATGAAGAACCTCTGTGTTGAGATATCGGTATTGGACCCGGAAGAGCCTATCTCAGAGGCGAAGCTGAAGCGGCATATCATCAGCGGGCTGCAGAAGGAGTATATTGCCTTTGTAACTTCTGTGCGGAGCTGGGCCAATCAACCATCTTTGCTCGAGCTGGAAAACCTGTTAGCTTCGCAGGAGAGCTTGGCGAGACAGATAGCTAGAGTTTTGATCTCAGGGGGGTGGCGAGGTTCTCTTCTCTGGCAAGAAAAAGAGATGGGACATGAAGAAGAAGTCACATGTTAGCGACGATCCATCTTCTTTATCACAGCAGGAGAGGAGCAAGGCTCCTAAGCAGGATGACGGAAAGAAGAGAGGAGGACCATGGTGCTACAGGTGCAACAAGCTTGGTCACATCCGGAAGGATTGCAGAGTCAATCTTCAGTTAGGGCATATTGCAGGAAAGGGAGATGCTGAATCCAGAACTGAGGAAGGAGGATGGGGGAGTGCGTTCATGACGGGCACTTGTGTCCATGCGCTTACCTCCGTCAACTAGCAGAAGGACTGGATCGTGGACTCGGGTGTGGTCATCACCTCACCTGGGACGAGTCAAAGTTCGCTTCACTGCATGAGTATAAAGGTAATGATGTTATTATTATTATTATGGCTGATGATATTGTGCAAGCTGTAGAAAAGAAAGGGATGGTTTCTTTAGGCAGTGATCGGGGTCCACTCACGTTAAAGAGTGTGTATCACGTGCCAGAGATGAAGAAAAATCTCTTCTTAGTGAGCAACGTTGTAGACGATGGGTATAAAGGTAATGTTGTTTTGAGGTCATGAACCGTCGCTCGTCAAAAGAACTTCGACTTTTATGCCAAACATACATCTATAATAGTGACAATTTTGTCTAAACTCATGAACGCAAAAACAAAAAAGACGACGAAAGACGGAGCCCGTGTTTTACTTCAATCTTCATTTGCTTATTGAATGTCTTGCTAGCAATGACTTGTAACTGCCCAACACTTAGAGATTCATATATTATGATCAGTCTAATTATCTGTACTATATTAAAAGGAAAAGCATAACATCCACTTTTCAATTTTATCTCTCTTTATTAAGAAAATTCCAGTTTTTAAAATTTATATGTTTTTTCTTTTTATTTTTTTTTAAATGATCTCATATAAACGGTCCTCTAGCTAAAATAAAAAATGTGTTCTTTCTGTCGCTCACGAACCAATGTGCACACCGCAAAAATGAGCGACGAGTGAAGTATAACACTCAGGGGTTTGCGAGCAACGGGAGCGCCGTTACGCCAGGACAATGCCGTGTCCCGGATAATCTCGCGCGGGGCACGAGAACGCTCGTGCACTATCACAGTTGAGATACTGTCGTGATTGACCTTGGGATGCCAACAAGGAAAAACATTTATAAATCTTTGATATCATTTTTATTTCTCTATTTACTCATTTAGAGTTTTATTATTGTTTAGAACTCTTCTGCTCCCTTTTAATATCTATAATTATCAAACGATAACAAGAGAAGACACCTATTTTGATGTTATATTTGGCTAACTTTTTGCTCTTATTAACTATATTCAATAATCAAACATAACAAACTTTTCTCTGAACATTGGGGAATCTTCTGCGGAACTTCTCAGACCGTCCATAATAATTGATGAAAGGGACACGTGCCAAGCAAAATTTGCTTCCCGTGGACGTGGAGCGTTCTAATCCACAAGATCTACGGTCAAAATCAAATTGACAATTCACATGGTTTTGTATGTGTATAAAAGTCGATTCTTATACATTAGCTATTGAGTATTAATTAAGGCAATTGTTTATGGGCGGATCAATTTTAAGCTTGAGCAGTCAATGTTTTTGTTCTTTTGAGTAGCGCCCGACAACAAATGAACAACTTCGATGATCTTCTGAGCGCTTCAATGTGTGTACGGATCGTGATTCATAAAATGAATGTCTAAATAGAGACTGAGTAAAGGAAGAAAAATTATTTCTTCGTTGTTCATGTGATTTTGGTTTGTTTCGCAAGATTTACATAGTTAGGATTTGTTTGAGAAAATATAGATAGCTTGTTGAATTTCTTGAAGCGAAAATCAAGTGGAGTGGGGCGGTCTGATATGGCAGACCGCACAAACCACAGAGATCGCCAGCAGTCTGGTGGGTAGAAGGTGTCAGTTAGCCGGAATTTAGCTTCGTCTCTTCCGTGATCTGCTTCAGCAAGCACCCTGGGAAGTAATCGGGCGGTTAGTTTTGTCTAACTGCGGCTGTTGCGGTTTGAACTGTGAGACCGCACAGTCCGCTTGGAGCTTGCCAGGTTCTCTGGCTCGCGAAGGGACGGGCGGTTAGCGCGGTCTGCGGAGACTAACTGATCAATTCGTTGGGGACTATTCGCACGGTTTGTGCCAGAGTGCGCTGATTGTGTGGACTTGGTCATGGTGTTATGACAAGTCTGGATGGTTGTCTAGTTTGCAGTGGATGCATGGTTGTGCGGTCTGCTCTGGAGTTCGTCGAGTCTGCTATACTGCGCGGTCTAGTTGCAGAGACCGGCAGTCTGTCATACGTGTGATCATGGATCAGGACGCGTGGCTGGTTTGCTAAGTCCACATGGACTGATGTTGTTGTTCGCTCGGCTATGAGAACTGGTGGTGCTTTCCGCGTGCGCGGACTGGCTCGTGTGTCTGCCCTTCTTTGCAGATAGTTGATTAGTCAGTGGCAGACTGATGTTGGTATACGCAGTTGTGTGGATACGTGGTACTAGTTGCTTGATCGCGGGCGGTTATCCTATCGTTATGAGCAGTGATCATACTCCCCCTATCGCCTATAAATAGGAGTCCCCGACTCGTCATATATAACAAGAACAGTGAGAACTCAGCTCGCATTTTGATCTTGCAGTTACGATGTTCTAACCAACGCGACTAAGTGAAGTTGACTGTTTGTGCAGGCTATGCGGCTAGCACTGGGAGACTAGGAAACTAGTTGGAAGACTCAGTGTGGAACAGTTCGCGGTTACAGTCAACAGTATATAGCAGGTCGCGGTCTCAATGGGTTGATGTCACTTCCTCCAGTTGCGGTTAGTGCGAGCAGTTCTCCCGATTAATTAGCGAGTTATGTTCAGTTCATTAGCATTCAATAAAGGCAGTCTGTGCGGCTTGTTTGTAGTTGGCGACTTGGCAGTTTCGGTGGACAGGGCTTCTGGTCAACGGCTTGTGCGGTTACAGTCTTCAGACCGCGCGGTTTCTTCTTACTTGTAATTTTTTTCTACTTTCATCGGGTATATTGCGAAATCATGTTTTGCAATGTATGTCTCGCCTTGTAAAGAAGTTGTTGATAATTCCAAGAGACTCTTGTACTTCTACTATTGTTAATTTCTACTTGACTTTGTTGTGATTGAGTGTTCCTGCGACTTTTCTCGGCTTCCATCATAAAATTTTGCATGATATCAGAGGGGTGTTGAGGAGTTAGCAGTTCATCAAGCTTAGCTGTTTGATATTCCTTTGTGAAGTTCAAGTAAATCAAATTTGAGCAATGGAAGACGGTTATGCAAGAAGTCTTGGAATTGAGCTCTTGACATAGAACAATTTCAAGAAGTGGCAGTCTTTCATAGAGAGCTATCTTCTGGGTGAGGATCTTTAGGAGGTCGTCAGTGGAGATGACAGGCAAGAGGGTATGACTCAGGTTCTAATAATGAGCTTCATCATCATCTTATACAACCGAAGCGGAAGGGTGTTCTCTGTCAAACAGAATCAATTGGACGTTGTTGAGAGATATAAAACAAGGTTTAGTTGATCAAGGATATATTCAAACTCCAGGTGTGAACTATCATGAAATGTTTGCTCTTACGGCCAAGATGGACTTCATCAGTGTCATTTTATCATGTGTTGCATGCTTCAGATAGAAGTTGCATGCTTGGGATGGAAGTTTCAACAACTTGATATTAAGAATGTCTTTTTACATACGATCTTGAAGAAAAAGTCTATATGAAAGTTCCACCTAGTTTTGTAAAGATAAGATTTGAAGGAAAGGTGTGTCAACTTCAAAAATCTCTCTACAGACTGAAGTAATCCCCCAGGGCTTGGTTTGGGAAGTTCCTGAACACCATGACCCTATTAAAATACAAACAAGGTCATTCTGATCATACCCTTTTTGTGAAAAAGAAAAGCAGAGAAAGTTGTTATTCTCATTGTCTATCTGTATCCAGCAAAGCAAAATTTCTGAGTATATATTCCTGAGAAGAAATCCAAGCATTTGAATTTTGAAAACATTCCTTGAATAGTCTGAGGAGTCTCTGAGAATTTGTAACGACTGTATTTGAATATTGGATATAAATTTATTCCTTAACTGTCATGGTGAATAATTAGAATGAATTCTCTGTGATCAATCCGTACTTAATACTGCCAGAAATGTCCATATTCATTAGGAATATTCAGGGTGCATTAAATACCAGAGAATAACTGGCTGGAAATAGCTGTTTGAAAATAATTTACTTCTGAATATAAACCATCTGAATCACTGCAGAGAATTTGTCGAACTGTTTAAAGATTTTGTCGACCTGAGCAAGGAGTTCGTCGAACTGGGTAAGTAATTCGTCAAACTGAGATTGGCTGTTCATCGAGTTGGGCTTCGCTTTTGTCGAGCTGATGCTGGCTATCGTCGAGCTGGGTTTGAGAGTATAGGTCAGAGTTCGTCGACCGGAGCTCAGATTTCGCCGGGCAAAGCTCAAAGGTAAAACTCTAAGTTGGTTGAGCTGAGCTCGGAGATCGTCATCTGTGCACTGCTTTCGTCAAGCGAATTGCTGCATCTATTGAACTTCTTTTTTTCTAGGGTTCTTCTTGAAGTAGTAACCCTGGAAAGAATAACCTATGACCCAGACTATACATAATGGGTCAAGCTAATTATCATAATAGTAATTCTAGCACAAATCAGTAATAGGGTTCCAACAATCTCCCCTTATTTGGGTGATGATACTATTTATAAAAACAAAACACAAAGCAATAAATATCTGGCAGAAAAATAAACTTTCAGCAGATATAGAGTATAGGTGCTTTAAGAGTTCAACAATATAAACACAGTTAAAGTAAATCAAAAACTAAGAGACTTTCTTAGAGTTATCAGATGAAGGTTTTGTGAAGACCAGCTTTCTGTTGGGATCTGCAGCTTCACTTTGAGTCATCTTCCAGTCTTGAGAGTCAATAATCTTCAACGATGTAGCTTTGAGAACAACTGCCTCTGGATGTAGCCTTATGTATTCATCAACATTGAATAAATTTTTTATCTGATATTTATCAAGCTCTTTCTTTCTGTTTGAGGACATAGTTGAGAATTGTGAGATGTCCTTTCCTTCAGCTTTAGCTTTATTAATTTGAGATAAAACAATCAACTCATTGAGGGATAGATCTACTTTACCCCGACTTCTCTCCTCCTTCTCCGTGCTGCTCTCCTCTTCTCCCCCATGTCTATAGTCATAGCCTGATCTTGATCGGGGAGGGGAGGTCTTTGTGTCTGCCTCCAACCTGGGGGATGGGACTGATCCTGGCCCCTCTGGCGGTTGTCCCTTCCCTGGTAACCTCTCTGCGGCCCCTGGTCTTGTCACTCGGGCGAGTGGTCAGAGGGGACCCCATTTTTTGAAAAACGCTACCGTACTTAACATACTGTTTGGAATGTCTACTGGCGGGAAAAACTACCCCAAAAACTCCTTTTTCTTCTTTTTTTGAAAAGTCACGGGTCTCCTACTTTTTGACTTTTTGAAAATCATTTGCTCATCTCGATACACAATTGACGCTACGAAAATGTTTTCCTCCTCCGGATCCAGTTCGACAACACTGCGAAAACCCTAGCCCTTCTCTAGACGATTTTGTCTCTTGGCGATCCATTTTTCACCTGAGGGCTCATTTTTGGCAACAACGCGTATTTTTCGCTATGGCGCGCATTTTTCCGTCCGATGAGCATTTTCAACACAAGCGCACATTTTTCCTAGGCACGTATTTTTCGCCTGAGCACGTATTTTTGCCCGGGAGTGCATTTTTCGCCCGTGCACGTATTTTTCGCCCGGGCGGGCATTTTACGCCCATGAAGAAATTTTCTGCCCCCGCGGAAATTTATAGCTAGGCAGAGCATTTTTCTCTCAGACACGTATTTTTCCCTCTGGCGTGCATTTTTCAATCGAGCGCACATTTTTCCCCCGGGAGCGAATTTTCCGCCCGGGTGCGCATTTTTTCTTACGGGCGTGAGTTTTCCGCTCGGGCGCGCATTTTCAGCCTGAGAGTGCATTTTTCGATGGGGGCGCGCATTTTCTGCTCGAGCACGCATTTTCCGTCCGGGTGCGCATTTTCCGCTGCCCGGACGCGCATTTTACGCCCAGACATGCATTTTTCACCCAGACACGCATTTTTTGTCCGGGCACATTTTTTTCGCCTCGATGCCCTTTTCGCACAGGCACTCTCTTCCGCTCGAGCGCGCATTTTTCCTCGGCACGTATTTTTCGCCTGAGCACGTATTTTTGCCCGGGAGTGCATTTTTCGCCCGTGCACGTATTTTTCGCCCGGGCGGGCATTTTACGCACATGAAGAAATTTTCTGCCCCCGCGGAAATTTATAGCTAGGCAGCGCATTTTTCTCTCAGACACGTATTTTTCCCTCTGGCGTGCATTTTTCAATCGGGCGCACATTTTTCCTCCGGGAGCGAATTTTACGCCCGGGTGCGCATTTTTTCTTACGGGCGTGAGTTTTCCGCTCGGGCGCGCATTTTCAGCCTGAGAGTGCATTTTTTGCTGGGGGCGCGCATTTTTTGCTCGAGCACGCATTTTCCGTCCGGGTGCGCATTTTCCGCTGCCCGGACGCGCATTTTACGCCCAGACATGCATTTTTGACCCAGACACGCATTTTTTGTCTGGGCGCATTTTTTTCGCCTCGATGCCCTTTTTCACACGGGCACTCTCTTCCGAGCGTGAGTTTTCCGCCCGGATGTGCATTTTTTTTGCACGCGTGCTCACTTTTCAATATGACCGTACATACATTTTTACGACTATAAATATAACTATGAATACAGTTATATTCGTAAAAATGTATGTTTTACAACTGTAACTATATTAAAAAAAATCACTTTTTAACGCGTGTATTTTTAGACTATAACAGATACGTACCAGATTTTAAAATGATCATAAAAATATATAAATTAATATTCGATAATTTATTTTTTAAAAGAACTGTTTTTTGAACTAAAAATATAATCTACTCACAGAAAAACAGAAACTTACACATAATTTTTTCCCCAAAAATATTAGACCAGACCTGGGTGGGTGGAAGCAAGAATAACTTTTTTTCTTGTTCTGATATTTTGTGTGATCAAAAATGATGGGAGGAAAAGGCTGCATCTAATTATCCACCACTCATTTCTTTTCGGGTGTCTATAAAAATTCTAACCTCAGCTAAGCCACAGTACAACAGCACAAGCAAGCCAACCACAGTGAGAGACAGCTAAAGAAGAAGAAGAAGAAGAAGAAATGGGGTCTGTTGATATTTCAAAAAAAGCTCATGCTGTTATTGTCCCATATCCATCACAAGGCCACATAACTCCAGCGTTCACACTGGCCAAGCTCCTCCACTCCCATGGCTTCCACATCACCTTTGTCAACACCGACTTCAACCACCACCGACTACTTTGGTCTCAGGGCGCCGCCGCGCTCTCCGGCCTGCCTGATTTCAATTTCGAGTCCATCCCCGACGGCCTTCCGCCGTCGGACTTGAATGCCACACAGGACATTCCTGCTCTCTGCACCTCCATCCACAAAAATTTATTGCTCCCGCCCTTCCTCGAGCTGCTAGAAAAGCTCAAATCCGGCACTCCTCGTGTGACCCAGATCATCTCTGATGCCCTGATGAGCTTCTGTGTCGACGCCGGCAAGAAACACGGCATCCCCGTCACCGGTTTCTGGACGGCAAGCGCCTGCGGCTTGATGGGTTACCTCCATTTCCAAGCCCTGATCCAAAGGGGCATTACTCCATTCAAAGGTAACATTTTTTTATCTACAAAAAAAAAGTCAATGATGCACGAAGTTATTGTATTCTCACAAGAGGGACTAGTTTGGCGCGGCCGGGCGGATTTCACCCCACCGTTGGACTGCTATCGTGAATACTGCGGTGCGGATGAAATCCGTCGGTTTTTACGGGTTTCCTGCAGCGGGGCGGAGCGAAACCGTCCGACCGCAGCACTGCCAAACACACAGTTCTCGCAGGAAGGCGGTCAAGCAAAGCCTAGATCTAATAGTGTTGAAATTTGTATTAAAAGAAAAATAAAATAGAATAAGATTAATAAATTCGTGGGATGAGTTAGCAATAAATCTGAAATGTAAAATGAATAAAGTATTGATAGTTAGACACACACCTGTCATAACCCTTAATTAATTAATAAACAACTGTGTGCTCCGGTAACATTTCCTTAATAGAATTGCGAGTGAAAGACACGGGTCTCTTTTACTGTGGCCAACTACAACAGTATCCCATTTTCGATAGTACATGGGTGATCTCAAAATCTTGAGCGCGCTATGCTATACTCTGATCTTCGCTCGTTTTTATCATGTCGGCACGAGAGTTTACGAGCAGCATAAAGAGTATATTTTTTTTATTAAAATATAGATATATAAATAATAAGTGAGTATTTTAATTTGTTTCTGTAACTAATAATTGAGGGATATAAATTGAAGATTTGTGGATTTGTGGATTTGTTTGAGACAGACGAAAGCTATCTCAAAAATGGATATCTGGAGACGGGCGTGGATTGGATTCCGGGGATGAAGAACATCCGGCTTAAAGATCTTCCCTCCTTCTTCCGAACCACCGATCCCAACGAAATCCTCTTCAATTTCCTCGACACATCATCCCGCCGGCTCGCCGAGACCAAGGCGATCATCATCAACACCTTCGACGACCTCGAGCGCCCTGTTCTGGACGCTCTCTCGGCCTCCCTGCTCATCCCAGGCGCCGTTGCCGCCCATCTACACCATCGGACCCATCAATCTACTTTCCCGCCGCCTATCGGAAATTTCCCCCTTAAAATCCAACGGCGCCAATCTCTGGAAGGAAGATGCCGGCTGCATCAAATGGCTCGACGGCCGGAACCCTAGATCCGTCGTCCTCGTCAATTTCGGGAGCATAACGGTGATGAGCAGGGGACACCTCGTGGAATTCGCGTGGGGGCTGGCGAACAGCGGCTACGATTTTTTGTGGGTGATTCGAGGAGATCTGGTGAAAGGAGAATCCGCCGTGTTGCCGCCGGAATTTGTGGAGGAAACCGAGGGGAGGGCGTTCATGGCGAGCTGGTGCGCTCAGGAGGAGGTTTTGGCGCATCCGGCGGTGGGAGTTTTCCTGACCCACGCCGGGTGGAATTCCATTCTGGAGAGCTTCTCCGCCGGCGTGCCGGTCATATGTTGGCCGTTCTTTGCGGAGCAGCACACCAATTGCAGGTACGCGGAGGCGGAGTGGGGGGTGGGGATGGAGATCGACGGCGACGTGAAGAGGGAGGAGGTGGAGGTGTTAATAAGGAAAGTGATGGAGGAGGAGGAGGGGAAGGAGATGAAGAAGAGGGCGATGGAGTGGAAACAGAGTGCTGTCAAAGCTATACAGAAAGGGGCTTCTTCATTTGCAAACTTTGAGAGGGTCGTTAAGGAAGTGCTTATGTAATTACCTAATTATTAGTTTAATTAACTGTGAGTTATTATTAATGCTAAAATAATGAAAAAAACTCTTATTAATAATTAATTTAGGTCATCATTATTTAAGTTTCTTTTACTTAACCTCCTTCCTTTAATGAAAGTCAATGATTATACATTTCAAAACTATTCAATCAAGAATCAAAGGTGATATCAACTCTTTATAAGTAGTATTACATGCTTTTTTTTAGAATTTTTTAATCAAAAAAATCTCAGTTTTTTCTATCATTAGATTATGAAATGTATCGTCTTCATTTTATTTAAAATGAAGAGGATCCGGATCTACTCTTTCCATTTTTCTTTTCTTTCAAATTGGAAGTGGCAAGGAAGGAAGCGTATGAGGTTAATCAGTGAGCACGTGCCATTCCATATAATTGAAGTTTGAAAATATGAGATGAAATAATAATTAATTATATGAAATTTGCTTTGAGTAGAAGTTGACATATGTGCATGTGACTTGTACTATAGAATTTGGGAATCGGAGAACGGATAATTAACCGGTATATTAATTTGCCCAGTTTTTGGAAAATAGGGTGTTTCTTTCTCAAATTTTAGCCTGGAACAATATTAACAGCATTCTATATATTCTAACATTATATAATTTTTAAACTGAGCTTGACATGATTTGAAATATTATTAAATTTATGCGGTTTTTCTTATTTTGTGTGACATGCATCTATTTGAGATAAATTTAGATTTATCAAATATACTCTAAATATAACGATCAGTGTTATATATTAGTCAAGTTGTTATAAGTGCTATTTATTACATAATCCGCATTTTAACTTTCTCGCATGCCTTTTGGGTCGGTACCCGGCTCAATTATAAAAATGTAGGTTTAAACAGTTCTGCGGGCTTGGTTTGAATTTGGACCGGGTTCGGCAAATTGCCGGCTACAAAAATTGCAGGACAGAATTTTCACAATATTTTTGTACGGATCAGTTGCGTGAGGTAATTAGGTGGTAAGAGAGGACCATAAGATATTTCTCCTGGTTTCGGCACTTCAATTATGTGGATGTGGTCCCCACAAGTACATTATTTTTGGTTTTATCACTTCAATTATGTGGCCACTTTGTTGCATCAAGTCTCTCGCCGTCGGTGCTTTAATATTGTACAAAAGCATATTGGAATATCTCTAATATATAGTTGTAAAATCCCGTATAAAACGTAGACAAATTTATAAAAAATGCAGAGCAAATAACAAAATACAAATTCAAGTGAAAAAATTGATCCTCACGCGAATACGCAGTGGATGTTTTCGGACATGCACGATCTGTGACGAAACCTGAATCTGAATTGCAATCCGTCTACGGGACGCACAAGATTCACCGAAACCTTTAACATCGATGTCCGACGTTCAAGTCGCATCCACCACTGAAGAACAACGCCACAACCGGAAAACAATTCCGTTGAGGCTAACCGCAAACAAGGAGAGCCGCCACCTACGCCGGATGCTTTTGAAAGAGCGCCACATGTAGACTTGGAAGGAGCGCACTGTTATTTTTGGTTCGGATCCAATTATTTGGAAACGCCATGAATGGGCTTATGGAAAGGAATTAAAAAAAGGAAAAAAATAATCACAGTCATCCTCTAATATTGTTCCTTTTTTAGGAGATTCTCTCACCTGATTAAGAAATAAACCACCATGATTATTATATATAAAGATATATAATTTGATAACTGTTCACGGATTAGAAACAGCTGCCTGAGGAAAAATCCTCCTGTTCGCGTGAAGAAGATAAGCCGTCTTTGTTGATCACCGAAGGGAGAAGCCGCGTGAAGAAGGTCGCGCCGCCCCGGGCTCGTGTTGGAGGAAGGCCGCTGTCGCCGGTGGTTGTCGTTGGTGCAACACCGTGCGATAGCGGCGAAGCATTTCTCTCGTGTGGGACTCTCGACGTATCCACCGGCTTTGGAGGAAATAGCCACCGGTCTTGGAGGAGAGGATCTCTACCGGTCTTGGAGTAGATGAGGCGGTGCGGGCGTGGTGGCGAAGGCTTGCGGTGGTGCAGCGGCCATGACGGAATTTCTTCCGGTGGTACGGGCGTGGCGGCGAAGGCTTGTGGTGGTGCAGTAGCCTTGACGGAGTTTTTCTTCGGCAGTGCGGACATGGCGGCGAAGGCATGCGGGAGTGCAATGGCCTTGATGGTGTTTTTTCTGGTAGTGCGGCTTGGTGTCGATGGCGTGCGGGAGTGCAGTTAATTGGCCTCGACGGTGCTTCTCCTGTGGTGGCGGGTGGTTTGGTTGTCATCCGACGACGAAGGTTCTTGACGAACCTTGTGCGTCCGCTGTGCTAGCGGATTGCAATTCAGATTATTCTCTCTCCCGCGGATCGAGCGAGTCCGGCTCCTCCGCGGTGTTTTCTGTAACGGACGTCGGTACATTTCTTCATGATTTATTATTGCAGTTACATTAATTTATGTTTGCATAGTTTGTTCAGATTTATATGTTTTTGTACACCCTGTAAATATTTGGTTGTGCCTGAGGGATAGTTTCCGCAATATATCCCAACATGCACTAACCATGCGCGCTGTCCGCAGATGCGCGTGGGCCTTCCGTTGCGCGCGTCATTGGGAGTATTTTTGGACCTCTTTGAGAGGCAAATAAATTATTTTGGCATATTACTTTTCGAACGGATTGCAAATCGAAGATATTCATATCAATTGTTGGGCTATATACTAAGATGTCATCAAAAAAATCACAGCAAATTTTCGTAACAATGGTTGGAATAGAGTGGTCATTAATGATTGGAATGTAGCTGGAGTTAGTGTCGGGGAGGCCAAAAGACATCACCACGAATTCGTATAACCCACCTTTATGTATATTAGAGGGGTCCATTATTATTTGATGGTAACCTCATTGTAAATGCAATTTTTACAATATAGTTGCTTTGTGGAGTTCGTCTAGCAGTTTATCGATTGTGGGTATGGAAAATGCATCTTTAACTATTACATCATTTAATACCCTAAAGGCGACGTAAAAATGTTCGGATCCATCTTTTTTTTTATTAATAAATTTGGCGAACTAAATGGTGAATTACTACGTTTGATAAATTTTTTTGCTAACATATTGTTAACAAGGTTATCAATTTCCGTCTTTTGATGGTGGGGGAAACCGCGAATTGAGTTGTACATAGCCAAAACATCCACTCCCCCACTAACGAAGTGGGGTGTTACGGTTCAAACCACCTCTCGCACGATCGTCGCGTCCGATCCACGCCATGACCACCATGCATGGGATCTTAACCACCGCGCACGGGATCGTAACCACCACACACAAGATCGTAACCACCGCGCACGAGATCGTAACCACCGCGCACGGGTTCGTAACCTCCACACAAGATCCTAACTCTTGCACGCGGGATCGCCAACCACCGCTTGGGATCCCGAGCGTCAGCCTCCTCGTGGCCGGCCGGCGACCTTAGCGTCGGCCGCCCCTTTCTCCCTGGCCCACTACGGCGAGGCTGGCCAAGGAGGCGTCGGCCCCCATGGGATCGGCCTCCCCTTTTCTCCCCGACTCCCTACGTCGAAGGCTAGCCGGGGAGGTGTCGTCCCCCAAGGGACCGGCCGCCCCTTTTCTCCCCGGCCCCCTATGGAGAGGTCGGTCGGGGAGGCGCCGGCTATTATTTTTGGTTCGAATCCGGCTCTACGGATTTGAAATTTATTTGAAATTTGCAGAATCAAATATAAGAAAATTAAATGAATTGTCAAAAAATAATGAAATGAAAAATTTTCATTGCCTTTGTCTTGCCTATAAACATGAAATATGAGCCAATCAGCGTATGAGAAATTGGTGCAGCCTGTAGCAATCCAGTGGAGAGCCGCCTGAAGATTTTTTTGGAGGAAGCCACACTCTCTCTCCCCTCTCTCTAGCTCTCTCGCTCGTGCACTCGGAGAGGCCGCCGGCCTTGGGTGTTGTCGCCGGTCTTGGAGGAGGTAGCCGCCGGCGTTGAGAGAGGGAGTTGCAGTCGGGCTTGTTAGAGGTTGTCGCCGGCGTTGCAGTGGACGTTCTTTGGAGTGGAGAGGCGTGGTGTCGACGGCGTGCGCGTGTGTAGTTAGCCTCGACAGAGGTTTCTCTCCGGTGGTGGCGTTCTCCGGTGGCGGCGTTGTTCTCCGGTGGTGGTGCGGCTGAACGTCGGGCTTCGACGTTGAAGGTTCGGTGAACCTTGTGCGTCCGCAAGGCGGATTGCAGTCCAAATCTCAGATTCTCGCCGCGGATCGTGCGTGTTCGGTGCACCCATGGCGTATTCACCGGACAGTCATTTTTTTCTCCTATTTTTCTTTGTATTTGAATTTATATTTTAATTATATAAATTTTGTGGTCATTTTTGTGTTCTTCTTACCTGCATTTTTTTTTAGCTTGTGTTTGCATGTACTGGATTTTACAACACCGGCCCCCAAAAGGGCGGCCGCGGGGGCCGGCCGCTCCTCTTCTCCCCGGCCGCCTACGACGAGGCCAACCAGGGAGGCTCCGACCCCTGAGGGGTCGGCCGCCCTCTTCTCCCCAGTCGCTTACGGCGAGGCCAGCCAGCCCTCTTCTCCCCGACCTACTACGCCACGGCCGACCGGGGGGCACGGGCCCCCGAGGGCCAGCCGCCCCTCTTCTCCCCGGCAGCCTACGATGAGGCCGGCTGGGGAGGTGTCAGCCCCCAAGGGGTCGGACGCCCCTTTCTCCCTTGCGCCTACGACAAGGTCGGACGGGAGGCGTCGACCGCCGCCTCCGTTGGCCGCCCGTCGTTTGTGTAGCCAAGGGGTAGTGCGGCCTCCTAAGGCCGACCACCCCCTTAAACCGACCAGCGGGAGGCCGCCGGGGGCTTTGGTCGGGCCCAAGGGGGCGGCCTCCCCTTTAGGCGCCCCCGTACGGGGCGGCCGCCGCCCGTAACCGCCCATAAAGTGGGTGGTTATGGTGGTTACCCGGTGTAACCACCCTCGTGTCCTGTTGAGTCGTTCCCGAGTTCGGGTGGGTTTGTTTTGGACCCGAGAGCGGGCTAGGTATTTTCCTGAAAATGGTGATCTGTGAGCTCCAAACGGAGCGCTCCAATTCGTTCGGCTGGTGGTTACGGGGGAAAATTACCGGCTTGCCCCTCTTCAGGCCTATAAATAGACATCTTATCCTTCTTATTTCTCTAAATTTGGAACTCGAATTTCTATGGAATCTCTGTCTCTCTTGCTTATTTCTCCCTTCACAGGTCCATTGTCGCCATGCCCCCGCCGCCAAGGCAAAGTCTGTCACCGACACGCTCGCCTCCAAGTCAAAGACCGCTCCCGATCTCCGAGCAATTCAGTGCTCGTAGGAAATCACTTGCTCATCATCCGCAACCATCAGCATCTAGAGTACTGCACCATCGGCAGAACGCCCACCGTATTGGCCTAACAGTCTTTCGGTGATCGTCCAGAAGCGCACGTGTACATTCTCCCGCACGACGAACATTGTATCTTTCTCTCTCCCCCTCAAGTTGTAACGAGACGCAACCTGCCGCCCTCGATTCTGTCAGAGAAGCGTTGTAACCCCAACCGATTTAGTGGAGTTCTTGTCGGCACAGTCTAGACCGTGGTTTTCACACTATTCGGAGGGTTTTCCACGTAAAAACACTAGTCACGTCTGTGATCTATTTCTGTGACTGGTTACTCAACTGACCACTTCAAGGGCTAAGACGATCTAGTTAGTCAGGTATATCAGGAGCACAGTCGCGAACCGCAACAACGTTAATTATTGTATTTGAAGGTTTGAGTAGAATTCAATAATCACAAGGGCGTACGGGAGGTACTTGTGTTGGTGCTTGAAATAGGTTTGTGTACTGGGATAGGAGTGTCATAATTTCTAGCGGTGTATCTAGGCTCTATTTGGGTGGATTTATTTTCACCGGTCAATCGGTCACGACCGAATGAACCAGGTCTTAATTTAGATCCGGTTCATGCGATCGTGACCGTTTGACCGGTAAAAATAAGTCCAGCCAAACAGAGCCCTAATATTTGCTCAGTAGTGGTCGGGGAACTGAGTTGTATAGTAAATAGGCATAAAAAGGAAGATGAGATGACATTTTGGTGGATTAACTTTGTTATTTGACTGGAAGAGGTTGGAGTGCTAGGTTCGTCGACATTACCTTGCAGAGTGATGATTTTGTGTTGATGGTGAAATGTCATTTGTTTAAGTTTATAGTTCCTTGTTACTAGTCCAAGTGACTCCAACTAGACCATTCTTAAAATTATATCTGAACCAAATAAATCGGGGACAGAAATTTTTACCGAAGGTATGCCCTTAAATTGTAATATTAGCGTTACGAAAAATTTCGCAACAGTCCAATGTAGCGTCATTGCCTACATGAACCTGGAATGGTTTAATAACCGTGACGGGTTACCCGTAAGAAATTAGCTGTTCGGATCAAAATGAAGTTTGTGGTGCTGACACAGTCCATTAAGATGTGTATCATTCTGGGGTATAGTTGTCCAATAAATCAAAGTGACTCCTGAAAATGCACTCATTGTGACATTAAAACAAACTGCAGAATCTGAGGAATCGACCTAATCCTCCGGGTGGTCTGACTCTGTTATATCTGGTAAGTCAGTATAATCATCGTCTAAAAATAAACAGGAAATCATATTTTTATCACAATGGACGGGCATGTATTTTTTGTCACACGTGTAACAAGCCCTTCTCTCTTTTGAATTTCAACTCTGCAGGGACAATTGTTTTTGGGACGTATTTGGAAAGAATCGGCTGGTTTGTAAAATGGTGGTTTGATAGGTTCTGTGAATGGTGCTTTGTCGTGTTC
Organism: Platanthera guangdongensis; assembly: GCA_039583875.1. NCBI lineage: Eukaryota > Viridiplantae > Streptophyta > Magnoliopsida > Asparagales > Orchidaceae > Platanthera > Platanthera guangdongensis. Next base: position 166,970,008 of record CM077165.1, on the reverse strand, counting down.
ATCTTCTTTGATGAGCTTTACCAAGACAAAGGCTTCATTGAGGGAAGTAGATCTCTCCAAGCAATTGCAAAATGACTGAGGTGAGATTTGAGTCCGGAGATAAACATAGACCGTAAAAGGTTAGGGCTCCGTTTGGGGGGACTTATTTTCACCGGTCAAGCAGTTACGACCGCATGAATCGGACCATAATTAAGATCTGGTTCATGCGTTCGTAACCGCTTGACCGGTGAAAATAAGTTCTCCCAAACGAAGCCTCGATAATAATCCATTAATTTGTGTTGTCAGAGCTTCAAATTGGTCCTTATATTCTAAGATTGATTGTTGCTGAGTTAAACATTATAATTTTCCCATGGGGTCTTCAAATTTTAAAAGATGGTCCAAATCGATATGTCAGTGATGTTTTAAATTCAAGCCAATTAAATTACCCATTATCTGGGTGTAAACACTGATGCCAGTATGCTGTTGGATGGTCTAAATGAATGGCAACAATAATCATGCAATTATCATAAGCAATATTATAATATCGAAAATAAGCCAGCTTCCGTTTAGGTGCCACTGAGGTAATGTTGTGTCCATGAGGACGCGGGCATTACCGAAATGTTCACCAGAGGTTGTGGGAGGGATATATTGCCCGACAAAAGTCACGCCATTCGTCGTTGGTAGACTAGTTGATGTCGGGGGCGGTCCCGGATGACTGGCCAAGGATATGGTGGAGGCCGTATTATTATCCTTCTGCGAGAGTGCACCGAACTGTGCCCACATTCGGTTGATAATAATAATGTAGTGGATTTGAGAAATAGCGTCATCTCCTCGCAAAAATCTTGCATTTTTCGCTAGCATGATGCGAAGCGCGATGCATTTGCATGTTGATTTTGAGGAGTTCTACACCTCCAGGCCAGAGAAGTTGACAGAAGTTTTGTAGAAAGCTCCGCTCAAGATAGTCCACTAAGGCTCATCGGTGTGGAATGGCCTTATATAGTATCTCCAGCGTAGAGTCGTTACACTCTAGTGACAAGTAACCTGTTGGGTCGTTCCGAGTCGGTCCTGACGCGCGCGGACATATAATTAAATATTCTAACAATCTCCTCCTATGTCCGCGGTAAACCCGACGTCGGAAAAAGGGTGGTGTGTGAAGTGTTCAACCGAATATGAAGCACTCACAACCGTGTTCATCACACTTGTCAAAACATATTGGACGTTTAAGTAAAACAATGGTATGCGTGCATAAGAATAAACAGAAAAACTCAGCAGCATCATAGTAAAGTCTAAAGTACAATCACAGCACAGGTACTAGAACACCAAGTGTCTCATGACCAACTAAAGAGCAAGAAAGTCCAAACAAAACAAGTGAAAGCAAAGAGAGCTAAAACAGTGCTCTAAGCAGAAGAAAAACCAGTTTATACTCTAGAAATCAGAGTCCAGTAGGTCATCCTCATCTGGATCCCAACCGGCAAGTGCTCCTCCATCAGCAGCAGCTCCTGTAATTTCCAACAGAGAAGTTCATTTAGAATGAATTCAGCCTTGGAAAATGTACAAGTATCTAGTTCTACTTATATGAACGTAGTACAATATGAGTAAGCATGAGTAGAGTATTTAGGTTATACCTCAGAATCCATTATCTATTTTCAAGAAAATGATGTTATGGACTTCTGGACACCGCATCTGTATCTGTGTTCCTATGTGGAATGTTACGGTTGGTGTTCTTCTAAAGTCAATTGGAACTCATCAAATGTGGAATGGAACCAATAAACAGGAGAAGAGCCAAACCTAGTCGGATTGTGTTATCAAAGTGGAATAACACTCTCCTCCTAGATAAGGAAGACGAACCCAGTGGAAGTTGTTAACATCAAATGTGGAATGAAACAACTCACCAGATTCGTACTCAGCAACCCCGAACATCAGCAGAGCACAACACACTTGCTTTGACAAAGGAAAGTGGAAAAAATCAAAACATTTGGACTAAGGCTGAACTAAATCGCCTATCTTTGAACTAAGACTGAACTTAAATCGCCTTGAGTCTCATTTCCCCCACTGTTTTGATTGATCGGTCTTTAGGTATTCCTTTCGTCAGTGGATCAGCCAGATTATCCTTCGATCGCACATCGATCAAAGTGATAATGCCTTGTTCTTTCAGATAATTCAGTAGAGCGTGTCTCAGTCGTACATGTCGCCTTTTAGTATTAAAAGGACATTCTTCACGACTTGAACTGCTGCTTGATTATCACAATACAGGCTCAAAGAATTGACTTGAAGTCTAGACAAAGGGAATGTCTAGAATCAAATTCCTGATCCAATCTGCCTCTTCGCCAGCTAAGGCTAAGGCAAACAACTCGGCTTTCATAGACGACAAAGCTATACAAGTCTGTCTTTTGGATTTCCAAGTGACTGCAGCGCCACCCAAAGTGAAAATAAATCCACTAGTGGACTTGCTGTTCCCAACTTCTGAACACCAGGAGGCATCAGAGTATCCTTCCAACGTAGGAGGGTAACCAGTGTAGCACAGAGCGTGGTCTTTAGTACCTTTCAGGTACCTCATCAGCCGATCTAAGGCATCCCAATGCTCTTTGCCTGGACTATTGGTAAAACGACTCAGCATGCTTACCGAGAAAGCAATGTCTGGTCTAGTGCAACTTGTGGCATACATGAGACTTCCAATGATCTTTGAGTACTTTACTTGATCAACACTGGTCCCTTCATTCGGACTCAACTTGACATTTGGATCGATTGGGGTTTCAACAGGCCGACAGTCTTTATAACCCCAGGTAGTGAGGATCTGCTCAATGTAATGAGCCTGACTTAGAGTGACACATCCCTTGTCTACTCTAACTTTCATACCTAGTAGGGTATCTACGGGACCAAGGTCCTTCATATCAAATGCTTTCGCGAGAGCGGATTTAGTATCCCTCACTGCGGCAAGATCTGATCTCATAATCAACATGTCATCCATATATAGGCATATGATGACTGTTTGATTTGCCATCGAGCGGTAGTAGAGGCACTTGTCTGAGAGACTGGACTGAAATCCAACGCTCTTTACCACTTGATCAAATTTAATGTGCCACATCTTAGGTGCTTGTTTAAGCCCATAGATCGATTTATCGAGCTTGCACACTTTGTCTCTTAGATCCTTATGTACATAACCTTCAGGTTGTGTCATATAGATCTCTTCATCAAGCTCTCCATTTAAGAAGGCTGTTTTTACATCCATCTGATGAACTATAAAGTTCTCGATAGAAGCTATGGCAAGAAGAATCCTAATAGTGGACAGGTGACATACAGGTGAATAGACGTCAAAATAGTCAATTCCTCCCTATTGTTTATAACCCTTAGCTACTAGACGTGCTTTATATCTGGCTATAGACCCATCACTGTGCAATTTCTTCTTCAGTACCCACTTGCATCCTAAGACTTTAGCTCCTTTCGGCAGGTCAACTAGATGCCAAGTGTTGTTTTGTAGCAGCGAGTTCATCTCATCATCGATGGCTTCTGCCCACATTAACGCATCTCTATATCGCATTGCTTCCTGATAGGAGAATGGATCATCCTCTAAGTGGTAGGTGACGAAATTCTCACCAAAATCCTTAGGGATTCTGTCTCTTGTAGATACTCTAAGAGGAACAGCTCCCACCTCTAGAGGTTGGGGAGCAGTGCCAGAGGGGCCAGCTTCAGGTTCTACAGTAGATTCTGAAATCATCTCAATAGACCCGGAGACAGTCAGGCCATGATCTTTGACAAATTTGTGTTCAAAGAAAATAGCATCTCTAGATTCTATCACTGTATTAGTGGATAGATCCAGAAACCTGTCAGCTGCACTATCTTCTGCACTACCTAGATAAACGCAGGTCGTTGTTCTAGGTCCCACCTTTGGTCTCTTAAGGTCTTGTATCCTTACATAAGCGATACAACCCCAAGTCTTTAGAGTGTCATATCTACAAGGATGACCATGCCACAACTCATATGGAGTAGAGTTGAGCTTTGAGTGAGGCACTCGATTTAGAATGTGATTTGCAGTTAGGACTGCTTCCCCCCAAAAAGAAGTAGGCAAACCAGCTGTGAGGATCATAGAGTTCAACATTTCTGTTAAAGTTCTATTCTTACGCTCAGCAACACCATTCGACTGGGGTGAGTAAGGAGCTGTAGTTTCTAGAATTATACCCTCCGAGGCACAAAAGTCCTTAAACCCAGTTGCATTGTACTCTCCTTCTCGATCACTTCTAAGTCTCTTAATCTTTAGATTCAATTGATTTTCTACCCGAGATTTGAAGATCTTAAAGGTCTCGAATGTCTCATCTTTCGATTTCAATAGGTAAACATGACAATATCTGGAAAAATCGTCGATGAATGTTATTAGATACTTCCTTCCCCCTCTAGTGGCATGACTGCGAAAGTCACAAAGGTCAGAATGTATCAACTCCAGAAGTTGTGTGCTCCTAGAAACTATCTTGTAAGGGTTTCTAGTGATTTTAGTCTGGGCACAAACCTCACACCTATCAAACTGAATAGAAAGATCTAATGAAATGTTTTGACGTTTAGCTAGATCTCGCATTTTCTTATAGTGGATATGTCCAAGTCTATTGTGTAATAAATTTGGATCAATCAGAGTTGAACTCACTTGATTTATGCACTCGTTATCTAGGCTAAGTCTATACATACCATTGATCAGGTAAGCGCAACCAAAATAGTGAGAATTAACAGTTAATGTCATTCTACCGTTCACGGTTGTGAAAGACATTCCAGCTTTATCAAGCAAACTCATAGAAATCAAATTCTTAGTTAAATTAGGAACTACTTTAACATTTTTCAAAAATAAAGTCTTACGTGAAGAGAGCACTAGCTCTGCAGTCCCAGCGTGAGTAACATCAGTAGCTCCTCCATTGTAATTTTCGACTCTGTCCTTGACCGCTGTCACCTTTGAAAGAAGACTCCTGTCATTTGTGACGTGGCAGGTAGCACCATTGTCCAGCCACCACTCAGAAGACGTACTGCGGTGACTACTCCCAATCATAGCCACGAAGGACTTAGGATCGGAGTTGTCGACCACCATGTGCGTCACATTTTGTGGGGCATCCTCCTTTAGCTTCTTCGGACCCCTGCATTCAGCGGCCCAGTGACCCCATTTGCCGCAGTTGTGGCACTTGCCCTTCTTCCTTTTGAGAGAAGGCTTTTTGACCGCCAACGGTGCTGGAGTATCACCCTTAGGTGTCGGGGGCTTCCGAGAAGGCTTACTAGGACGTGAAACGAAGTTGACAGCCTGTGAGGGCTGCGCAACCTGCTCCAAGCTTTTCCCATCAATGTTTTGGTCCTCAATATGGATGAACCTTTTGAGTTCGTCCAAACTGATCTTCTCTTTCAGTCAGTGCATCTCGGTCTTGAAAAAGAGCCATTCAGGAGGCAGTTTACTCAGGATCATGTACACAAAGAGGCTGTCGTCCATCTTCGAATGATCATCATCCAGCTTCTGACGCAGGTTGACCAGCTCCAAGAGTTGAGAAGTGATAGGCACGTTCGCTTTGAATCTGAAGTTGAAGAACTTCTCTCCAATGAGCGACTTCGACAATCCTTCCTCCTTCTGGAAATGCGCGTTCAGTCGATCCCATATTTCCTTTGCAGATTTGTATGCGTGGTAGGTCAACGCAAGACGGGGATTCAGGGAGTTCAACAGGTAATCCCTGCAGAAATCCTCATCCTTGTTCCACTGGCACTCGTCCACGTCCTCGACGGTGGAAGCAAAATCACTCTGAACAGTGTAGAAAATCTCGCGTTCTTTCATTCCTAGTTGGACTTGAATTTTCCAACTGAGAAAGTCGGAGGCGTCGAACGATTGCAATTTTATGGTGTCGAGCGCGCTTTTCTTCGACATCGTACTAGATTTAAACAAAAAAATTAAAATGCTAGAACGAGGTCACCTAAGCAGTGAGAAGATGAGTCCAAAGCCTTCAGATCCAATCCAAGAGTTATTTGGCTCCTCTTCGGTTGAATGCAGTCACCGAAGACTAGACCCAAGCAATAATAACTCCTCTGATGCACAAGAGCACTCCCAACAGTAGATTTAACCTTAGATAGGCTTCCTCCAAGCTCTGCTAATGATGATCTCCCAAATCAAGAAGATTGGGAAACCTGGAAATCGGTCAGAGCAACTTGAGTGATCTGATTCCACTGTTAGAAGTAATTTCCTTAGATCATTCTTTGTCTTGATCTATGAAATCCAAAACCAACTTTTAATCTGGATCTAAGAAGTCCAAAACAATGTTTAGATCTGCACTGGCACTTGAAAGCTCTGCAACAGCAGAAACATGGGAACTGCACGGCCTGCACGGAGGTGGCCGGATCTGCCAGGAGGAGACCGAATCTGCACAGTGGTGGCCGGATCTGCACCGGAGGTGGCCGGATCTACGCAGAGGTGGCCGGATCTGCACCGGAGGCTGCCGGAACACCACCAGGCAGCCAGGAAGCGGCGGCCCTTCTTCCCGATCGGCGCCGGACGACACAGGGAAATAGCAAAAAAAAAGAACTTGTCGGTGATCAGGATCTAGATCTGGATCTGCAGCGACCTGGATCTCTGGCGTGCTGTAACAGCGGCTTTCTCGTTTCTCCGATCTGGATCGTCGCTTCACAAGCGGAGAAACAGCGATCTGGAAATCGCAAAACCGACAGCTGCGGTGTGCGGCAACAGGGATTTCGCGAACTCGAACGGAGAACCTCCGATGTATGCAGAGATCTGCGATTCTTTCTCCTTCGAGATCCCGGACGGCGAAGACGAGAAAGCTTCCGATCTCCCGTAGAATAGTTGACGAAGAACACGGCGCCGGCGGAAATCGGGAGAGAATGGGAGAGCGAATGTGTCGGACCACGGGAGCAGAGAACCCTAGAGAGATATCTTGAGAATGTAGAAAGCTCCGCTCAAGATAGTCCACTAAGGCTCATCGGTGTGGAATGACCTTATATAGTATCTCCAGCGTAGAGCCGTTGCACTCTAGTGACACGTAACTTGTTGGGTCGTTCCGAGTCGGTCCTGACGCGCGCGGACATATAATTAAATATTCTAACAAGTTTCCTATAGAAAATGATTTTGCTGAGATGATAATTGTGCTGTTTTGGTATCCTCCAATTCCTTCCAAATTTCTTGCCAGCCAATTTCACAAGTGTATTGGGTGGGTTGGGCGGGTCCTGGGTTGGGCCTGTCGTGCTTTTTGGACGGGCCTCACTGGCTAGTGTCTCTAAAAAGAATGCAAGTGGATCAGAATAAATAATCGTCCAACAACGATTTCAAAAAGGTCGCCAGCTCCTCCTCGGCCGTACTGTGTTCGAAGCAAAGACGTGCACGGTGCGCAATTCTCATACCATTTTCTCCCCCCTTTCGGTATTTTGGTCGGTGGCTTTTGTTGCCGGCGTTGTGACTGTTGGAAATGGCGGCCGGTGGCGATAAGATTGACTACGTTTTCAAGGTGGTGCTGATAGGTGACTCGGCGGTTGGAAAATCTCAGATCCTGGCGCGATTCGCTCGAAACGAGTTCAGCCTCGACTCTAAGGCTACCATCGGGGTTGAGTTCCAGACGCGGACACTCGTCATCCAGAACAAGAGTGTCAAGGCACAGATCTGGGATACCGCTGGCCAGGAGAGGTATTGCATCTCATCTCCTTTTACACCGAGATCTCAACACCCTACCTACCTGTATATACTTCAGATCTGATCATCTGGTTCGTATTGCTCTTCATGAGTTCTGTGCCTGCAATGATTCATATGTTTTAACTGTTTAAAGTGCTGCCAACCGATCCTGAATGTTCATAGGGTTGCATTTTTTTGATTTCGTTTGCTTGTTTCGATTGATTTGAGGGTGGCCCTAGGATTCCTGATATTCGATTCGATTTAGCTACCGTATTCTTCTCTATTTAGGTGGAATTTATTCTAATGGCATGCATATTCAGTGGGCTTTTCTTTTGTGCCTAATTTATCATTCATTGAAAATGTTCCAAATTCATGCTAGGGTTGATGGAATTAGGGCTTTACACTGCACATTTCTGTAACTTAAACCTTGACAAGTCGTTTCATATTATAACTAGTGTCTCCTTCTTCAAATTTTATCATCATCAATACATGAATACCTATAGATTTTACAGAAGAAGATGATGATGCCTTGGTCAGGCTTGAGCATGATTAACATATTGGTGTTTTGAAATTCCTAGTTGCATGTGGGTGAACTACTAGTACATAAACATTCCTGGTTGTCGTCCACGCATGCGTAAGAATATATCTCTCCTGTAATTCATCCTTGACCCCAAAATCGAAGCGTCGCCCACTGACTAGTAGTGGTACGACTGCGGGTTGGCCATCGCTGAGGTGCTCGGGGCTTTGTCTACTTGTGCATCCGTGATCTCAAGGGCGTCAAAGTCAACTATGTTGATCTCCTCCAAGTCAACGTCGATGATGGTATGGTATGAAACTCTTTGACGAGACAATTATGTGTAGGAGAGTAGGGTTGTGATGCACCCTGAGGAGCATCAACTTAAGTTTATTTTTTGCTCATGCATTTTTTGTTCACGCATTTCAATTTTTTGTTGTGTTTTTTATACGTTGTTTTCTTGTGTGCTGCATTCTATTTCGTATCGTATTTTTTGTGTCTGGTTGTGCGACATTTTCGCGCATATTGTATTTTTTGTGTCTGGTTGTGCGACATTTTCGCGCATATTGTATTTTTCGGCTTATTGTTCCGACTAATTAATATGCCTTTTAATAAATCGGTTCGCTTATGCAGGTCCGGGAGAGGTGCGAGCAAGCATATTAATATAAAAAACACATTATAGAATTATAAGATAATAAAATTTGAATTTATTTCAGTTTGAGTGTTACCAGATTAAGTTGGCAAATTAATTTTGTAAGTTTCAAGGAGTGTCATAAGTGAAGTTAAAACACCCCTGAAACTCCTATTTTTATTAATAAGTTCAAAATCCTTTTTTATTCTCTTTCCCATGGTATCAGTTAGGCAGTCTGGACACCCTATCAGAAACGAGAGCTCTCTATTCCCGACGGGAGTTGCCAGCAACGCAGCAAAGCCCTTCGACAACCCTGCCAGAGGCTCGAACGACACCGGCGAACCCTCCGAGGAACCATTTCCGATCTTTTGCCTGTGAGTTTGAGACACCAATCGTTGTCGTCTAGTTCCTGATATTCCTTCTTCACCTTCTTCACCACCCCGCTGCATTCCTTGTTCACCACCCCTCAGCCAACCTCGCCCCTCCATAATCTTCCACATTTTTTGGCCATTTTGTTACCTTCAAAAACCTACACCTGAAACCACACCCTCCTCTACATCCCAGCTTTTGCAGAACCCCTACCCGAACCCAAACTCCTCCCACAGAGCCTTCCCGAGATCCACCACATCCCAATCTCAGCCAATCTGAGTCCCCTTCATTTACCACCTACACTTCCGTCACTTAGTGTTAATTTTGTGTCGTTGGTGCTAGGGAAATCTCAATCAAGGTAAACTCTCGCTCAAATTCGGTTATCATAATTTTATGCAAAAAACTTTTAAGTGATCAAATTTAAAGCTTGCTCGTTAATCATCTGTTCCCATTGACATTATTTTACTACCTATTATTCTCCATTGTTTGATTGCAGGCTCTTATGTGCAAAGCCGCTGGTGGTAGTTAAAATTTATTGCTTATTAGTTCGCTTGCTAATCCTTTAATTAAATTAATGAACGATATGTTTTCTTTGGCCAAAGTTCGAACACTCATTCGGGAACTAGTCATTGTTTAAAGCGAGTTTATCGCCTCTTTTTGCCTTTAAAAAACGTTTTCATCAGGTTGGTTGCAGCGGAAGTACACACTCTTACTTCGCAAGTCGCCGAATACTCTTGGTGGAAAGAAGGTGAGTCAGGATAGGGCAGGTGTTTCTTGGCGGCACAACAGGCGTGCGAGGTAGAGGTGGCGATGTTGGAGATTTAGGATTATGGGCAAAGTATGCTTGATAGGGGCCTTGGAGGAAGTAAAGAGATAATGAGGGTTTGTGTAAGTCGCTAGGAATTCAGCCTCCACGACTAGGGAGAGGTCCGGGGCTTGATTGATGGCGGATGGATGGAGGGTGTGGAGGCGTGCACAGACATGAGATTGTAAGCCATGCATAAAATTGCTCTAAGTAGCGGTTGGGTGGAAGACCCAGAACGTGCATGACGAGCTTGATAAATTTGTCCACATAAGAGTCAATGAAGTTCGGCGGCCCCGTAAAAATGTTTGATTGCGTTGTCGGAGTAACGATGATCGTAGAGCTGAATTAGTGTCTTTGTGAGAGTCGCCCAAGTAAAGCCCGGAGTGGACTGGAGGGGCCAGCGGACCCAGTGAAGTGCAAATTCGTCCATGACAATAAGGGCCATGGACATTTTTTTGCATGGGTGGTATGGTGAATGTCAAAGTACTGCTCAGCGTGGTGTGGGCAATCCAACCCAGTGGCTTTGTCCGGTTGAATGTTAGGATGTTGATGTGATGGGTTAGTGGCGGATGCAATCCGGTCAGAGCGGGTTTTTCCGAGGACGACCCACTTGGGCATCCCAAGGCAGATGCAGTATTAGTACCAGATTGATGGCCGGGTTGTGTGTTGTGGAGCAGTGTCATCATCGAAGTGGACTGCTTTGCTTGGGCCTCTAGACGCGTGTTGATGGTGGTGAGGGTGTGCTCCAGGGCAGCCAAATGGTTCTACATCGTTTGATGGTGTTGCTAAAGGAGAGGTCAGAATGAGGATTTGTGGTGAAGAGAGGAGTATCGCTTTTGGGGAGGAACGTGGCGGTAAGAGGCCGAGGAGTGAGTGTGGAGGTGTGGGGATTCATTCGTGCATTGGCTAGGCTAGGTCAATGGTTTAATTCGATGCACTACTGAGTAGCTGGAAGTCACAAGGAACGAAAGCAGGGAGGCGATGTGTCGGAAGAGCGCACGAATCCGGATGAGACTGGATCCGGCAGTGTTAGGGAGGATGTCATGCGGTGATGAAGCGGGTCTGTGTCAGAGCTAGATTCTGATCGAAGGGGAGAGAGAAAGAGCTAGCGAAGGACGAATGAGCTATTAAAGATCACCAGATCAAGCGCGGGGGGGGGGGGGGGGGGGGGGGGGGGGGGGGGGGGTTGCGAGAAAAAACAATCATGTGAAGCCTGCTAGGTTTAGCTGGAGACCGATGGTGAAGATCGGTGGCACAACAGGTTGAACCAATGTTGCAAGTAGAAAATAGATGAATTAACAATAGAAATAACGGGATGCAAAATCACAAGGAATATTCTTGCTCTACTCCAGGACGTTGATTCCTCCTTGAAGTCCCTCTCCTTTGAGAGAACCCTAGTCTAAATGATCACCAGATAATCCTAATACAACTTAGCGTCCTCCTTATATATAGGAAGGAGGCTTACTTACAATTTACCCAAACACTCGCCATTAAGAAAAATTACAGGCATTCATAACATTTTGGGTCGATTGAAATGTCTTAGGCTACGTTTGGCACGATGATGGCGGTCATAAACGCATGGGTTAAACCGCCATTTCTTAAGGATCACCTAACAAACATGTGAAGCCTGCTAGGTTTAGCTGGAGACCGATGGTGAAGATCGGTGGCACAACAGGTTGAACCAATGTTGCAAGTAGAAAATAGATGAATTAACAATAGAAATAACGGGATGCAAAATCACAAGGAATATTCTTGCTCTACTCCAGGACGTTGATTCCTCCTTGAAGTCCCTCTCCTTTGAGAGAACCCTAGTCTAAATGATCACCAGATAATCCTAATACAACTTAGCGTCCTCCTTATATATAGGAAGGAGGCTTACTTACAATTTACCCAAACACTCGCCATTAAGAAAAATTACAGGCATTCATAACATTTTGGGTCGATTGAAATGTCTTAGGCTACGTTTGGCACGATGATGGCGGTCATAAACGCATGGGTTAAACCGCCATTTCTTAAGGATCACCTAACAAACATGTGAAGCCTGCTAGGTTTAGCTGGAGACCGATGGTGAAGATCGGTGGCACAACAGGTTGAACCAATGTTGCAAGTAGAAAATAGATGAATTAACAATAGAAATAACGGGATGCAAAATCACAAGGAATATTCTTGCTCTACTCCAGGACGTTGATTCCTCCTTGAAGTCCCTCTCCTTTGAGAGAACCCTAGTCTAAATGATCACCAGATAATCCTAATACAACTTAGCGTCCTCCTTATATATAGGAAGGAGGCTTACTTACAATTTACCCAAACACTCGCCATTAAGAAAAATTACAGGCATTCATAACATTTTGGGTCGATTGAAATGTCTTAGGCTACGTTTGGCACGATGATGGCGGTCATAAACGCATGGGTTAAACCGCCATTTCTTAAGGATCACCTAACAAACATCATCCGTTTGAACATAAAAGTGGATGAAGTTCCTTAGATTGGGTGTTAGCGAATGACAATTTAACCCCATGTTCATGATCGCCGCCACCGTGCCAAACGGAGCCTTAATCTCCCCGCACTAGGAATTGATCACCCAGCAATCTTAACGAAGAGTCATTTCTTATATGTTGATTTCAATAATATAGTATAGAGTAACGTTCCGTTCTTCAAAATAAATTAATCTTGTAATTCCATAGCATGCCGAGATGAACGTGAATGTTAGGTAGAAAAAATTTCTGCGTCTGATAGAAATCAGAATATTACATTGTTATGCGGAAAAACTCGAAGAGATAGATTAAAGAATGATTATATAAGAGAAATTATAGAAGTGACATCTGCAAAATATAAGATGATAAAAGTTGAGTTAAATGTTTTGAGAATGAGCAACGAGGACTAGAAAATAAATTAGTTTGATAAGTGGATAAAATTACTGTTGATGGATTGAATAAGATGAGGTAAATGCAAGGTAACATGGATCAACTTTGTTAAGTAGTACTCAGATAAATTTGCATAGACTTATGAAACTTCTTGTTTTTTGGCTTCTTTTATAATTCCAGCATGCATCCTGAAATTTAGCTCTATGACAATAATTGGGCTTTTCTTAAAGTACCATTCATATTTTTTTGTTTATTACTTGACACAGTGTAGGGATGTGTTGGTGATCTCTAGACAATGCAAACCTCAGATGCAGTGTCGAGAAATAATCGTGTCTAACCCGAGAATGATGCATGCATTCGGAGTCCTCCAATGAAGTTTCAGCAACTAATATTTGAACTCATAAAGCCTAGACAAGTATCACAATAGTTCACGATAATTTAAAAAGCAAGGAAGTTTGGCTTTCCTCTGATAATGATGAAAAAAATAATCAAACTAGAACTCACAACTATAGGGGTAGAACTCACAACTATGGGGGCCGTCAACAAAGGAGTTGTAAATCCGGTGGTCAGAGTGGTGATGGATAGGCAGAAGTGTTAAAACAATTGCATGGTGGCTTTCAGAGGGAATGGAGGGTTGTTTGTGGGGACTGGATAGGGTAGAGGGTGGATTAAGTGGAATCAGCTCGGGTTAGGGTGCAGTGTGGAGGACAACGGTAGTTGGAGGGAGTCTTTGATGGGTTATCTGAGTCCTAGGGAGGGCCTGGGGGTGTAGGGGGGCTGCTGGATGGTGCCAAAGATGGCTATCTGCTTTTGGATGGACCAGAAATGGCCAGTTGCTTTTAATGTTGTTGAGAGTGCCCAAAGTTTGTATGTATTAATTAAGTATGTAAATACAAGGAGAGAATACAAATATATAGGAGAGAGGAGAGAAGAATAAATCTTATACATGATGTTTGACTAAAGAAGGAGAAAGAAAATAAACAAGTGGGCCATTAAATGGGCCTTTTACATGGGCTTTTCTAATACTCCCTCGCAAGCTGGAGCGTACAAGTCGTATGCGCCAAGCTTGGATAGGCACTGATAGAAGAGGGTACTGGGTAGAGCTTTGGTGAGGATGTCAGCAACCTGTTCAGTACCCGGAACATGCTTGAGCTCGATCTTCTTCATGTGGACTTTCTCTCGGATGAAATGACAATCTACCTCAATATGCTTCGTTCTTTCATGAAAGACCGGGTTCTTAGCAATATGTATGGTAGCTTGACTGTCACATAGGAGGAGAGCTGGTGAAGGTAGTTTAACTCCAAGGTCGGTAGGGAGACTCTCAATCCATGTGAGTTCAGAGACTACAGCAGTCATTGCCCGATATTCTGCTTCTGCTGAGGATCGGCAACCACTGCTTGTTTCTTGCTTCGCCAAATAATCAGATGTCCTCCAAAATAGGTGCAAAACCCGCTAGTAGATCGTCGATCGTCGAGGGAGCCAGCGTAGTCGGCATCAGAGTATGCCACTAGTGTAGGAATGGAAGATGAGGTTTTGTATACAAGTCCTTGGCCAGGAGCTGTCTTAAGATATCTGAGAATGCGTTCCACAGCCTGGAGATGAGAGCTTCGAGGAGAGTGCATATAGCGACTCACGAGTCCCACAGCGAAAGATATATCAGGTCTTGTAACTGTTAGGTAGATAAGTTTCCCAACTAGACGACGGTAATATTCTGGATTTTGTAGAAGAGAATCAGAATCTGAGCCCTGAGCACATATTTTGTGATTTGCATCCATGGGAATGTTAATAGGTTTGCAGCCAGAGTAGCCTGCATCATGAAGAAGATCCAGGCAATATTTTTGCTGAGAGAGAACCAGACCATCTGACCGTCTGGCCACTTCCAGACCGAGGAAGTACCGAAGATGTCCCAGATCTTTAGTGTGGAAGACGGAGCTCAGATGTAGCTTAACGGCCTGTATGTTGTCCAAGTCATTTCCAGTAATAATGATGTCGTCGACATATACCAATAGGAGAACCGTACCAGTGGTCCGGTGGCGAGTAAACAATGAGAAGTCAGCCGAGCTTCGAGTGAAGCCAATTTCCCGGAGAGCTTTGTTGAACTTGTCGAACCATGCCCGAGGGGATTGTTTGAGACCATATAGCGATTTGAGAATGTGACAAACCCGTGACTCCCCCGTGGTCTCAAACCCGGGAGGTTGTTGCATGTAAACCGTTTCCTGAAGGTCGCCATTCAGGAAAGCGTTCTTGACGTCGAGTTGAAATAAGGGTCATTGGCGATGGACAGCAACAGAAATGAGAATTCGGACCGTGTTGAGCTTAGCGACCGGAGAGAAAGTCTCGTCATAGTCCAGCCCCTGTTGCTGGGTGAAGCCACGAGCAACCAAGCGAGCTTTGAGGCGATCAATGGTCCCATCAGGAGCATGTTTAATGACGAAGACTCATTTGCACCCAACAGGTTTCTGGCCGGGAGGAAGGGGCACCAAGGTCCAAGTCTGGTTGGCCCAAAGAGCAGCCATCTCTTCTTCCATGGCAGCACGCCACCCAGGATGTTGAAGAGCGTCCTGGACAGAAGTAGGAATAGAGACCGAGGATAGCGAAGTAGCCAAGGTCTGAAGAGGTGGAGAGAGGCGATGGAGAGAAACATAGTCCGCCATTGGATGAGCGGTAGAGGCCGACACCGGAGCAGCAGAACACGGAGAAGCCGAGGTCGAAGCCGACTGCAGAGGAGCAACGGGAGGAAGAGGGCGACGAGTATAGACCCGAATAACGGGCGGTCGAGGAGGGTCAATGGTGGGAGGAGGCGGAGGGATGGTGGGAGGTGAGTGGACGGGGATCACCGGCCGTGGGAGGGAGGGTGTGGTAGGAGGTGGTGGTTGAAGGGGTGGCAAAGGAGGAGGGAAGAAGGGTTGATCCTCCCGGAAAGTAACATCAGCCGATACAGAGACCTTCCGGGTGACCGGAGAGTAGCAAACATAGCCCTTTTGGGTGCGGGAGTAGCCGACGAAAATGTGTTTGGCCGCACGGGGATCCAGTTTGTCAAGAGTGGGGCCCAGGTTATGGACAAAGCAGGTACAGCCAAAAACCCGAGGGGTGAGGGGGAAGGCGGGTGCGGAGGGAAAAAGAAGGCTGAAGGGGGTAGCGTTCTGGAGAACCGGAGATGGGAGACGGTTGATAAGAAAACATGCAGTGGACACCGCAAAGTTCCAGAATACTTTGGGAACGTGCATGTGAAGCATGAGGGAGCGAGCAACATCAAGCAAGTGACGGTTTTTTCGTTCGGCGATCCCGTTTTGTTGAGGGGTGTAGGGACAAGAGGTCTGGTGAACAATACCGAAGTTTGCGCAGAGAGTGGCAAACTCGTGGCTAGTGTATTCCCGGGCATTATCAGAGCGGAAAGTTTTAATGGTGGTAGAGAATTGCGTACGAGTCTCTAACACAAAAGCCTGAAAGACACGAGGAAGCTCAGAGCGATCATGTAGGAGATACAGCCAGGTAGTGCGAGAGTAATCATCAATAAAGGTTATAAAATAACGATAACCAGAAATGCTAGAAACTTTATACGGTCCCCAAATATCAGAATGTATTAAATCAAACGGAGCAGAGCTCCGAGTACAATGTGCGGGATAAGAAGAGCGAGGTTGTTTGTCAAGAATACAAGAATCACATTTAAAAACAGGAAGAGAAATGTCTGGAAGCGCCTTCTGGAGGATAGGTAGAGGGGCATGCCCAAGCCGACAATGCCAATCAGTGGAGGAAACAGAGAAAAGGGATGTGGGAGAGACATCGAGGAGGTAGAGTCGTTCTGCAGTCGACCCCTACCAATGGTAATCCGCGTCTGCCGATCCTGTATCAAAAAACCAGAAGAGGTGAAGGTGATATAGCAATTCATATCAGTCGTAATACGACCAACAGAGAGTAAATTAAATGGTGAGGCCGGCACATAAAGAACGTAACAGGGAGAGAGAGAGAGGGAGGGAGGAAGAGATCAGCACATCCGGAGACCGGAACAAGCGCACCATTGGCCACAGTAATAGACGGGGGATGAGCAGCAGCAGAGAACTGGGGCGGCCGCATGGAAGTGATGTGGTGGGTGGCTCCCGAGTCCAGGATCCAGCGAGATCCGGAGGAAAGACAGGCAGTACCTGTAGTGGAGGTGGATACAATACCTGCATGGGAGGTGGAGGCAATGGAAGCAGATGGAGGGTTGAGGAGCCCCTGGAGTTGTTGCAGCTGAAGGCGAAGAGCCTCAAGATCCGTACCAGTCGGAGGAGAGCTATCGGTAACAGCGGCAGTAGGCGGGCGAGGAGGGTAGCCATGTTTCTTGTGACAGACTGCTTCAGTATGGCCATCCCGGCCGCAGTAGGTGCACTTGGGCCGTCCGCGGCCGCCACGGCCCCGCCCACGGGAGCCCGTACGTCCACTCCGAGTAAAAGAGGGTGGGGGAAGTAAAGGAGGAAGGGCCTGCTGAAGAAGGGCCGGCGAGGGTGGAGCAGGAGCCTCCGGTGGAGGTGGTACGCGAAGTAACATCGAGCAGACATCGGAGAAGGAAGGGGTAGTGGGTGAAGCCAGAACCTGGGCCCGGATACTGTGAAGGTGTGGCGGGACGCGAGCCATAATCATAGCAATACAAACAGCCTCCTTCTGGGCGCGTTGAGCAGCGAGATCAATAGTCGCGGGTTGGTGCTGAATCCAGGCCTCCGTGAGAGTTTTAGCACGGGCCACGAAGGAGGTCATGTCCAGAGCTTTGCCAACATCCAAAGCTTGAAGATCAGTGATGATGTCAAAAAGGTGCTGAAGGCTGTCCTTCCCGGAGTACAACGAATGAAGTTCATCCCACATGGCTTTGGCGGTCTCATGATACATGATCATCTGGTACGGCTCACCCTCCACCGAGTTCAGGATCCAGGTCTGGACGCGACCGTCATTTCGGAGCCAATCATCAGTAGGAGGAGTCGGTGAGCCCTGTATAAGGTGACGTGCAAGACCCTTGGCCTGTAAGACCCAGCGGACGGAGTGGACCCAGGGGATGAAGTTGGACTTGCCAGAGAGGGAAATAGTAGTAATCCGAAGCTCATCGCGGAGTTCGAGAGGAGCCACGTGGTCGGCCGGGGGTTGAGCGGTAGTGGAGTCGCTGGAGGACATGGCGACTGAGGATGAGCAGACAGCAGGGCACGGAGAGAACCAACCGCGCGGCAAGCAGCGGGTGAAAGGAGGTCGCGGCGAACTGGATGAGGGCGCGGCGAACTGGGTGAGGTCGCGGCGAACGGGAGCAGTCCGCGAAAGGAGGTCGCGGCGAGCTGGAAGAGGTTGCGGCGAACTGGAGCAGTCCGCGACAGAGGTCGCAGCGGTTGGGAGCAGAGCTGGATGAGGTCGCGGCGAACTGGGGGCAGTCCGCGGCAGAGGTCGCAGCAGTTTGGAGCAGATCGCAGCGGACTGGGGCAGGCCGCTAAAAAAACCGTGGCGGACTGAAGAAGAAACCGCGAGGAAGAAGAAGACACGCAGCAAGAGAGAAGAGGAGCGCACAACGGACACGAGGAGAGCCCGCAGCGGACAGGAGCAGTCCGCAAGAGACTGCGGATAGGGAGTCCGCGAGCAAAGAGGCTCGAGCGGACAGAAGCAGAGCGGGCTAGAGTGGAGCAGTCCGCGAGCAAAGAGGCTCGAGCGGACACAAACAGAGCATGCAGCGGACAGGAAGGATCGTCCGGAGCGGATAGAAGAGGTGGGCCCCACGAGTCAGGGCAGAAGATGTCTATAAGAAGCCTGAGGAGGGTGGAACCACGAAGAGAGAGAAGAGAGTCGGATGCAGAGGGGCAGTCCGCAGGAGACCGGAGCGGACAGGAAGGTAGTCCGCAGGAGAGCCGAGCGGACAGATGCAGAGGGGCAGTCCGCAGGGAAGGCAGACAAGAAAGGCAGTCCGCAGAGAAGCGGATGCAGAGGGGCAGTCCGCAGGAGACCGGAGCGGACAGAAAAGGCAGGTCTCTCTAGCTGTAACCTGGCTCTGATATCATGTTGAGAGTGCCCAAAGCTTGTATGTATTAATCAAGTATGTAAATACAAGGAGAGAATACAAATATATAGGAGAGAGGAGAGAAGAATAAATCCTATACATGATGTGGGACTAAAGAAGGAGGAGAAAGAAAATAAACAAAGTGGGTCATTAAATGAGCCTTTTACATGGGCTTTTCTAATAAATGTCTTTAATTATTTTCATTTGGTTAATGTCGAGTCATTAAGATGTTGTTAGTCATTATGAGTCTTGTAGCCTATTTTGAGGCATGTGTTGGTGTCTGAAGGGTAAGCAAGAAGTATTCTCCTTTCTCTTGTCTTGTTTATGAATTTTGGTAGCTCTCTCCTCCCGAGCACACCCCACCTAGGAAGCCATGATTTCGGCTCCACAATACCCCCACCGTCGTCATCTCTGCCTCCGACCCTTCCTCCGGCGATGTTATCGTTGTTACGGGAAAGGTCCATAACAACATGGTATCAGAGGGAAATCGACCTGCCCTGTCACGCGTTCTTCCTTTCACCTGCCATCGTCCAACACTTCTCTGTGGCGGCCTCCAACGGAAGGGGCGCAACCCTCTCCTGCGGTTTGTGGCGGGTTGTTGGTAGTTCTTGCGGTCTGGGTCAGCATACATCCTTGGTTAACCGGGCGGTTAGGTTTGGCTAACCGCGGTTTGTAGCGGACTCTTCTGGAGCTCTCCGGTGTCCAGCTTGGTTCTGTACTTGCGGTCTGGATGTTGGATCGTGGAGGTCGGCACAGGTGCGCGGACTGTTTTACCTGGAGGTCGCGCGGTCTGATGGAGCAGTCTGCATGGTGGCAGACTGGAGTTGTTCAGTGGGCGCGGTCTTGGTATCAGGTGGCGTGGTTACTTGGAGACCGCGGAGCTTGTCTGGTCTTGGTCTGTGGGACTAAGTGCAGCTTGTTGCCTAGCTCGTCGAGTTCGTCTGGTTTGTGGACTGCTTCTGGTATTCATCGAGCAGCAGATTGACTGGACACGGATTTTGTTCCAAGTCACTGGTTGCGGTTTGCGCTGACTGGAAGCAGTGTCTGCAGGGTTGGAGGACTTGTCGTCTATCTGGCCTTGTCGGTGATGCAATCTTCGCGGACTGGTGTTAGTATCCGCACCGTGCGGATACATGGTGTTAGCCGACAGGTCTGACGAGCGGTTATCCGATCACTCTGGGTGGTGACGACACTCCTCACACCTAAAATTAGGAGTTCTCGGCTCGTCATAAACAACAGTGAACAGTAAGAGCTAGCTCGCGCTTGGTTTTTGTTGTTACGGTCTTCTAACCGTTGCGACTAAGGAAGTTGTTCTGTGCAGGCTATGCGGCTAACATCAGGAGACTATGCAAGTAGTGAAGCTTGGTGTGGAACAGTTCACGGATAGCAGCAGGTCGCGGTCTCTGCAACTTGATTTCTTCCTCAGAGTTGCGGATAAGCAGAGCAGTTTGTCTGGTCTATCAGAGTGTTCTGTTCGTGTTCTTTCAGCATTTTAATAACAGTCTGCACGGTTAGCCGCAGATAGGCGGCTTCGGCGGTCTCGGCGGATACATCTGGCGTTTAGGCGACTTGTGCGGTTACAGCTTGCTGTCCGCACAGTTAACTTCTTGTGGCAGATTTCTGTTTCTCTTGGTTGCATTGTAATCATGTCTTGCAATGTATACCTCGCTCTGTAAAAGACGTTAATTTCAATTGGAAACTCTTGTGCTGTTGTTGCTACTGATTTTTACTTGTCTTTGATTGTGGTTGAGTGTTCCTGCGAACTCGTTTTCAGCTTATCATAGAAATTTTCACAATGGCAGTCTGTCGCTCTCTGCATCCCCCTCTACAACGTCATACTACAAGGAGCTATTTTGGCGCAAAATAAAGAAACCTGATGATCAAATCGGTCAAACTTTGTTCGAGGACAAGCTCAATTTGAAGGTCAGATGAGACGTTATGGGCGACGGGCCTAGTCATTATTATCTTTTAATGTCTTTAATTATTATCGTTTTATTAATGTTGAGTCATTAAAATTGTGTTAGTCATTATGAGTCGTGTAGCCTCCTATTTAAAGAAATGTGTTGTTCTGTGAAGGGTAAATAAAAAGTATTTTGTTTTTTGTTGTCTTGTTTATAAGATTTTGGTAGCTCTCTCCCTTTGAGCATACGCCGCCTAGCACTTAGGCAGCCGTGGTTCTGACTCCATAGTACCCTCCGCCGCCGTTATCTCCGCCGCCGTCATCTCCAATGATGCTGCCGGTGTAACCGGAAAGACACATAACAGTCCACTATTCTGGATTAGGGCTAGGGAGTTGATTTGGTGGCTGAATGGTTCATACAACTGCCGCAGGTGATTATTCAATGGGTCAGATGTTGTGAATGAAGGGTGGGGACGACTTGATGCAAAGGAAATACAAGGGAAAACACGATGGATAATATTTAGGAGTCGATACCTAGGACTTCGCGGAGTCGGCTCCATGAGAGGGCCATCGGATTCTGGTAAGATCTCCAAAATCTGCGATAAAAACCTGAACCATCCCGTAGTTTATATAGCCAAACACATTTAGGACATTCATCTTGAACTGCTTAGGTCGCACGTTCTTGTTGGTTGTCCAATCTCTCAAATAAAATTTATCAAAATAACAAAATATGGAAATGTCATTATGACCGCAATCGTGGTTTCATATCGTCCAGATGATGACCCGATTAATGCCTCTTGTGTGAAACGACACCCGTGGGGCCCAAGAAAAGTGAAGTAGTTTAAAAGTGGATGAAGTTCCTTTGGTGAAGTAGGGCGTTCACGAATGATGGTTCATGACCACCGTGTTCATGACCGCCACCTAAGGCTCAGTTTTGTCCGACGTTTTTGCTCGGGTGAGTTTGAAGAAAAACATCACCGTCATAAAATGTATGTTTGACATGACAGCGGTTATGACCGCCACCAAGAAAAGAAAACTAATTTTGAACTTAAAAGTGGATGTTCTTTAAGTGAGGTTGAGCGTTCATGAATGATGGTTTATTACCACCACGTTCACGACCGCCACCGCTGCGCCAAACGGAGCCCGACTCTCATGACCCTTCACAAGATGCTAGGGGACAAGCAATCTTTAATAAGGAACAAACATCATTAGAAAATATCTAATATCAAGTAGAGTTTATTTCTTCCAACCTCACTACCATCGTTACCACATGATGCATGGGTAAAGGACTTAAAATTAATCCAAATGAGAGGTAGGTTGATTGACACTAAAAGGGCAGGCCGGTGCACAAAGCATCCACGCACACAGCAAGGATCTGGGGAAGGGTCCCACCACAAAGGTGAAATGTATGTAAGCAAAGCCTTACTATACTTTTTTTGCAAGGGGCTCTTTCCAGAATTCGAACCCTCACACGGCAACACCTCAACCAGTGAGTCAAGGTTGTGAGCATATAAACAACAATTAACAAAGCCCACCCATTATCATCATCCTTATTCTTGTCCCTGCTATTTGTGACCTCATTTTGCATCTGTTCGTCTTGTTCATTTAAGATTTGTTAAACCCATACGTTCTACAAATCTTTTTGAGTGACTCTTCCTCTACTGCTGCAATTATTTGTAAACATGTCCTTTCTATTTTGCTTATGGCCAGGTATAGAGCTGTGACAAGCGCGTACTACCGAGGCGCCGTCGGCGCTCTGCTGGTCTACGACATCACCAAGCGCCAGAGCTTCGACCACATACCACGGTGGTTGGAGGAGTTGCGCAGCCATGCCGACAAGAACATCGTAATCATGCTTGTCGGCAACAAGTCCGATCTCGAGGATCAGAGGGCGGTGTCGACCGATGATGCCAAGGAGTTTGCTCAGGCGGAAGGTCTCTTCTTCTTAGAGACATCCGCCCTCGAAGCCACCAACGTCGAGTCCTCTTTCATGACCGTTCTTTCCGAGATATTCGGCATCGTCGGCAAGCGAAGCCTGTCGTCCACCGACGGCCAATCCGACGGCGCCGCTCCGCCTCTGGCAGGGAAGAAAATTGTCATAGCCGGC
Organism: Platanthera guangdongensis; assembly: GCA_039583875.1. Taxonomy (NCBI): domain Eukaryota; kingdom Viridiplantae; phylum Streptophyta; class Magnoliopsida; order Asparagales; family Orchidaceae; genus Platanthera; species Platanthera guangdongensis. The sequence continues at coordinate 166,947,205 of CM077165.1, read as the reverse complement.
CCAGCCCAGGAGATCCCCAAGAGCTGGGCGTGCTGCCAATCTTCATGATTCTCCTTCAATGGCTTCGGAGTTGGCCTTTTTTGTAGTTGTTTTTCCGAGTGAAGCAGCGGGTGAAAAGGCTTGAGAGCAAAATCCATTCACCCTCTTATGTTTTCTGAAAGAACTGTGGTAAATTAATTAGTTGGTGGTTCAGAAATATTTTATTCAGCAATTTCTTTTATATGTAAGCTCGAACGTTGTCATTATATAATATTACATATATCATAAATGAACGTCAATTATATTGAATTCCATATTTATTCATATTGCATGCCTCTGTTACAGTTAGTTGTCTCTTCAAGATATGTTCCTTTGAGAACATCCCACAACACTTACGGAACTCAATCTATTTTTATGTTAAAAATTTATTATCATTTCTCGGCAACCCTCAAAATCGTTGTCATGCCAGATACTTTTTTTTGACTATAATGTTTGTCTAAACTCACGGGAGCAAAAACGTCATGCCAAACAAACCCTTATAATAGGATCCGCTTCACGACTGTTATCAATACACCTTTTTAGCGACAAAATTACATGCCGCAATTGAACTTAAGAGTGACGCATCTTCAATGCAGCATTGAAGATGCGAACCTGTTGTTGCCACAAAACTGGTAAATGTGCTGCTGGGGTGCAGCCAAGCTCGTCAACCCAGGCTCAAGTTCCATAAAATAATGGAAAGTTAAGATGAGATGATGAATTTAACGAGTGCAAAGCAGCTGATTAATTATATTAACAACAAAAGACAAAAAAATCAATCTTATTGTTTGAACTTCGCAGTTTCCAGCTAGATTCTTGACCTCTCAGCGACTCAGGCTCCGTTTGGCACAGTGGTAGCGGTCGTAAATGCATGGGCTAAACTATCACTCATTAAGGATCACCGAACAAATATCATCCGTTTGAACATTGAACATAAAAGTGGATGAAATTCCTTAGATGGGCATTAACAAATGACAATTTAACCCCCCATATTCATGACCGCCATCACCGTGCCGATGAAGCGTAATAAAAAAATATCACCATCAATCATGTCAAGCAAATTTTATTATGAAAGAAGAGCATCATTCATAACCACGACTGTCATATTATCCAGACACAAAATACATATATTCTTCGTTACTTTGAGGAGATGCACAAACCCGAATAATAAAAGCAAAAAACAAAACTTCTCAACAAAAAAAAACACATCAAAAGTAGCGCTCGGGTTCGGTAGAGAATGCCAAAAACATGGTATTAGATTTTTTTTCTCAGGCAGCAGTAAGGGAGGGCTTGGAAGTGGCAGCAGAGAGCTTAGATCTGCGCCTGGCCAAGCTCTCACTGCGGCGCTCTCGCTGCTCCTTGAGCCTAGTGGCGAGAAGCTTCTGGTACTCAGCCGCCTCCGACTTTGCCTTCACAATCCTCCTCTTCTTCTCCGCAATCCGCGCCCTCTTCCTCTGCAGCGTCAGCGGAGTCACCAGCCTCTGAATCTTCGGCGCCTTGCTCCGCTTCTTCCCTGGCAAATTCAATCAAACACTTGGGTTTCACTCAAACGCCGACGGGCCATCATCCCGCTCGATGAAGATTATATATGATCAAGCATACGCGCGCACCTGATTTGGAGACGAAAGTGCGTCGATAGGTGTTGACGTATTTGCGGACGTCGTCTTCCTTGGACAGATTGAAGAGCTTGCGGATCTTGGAAGCCCTTTTGGGTCCCCTCATCCTAGGCTTCTCGATGTCGGTCAACCCGGGAAGATCATTTTTGCCTTTCTTGACAATCACCAAGTTCAGGACGGAGAGGTCAGGGCTGACTATGCAGCCACGGACGGACTTCCTCCGCCGCTCTCCATTTCGCCGGCCGTATCCACGGAAGCAAGGAGTTCCTGACAAAAGCAAAAAACACACAATTTGTTTGTCCATTTCCTATTTTATTGAGCTCGAGTGAATTGCATCGACCAAATTTTATTATAATAGCTCAAAAGCCGGTTCATTTATCATCTCATCTGATCTGAGAGTTGAACCAGGCATTAAGCCCTCAATGGAGCATAACTATACCTAAGATTCTAAGGATCAATTCATATTATTTAATTGCTACTTTGCTAGACATAAATATATACATAATTTATGAATTATAATTATCAAAATCTCACCCCCTCCACCTTATCTAACTAATATAAGCATTCCTCAATACATTTTTTCAACATTCATCGTAGCATATGCTGCTCATTATTTATGCCACTCAAACTTGAATTTTGAGTATTTTTTACAGCCCAACATCCAAATCTATATTATGATAATGTCTTAAAGTTTCCAAGATATTGGCTTCATTTGGCCGCCGTAAACGCGCTGGTCATGACCGTCGTTCGTGAGCGTCCAATCTCACCTAAAAAAAATCATGCATTTTCTATGATGATAATGACGTTTTTGGTCAAACTCACCAGAGCAAAAAGGCAGCACCAAACAAAGCCAATATTATCTTATTGCATGGTACTTCTATTTTAATCACTCGTCATTAACTCTAATGATTATATCCAATATAGGTTCGCTCCGGCAATTTTAGGGAAAAACACCACAGCCAAAAAATGTATGTTTAGCATGACAACGGTTATGACTGCCCAAGAAGAGAAAACTAATTTTGTACGTAAAAGTGAATGAAGTTCCTCAGGTGAGATCAAACATTCACGAACGACAATTTATAACCACCACGTTCATGACCGTTGCCGCCGTGTCAAACGGAGCCACATATTTCCATCATTAAGATCAATTCAAGACGGTGAAACTATATCACATCTAGGTATCACTTTATCTTTTAATAAAATAGTGTCAATAGTTAACATCACCATAACAAAAATTGTAAATCAAATAATAATTCCTTCTACTAATTTGAAAGCCTCAGTCTTCTAACAATAAAATGTTTTAAATTTTTCTATACTATAATGTCAGCAAGAAGCATACACGGACAAATCATTTTGAATATATTAATATAAACAAGTCCGTTACTATTACAATATCATGCCTAAATGTAATACTACTTGAGTTCAACATATTGTGAATGGAAATTGTTTTATCCATCCACAGCTACATTTAAACTATAAATAGTTAAAAAAAATCATGTAAGAAAGATATCATCAGACAACTCACTCATTATTTCACAAAATTTGTGTTAAAAAAGGGCAGCCTGGAGAACAAAGCAACCACGCGCAGCGAGGGTCGGGGAAGGGTCCCACCACAAAAAGTGAAATGTAGGCAAATCTTACCCTGCATTATTGCAAGAGGCTGCTTCCAGGACTCGAACCTGTGACCTCACGGTCACAAGGGAACACCTCAACCAGCGCAAGTTCAAATATTACAAAAAACAACTATAAATCTTAAGTACTTGATCAATTCTTTCATTATACCAATAACTTAAGTGATTAATGCACACAATTAAAATGCTCATGAAGTACAAAGAATTCAAACAAGAATATAAAACAGGTCATCAAAACGCAATTAAGCAATAAATAAATTAGTATTTTATAGAGCTACTAATTAAACAACAAACATGCATATTCACAATCATAAAAGATCAAGCAATTCAATGTTCAAGTATGCTCATTTATACGTTAAGATTGAGTATGCTACAGTCTGGTAGCTCTGATCAAATTTGAAATGAACTGAGCGTGGACTGAATTCTCAATAGATCAAGATCGAGATTGAAATGCATATATGATGGGGGATTGCACTTATGTATGAAAGAAAATAAAAATATATTTACGTATGTATTTAGTCATGAATTAACGAATATGTATATGCTAGGCTAAGAAGTAGACCTCTCTTAAGCAATAAGCGAACGCGTCCAGGAGTGAGGACTCCCTGCTTCATGGGAAAGCCCTGCTTGTCACATCCTCCCATGATCTTAAAAACATAACCCTTGAATTCCTGCCACAGACAAGAAAGTTACTTTTAAAAATCAAATGGATTATGAGACAGTTCAGGAGAGAAGCACGCACAAAAGATATATGTTATACCTCTCCAAGAGCATCTCCACTGACTTCCTGGGAGATTCTCTTATCATAGAATGCTCGACTGCATATTGTGCCAAACATTATATTACAAATTACTAGTATTTATATCCAAAAGTTCTCACAAACATTGACAAAAAAATTTAAGAATATAAAGCCAAGAGAACAGATTTTTACTTCAAAAGCAGAGCTATAAGATTTAAATGAAATGGAACAAAATGTACCTTGCCACACATCAAAGAAAACATTAAACTGAAGCTCAAAAAAGAACAATGGTAATCTATTATGACAAGACAGATACTTAAAAATGCTCTACGTATCGGATCAAACGTGTATCGGATACGGAAATTGCCCGGAAAATCGCGGAAACACGTTTCCGAAACTCTAGGAAAAACATTTTTAAATAAAGGAAAAAATAATAATTCTAAATTGCGCTTTTTTTATTAGTGCAAAAAATTTCTATTCTTTGTTCCTGTAGGAAGTTGATCCCGCTCCCAACTCTCGATCCCGCCCTGCTAATAAGCTCTTCTTCCTACTTTTCTTCTTCCTCCTCTTCTTCTTCCTCCACTGCTTCCTCCTCTCGTTCTTCCTCCTCTTCCTCCTCTTCCTCTTCTTCCTCTTCTTATTCTTCTTCCTCCTCTTCTTCTCCCTCTTCTTTTTTTCTTCTTCTACTTTTTGTTATTAGTGAAAAAAATGTTTTTCGTTGTAGTTGTAGGAAGTTATGTGTTCATGACTGATTTATATGTTTTTTGTAGCGTTTGTGGTCCAATATCTTTGTGATTTGTGATAAATTCATTAAAAGCAAAGCATTTCATGTATAACTCAGAGATCATAGTTCGAGATTATTTGCTAGTTTACATTGTTTAGAACTTATCATTGAAAATTTCTTCATTCCCTATACATTTTCATGCTTCGATGAGTATATCATCTGACCCAACTGTTTTTTTGATTTTTATCTTCTTAAGAGCATCATTTACCTCTGATACTTGAATTTTACAATAAAACGTTATGTTCTTATACTTCTTTAATTTACTTAACTCGTCCAAATTTAATTCATTGTTTTGTTTCATTATATAGTTGATAAAAGTATCTTTTTCATCGCTTTTTGATATTCACATAATCCGTCAAAAATGTATCTGTCTCATTTTTTATGCATTTCACTTGACTTAAATTTTTTGTCTTCCTTTCTCTAGCTCGAGCAATTTTATATATGTCACGCACTTCATCTTTGATATCAAGTCGCTTATAAAATTATTTATAACTTGACTTCTTGTTTTACTTACTGCTTGTTTAGCTTCTTTTTTGACGACTTTATACCTGCTAAATTTTCATCAATCCTACAGGGGTAAAGTGATTTATAACTAGCTCTCTTTGATGTTACTTTGTCATGCACTTCCTCTTTCCACCACCAAGATTCTTTATTTGGAGGCGCACAACTTTTTGATACTCCAAGTATGTTCTTTCTATTTATCCTTAAATACGAAGAAATAACTTTTCATGAGACACTAATATCAATATAAGTGTCATCAACTAGTTGCTACATAACTGTTGTCTTGAAAGCAACCTATTTTTTCATCTTCAAGTTCCACTACTGAATTTTTTGCAACTAATACTTATATTTAAATACTATAAAAAAATTTAAAAATGCTTTTCATATTCTTATTTTTAAAAAAATCATGTTTCTCGTATCCGTTTCGTATCATACCATATATCATGTTTCCGTCCCCTTGCTACATATATGAAAATACGAGAATAGGTAAAAAAAATATATCGTTAGTACAAAACTGTAAGGCAAGAAAATTCAAACTCCTGCATACCTGACCTTTTTTTTAAACCAGGAACAGCATGCAAGTAAAACTATTTGCAAGACCAAAACACTTACTTAAAAAGACTTCCTAACCCTAGTAGGTCAACTTGGACTTGGGTCTTGACAGCAGAGCAGCCATGCTGACAAGGTCAACATTTACTAATTTTTTAAGCTGATCGCCATCATCATATTATCTCAACTATCTAGGAACAGCCTTAAGAATCATCATCATCTGTTCCTTCCAATATGAAACATGAGGTTTAAACTAACTCCTTGTTAACTTCTCTTTACTGGTTTTTTCTCAATTAATCCATTAGTAGTAATTTAAGTTACTAATCTTTAAGGTACCTTCCAGGCTTTTTCCAACTTCATTGAACATAATCAAACCAAATTAAACCAACTTTGAATGCTCAAAGCAAGGGGACGAACACTTATCAAAGCTGTGTTGAAACCTCAATCATGAAGGAGATGCAAACCTCAAGTATTTGAGAGAGAAAAAAATCCAATAGAACCATAATTAAAAATATTCCATTAATTATCATATCACATTACATGCTTTTAGGAATAGTATAATAAGTTTTGATAATAATCATCAAATATCATAGGATTAAACATCTCACTTTGAACACTATTAATTCATCAGCGTGTGAGTTCTTCGAGATATCGCCGGAGCCCAAAAAGACTGTTGGCGGCCGCAGCACCAAGGTGAAGTTGGGAGGAAACGAGTAGAAATATAGGGTGTGGCTGGGAGATCAAAAACAGAAGTGTTTTTTGTGTACAACCTCGTATTCGGGGAGTGGGGTCCCCAAGAAAGCGTAAGGTGTAATCCAGATAACGGTCTGGGACCAGTGAGCCCAAAGGCTAAGGGGGCAAAGGGGCGGGTGCGGCGGGAGGATGGCACTCGCCCCGGCCTTACTTCAGGGGGCGGGTGCGGCGGGAGGCCGCCGCCAGCCCCGGCCCCATTTCCAAGGGGGGTAAGTGCGGCGGGAGGCCGACACTCGCCCCGGCCTTGCTTCAGGGGTGGGGTGGGGCGGGGGGCCGGCACCGGCCCGGCCTCATTTCCAAGGGGGAGAGTGTGGCGGGAGGCCGGCACTCGCCCCGGCCTTGCTTCAGGGGGCGGGTGCGGCGGGAGGCCGGCACTCGCCTCGGCCTTGCTTCAGGGGGCGGGTGCGGCGGGAGGCCAACACCCGCCCCGGCCCCATTTCCAAGGGGAGCGAGTGCGACGGGAGGTCGGCACACGACCCGACCTTGCTTCAGGGGGCGGGTGCGGCGGGAGGCCGGCACCCGCCCCGGCTCCATTTCCAAAGTGGGGGAGTGCGGCGGGAGGCCGACACTCGCCTCGGCCTTACTTCAGGGGGCGGGTGCGGCAGGAGGTCGGCACCCGCCCCGTCCGGCTTGAGCAGCTCGCTTGGCTTGAGCAACTCACCCGGCTTGAGGGTCTGCTATTTTGCCGGGGTATTTCAGTAATTTCAGAGCAGCGAGATTGCGTTATTGGCAGGTCATCCCCACCCTAAAAATCTATAAATAGACCCTTGGGGTGCCTTGGAGAGGGATCTGTTTTTCACCACTCCTCATCCTCTTCCTTCATCCTCCAAGACACCTAGCTCAGCATTGGCTATGGAGGGGGGGATCTCAAAGGTCTTCCGGGTGTGAGGTGGGACCTCCGCGCTAGAGCCAAGGGTCATTTCCCAAATTCAGGTCTCTCACCAAGGGACGGCTTGGGAGAAGTAGGTGTGAGCTGCACCCTAGGCCTGAACTCTAGGTGGAACCGAATTTTGATTTCAACATTCTGTGTCATATTAGAAGAGCGTTTTATGTTCAAGTATTTTTCCCCAGTCTACTGAACAGGGTGGGGGAATATGAGTTTAATCTAAACTCTTAGGATTCACCCAAAATAAAATAATTCTGAAAATTAAAATAAATTACTTTATTTAGTGACTTTTAATTTCAAAATTATTTATAGATTATTAAATACTTAATTTTGTTTAAAAAAAATTGCTAGCCTTAATTATCATAAACCTATCTTTTATTCAGAGTTTTAATAAAAGATCACGCAAATAAACTGTCAGAGCTTACACAATAAAAAGTGTGATAGCGCAAATAACAGCTACTTTGTCATCGAATCCTACTAACTCCTCTCTTGATTCCATATCTCCAATTCCCGACACCTTTAAAATATTTGCTTACCCAATTTTCCCACCTATTTCGGAAACCCACAACGCATCCACCTTCACGGTCAATTGATCACATTATTCCCTTCTTAATTCATCACCGATAAATGTAAAACCATTTTGTTATCCACACTTCTAGAAAAACAAGATTGAGCAATTAATTACAACAATGTTGCAAACTAGTCTTATCAGGCTGAGTACATCTAATTTTAGTGTCATAGTTATTCTTATTTACAAAAAGATTGCCAGATCAGCAGATGGCGTTGTTGCATTATCGTGCGATGAATAAAATAATAATTGAAAATAGATTTTCAATTTCAACAATCGATGTACTATTGGACGAATTATCTTTTGCTTGAGTATTTTACAAACTAAACCTACATGCCGGCTACCATCAAATTCAAATGTCTGACACCAATATTTATAAAATATCTTTCAGAACTCACCAAGGACATTACGAGTTTACTATAATGCCCTTTGGATTATCAAATGCTCCCTCAATTTTCTAGTCTTTAATGAATTGAATCTTCCAACCTATTTATGGACATTTATTGTGACTTCTTGTTTTCATGATATATTAGATTGTAGTATTTTTGAGTCACAACATTTTTACTATTTGATAATCATTTTTAACCTGCTAGCAGAAAATGAACTGTATCCAACGTTTTGAAAGCTGGACAGGACATCGAACCAGTAGAGGAAAAGGGTCAAAGTTAAACCGATCCAACCGGTTTAACCGGGGTCATACATATATATAAATATACAACAATATTAAAAAAATAAAAAATAATTAACATTATATCAAACTTTTGCATATATATTGTTAATTTACTATCACTATATACAAATAAAAATGATATATCCATTATATATATGGTATATCCATTATCACTACATGCATATATTTTTAAATTATATTTGAAAGGTATATATATACATATATATTTATTATAAATATACTAATATATCTCAACAAAATTTAATTTTTTATTTATACACATATGCATATATATGTATATTATATACATATATATTTATTTATTTATTTACATATTTAATTTTATATTTATAGAAATATGTATATGTATATTATATATTTTAGTCAACTTCACCAAGTTTCAAATGGCATGGTGGTCTCCATCCATGGCAAATCTAGAAGTGGATCCATACCTTTTTCAGAGATAAAAATTTAGGGCGTCATGACTCGTCTGGTACCTAAATCCGGACTTGGTTACCAGTTCATTGACCCGCCCACCCATTTTACCAATTCTAGGACGTCTATTGCAGTAGCGGGCCTTAAGCCTTGACCGGACCGGCCGGGGGTCCGGTCGGCGGTCGGCCAATTTTAAAAAGCTCGATCTTATCTCAAGTTTTCAAAATATTTGATCCTTTCAACTGGAATTTAATTCCTCATACATTGTATTTCTAGCGAGACAATTTATCCCTATAAAACAAAAATTACAACACTTCTCAATTTTGCAAAATCTCTGATGCAAAAACACGCACAAGCCTTCTTAGGATTAGCGGGATATTATCAAAATTGTATACAAAAAACGCGTATTGCTTCTCCACTTTCAAATCTACTAAAAGGAATACCTTACAATGGATGGGAAATTCTCAATGCGTTTTTGAAACTTTAAAAAACTTATTACTTGTCTCTCCCATTTTATTGTTGCGGTTTTCTTCAAACCATTTGGCATTCAAAGAGATGCCTCCAACATCAACATAGGTGTAATTCTTTGACAACAAAACCGACTTATTGCCTATTTTAGCAAGAATTAACATCCCTGATGTAGTGCAAATCTACTTATGTTATAGAATTGTATGCAATCATTAATGTCGTGACAAAGTGCCGTCAATACTTACTTGGGCACCCTTTTACTATCCTCGTTGATCATAAAAGTCTCCATAATCCATCAACGCATCACTTATGATACGGGCTAGCTGTATGGCCCGTATCAAAATCTAAAACAAAGAACATGAACTCGCATTGCATGAAATAAATGATACAATCAAGAGACAAGCTCTTGCCAAGCACCCGGAGGCTAGGTCCTCTAAATGACTTCCCTCTCCAAAGAGAGACCAAGGACTATCACTCAAAAGATAACTCTCACTACCTAAGCAACTCCATATATATAGATGGAGGCCCCACTACAAGACAAGACACTACAAGACAAGATACATATCAATATGCATCAATACTCTCCTCCTGAAAAAACAACCATGTCCTAAAGGTCCGTAAGGGTCATCCGCAAGCGCCATGCGGTCAAAATCCTTGAAGTCAAGACCATCGTCTTCAGATCCCACCAGCACACACAAGTCTTTGAAAGCACGAACATAAGTGAGAGAATACGACTGTTGGCAACAGAAGCAAAAGACATTACAACGAAGCTTCGGCTTCCCATGAGATAAGCGGTGGGGTCGTCAGGGCGCTGGTGGAGGCGGGCTGGCGGCGGCAGGCCTTACAGCGGGGGCCCAGGCAGCCAGTCAGGGGCCAAGGCAGGGGCAGGTGATCCAAGCTGGCAGAAGGCTGCGGGGATGTCGACGGCAACGACTTGGGTGGTCGGGCTAAGGAAGACAATTGGGTACTTGGGTGGTGTAAAATTCCTCATCAAGAAAACAAGCTTTCTCCACGACGCAGGAAAAAAAATCGGATATTAAACCCGGATGCGCGCCCAAAAACTAGGTTGTAGACCCCCAAGGAAGTATCCCAGGTAGTGGTCAGGGGATAGATTGGACACGTGCGCGATGATCTCGATGAACTCCTCAATGAAAGTGGTCACGGTGTCGGATAGGTGCACAGAGCTGAGAAGCTTGTAGACATTGCCCGCCTTGTGGGTATCATATTGTTGGAGAAGTTCCTCTTTCAACGTGGGTCAGGAGAGGTAAGGAGCCTACTGGAGCGTCCAACCCTCCATATAGATAGTGTCAATGGGAACCTTCAAACTGGCGGGAGTGGATTGAAGTTCGAAGAACTATTTGACGTGGACGATCCAACGAGAGGGTCAGTGTCGTCGAACACAAGGATCTCGATCTGATGGAGATGGGCCTATCGGATGTCCGCAGCGGGGTGAGAAACCACATGTAGTTTGGGACGAGCTGACGGGTTTGCAGTGGGGCAGGTGGAGTGGAGGGTTAACCGTCGTGGCTTTGAGCTCTCTAAGGAGAATAATGACATCCTCAAGCCTAACTTTGAGTTGGTTCCAACGATGGAAGTTGGTGGAGGCAGTGGCAAAGCTTTCTCGTCAGCATGGAGGACCATTGAACGAGTCACGGGCATGGAACAATGACTGGGTGTAGCGGATAGAAGCGTTGGGATGCGACAAGAGACCCGGGAAGGGCCCCGAGACAAGGTAGTGGTTGAAGTGGCGTTGGAATGCAGAGTTGTTGTTGGAAGTCGTCGGAGGTGCGAACAGATACAACTGGAGAAGAAGAGCAGATTAGAGGCGTGTGAAGCTGAAGGCTCATTGGAATCACAGGTGAAGAAGGGAAGGAACCAGTGGAATCGTAGGATGTCGATGCAGATGTCATAGGCGCATGCACAGTGCGGGATGTCGATGCGCGCGACTTCTGGAATCGTTGTCTGATGTTGATGCAGAAGTCATGGGAGTAGACAAAGCAGAGGCAAATTGATGTGATACGGGAAAGGAGAGTTGTGCGGGACTCGTCGAGACAGATCAGGTGCATACGACAACGAAGATGCGTTGCTGGAAATCGATGGCGTTGGTTGACTCATGTGGGAGGGGAAAAAGGTGTCGGTAGAGGAGGAAAATCCAATTAGGGTTGAGTCAGAAACCCTAAATGAGGGGCAGGTCAGATCAACTGATGCGGGCTAGCCATATCAAGATCTAAAACAAAGAATATGTACTCACATTGCATGGAATAAGCAATACAATTGAGAGACATGTTCTCTCCAAGTATATAGAGACTGAGTCCTCCAAAGCACTTCCCTCTCCAAAGAGATACCGTAGTCTATCACTCAAAAGATAACTCTTGCTACTTAAGGGGCTCCTTACATAAATGGAGATCCCACTACAAGACAACACACTACATGATAAGATACGTATCAATACATATAAAATTACATACCCAAAGCAACAACTTTTTTCTTTCCAAGTTAATTGGTTATGACTACACTATACAATATAAGCCTGGGAAAAGTTATGTTGTGGCAGATACCTTATCCCATTATCCATCGCAATTACCCTCAGCACCTCGAGCTAAGTTACAACACCGTAAAACAGTGGCTTCGGCACAGTCACCCTGTAAGATAGACTTTTACATGATTATGCCACAAACCTCATTTACAACCCCTATTGTGGCTTTTGTTATCTGGAATATGTTGGAAAATTGCAAGCCTTGCCCAAACTATCATATGAGGTCAGGACCCCATCTTTCTCAGTAATATTGATCCAACCTCGTCAAATTACAAGAGACAATTAAAATATAGTTCAGTCAATCACCCTCAAACTAACGGATTGGATGAGAGGATGAATCGATGCACAGAACAATTTCATTATAATACATTTTTTAATTCTGTGATTGGCATTCATTTGAGCTCGTGTTTGATCGTCCTCTCTTAGTTTAGTATCGTATTGTGCATGTGCTAATAAGAATGCGACGGTAGAGATGACATTGCGAACATGGATGAACTAACTCAACACTGTCGCGTGAACTTACAGAGATCACAACAACACATGAAAACCCACACCGACAAGAATAAAATAAATATAAAATTCCACACAGGCGACTGGGTACTTCTAAAATTATATCCCTATGAAAATACCGGCAACAGGAATACTAAATTTTAAATTGTATGGCCCATTCAAAACCACAAAGGAAATAAGGCGAACGGCATACCGCTTAATCTTTCCACTAAATTGCAGAAACAAACCCAGAAAATAGTATATCTAACAGCCAAGAGCATCAACAATGAACCCATCCATGAAGTTATGAACTGCATTCCATCATAAACACACGCCAAATGATTTGGAAGGGCCGTACCATTACCGGACGACAAGTTTTATTGACGAGATTATCCCCAAAGGACAACACCTACGAGACCCTAGATTCACTACAAGAGTTTACAGATAAAGGAGAAACATCTCGAGCACTTCATCCCAATCTTCCATATGTGCACTTTCCACTTACCCTACATCAGATTCACTAGAATTTCCTGTGGAAGATGATGAGAAAATGCGAGGACAAACAACCAAAAAAACACACATCAGATTCCACAAAAAATAATGATTTGACAAATAACCTCATGGAAAAAAACTAAAAACAGCGAGATCGGCAGAAACAGACAACCAAACGATGGCAGTTTATTTGGCTTGACATCCACTTAGTTTCAAAGGGATCCAAAAACTTACTCCAGAGGTTTCCTCATTTCCCTTTCCACCGAAGATAAGAATTGCATCTTCATCGACAACAAAGACGACATCAACTCTCTCCGCTTCCTTCTCCAAAACCACGGGGATAGGGTTATTTACACAACGATATCAAGGGTGTTGAGGATATCTCCATTTAAAAGCGGTGGCATTTGTAATGAGTCCCTTTTTAAATCCAACGACGGCAAGACAACAACATTGATCTAACGCTCCAAATAAAACCAAAGATGAATGAATTGATACAAACAAGGGAAGCCCGCCACAAATAGGATGGAGCAACGCGTTTAGTAAACAAACATTTGAAACAAGCGAATGTTCGACATCTGTAAAGCTCCGAGAATTGTAATGAGGATTATGAATGTTAATGAAGTTTATTTCTGTTTTTCATCTTCTATCCAACCTCCTCTTTTCCCTTAGCTCCGGCCATCCCCCTTCGGCCATTCTTTTGTATGATTGTATCCTCACATCATAATAGTGATTTTCGTACTATATTAAGTCAACCACGTTTCATACATACCTAGAGTGTTTCTGACCCAATGGCTTCTAAAAATTTGCACAGTCAACTCTGCCAAGAAGAAATTTCGAGGCAAGATTTTCTAAGTTGATTTCACAAGTAATGCTAACAAAATAGAACCAACAATTGATATGATGCAGCACAAAACAGTTAAAAATAGATCCCAATGAACATCATCCTCCAACGGAAAAAATCCGTACTTCAGATATTGGCCGTGTGAAATAAAATGCTGGAACTTAATAAGCAGTAGCGATTACTAGGAACTAAACCAAACAAAAAACGAAATTAAGATCAGCTGAGCGAAAAAGGAAGCAGTAGATCCAGCAGAGATATGAGGAAAATAACGACGGTTCCCGGACGAGGTGCAGATTAAGGAAATTAACCGGAAACAACGTACAGTTTTTGATCGTCATCGATCTCAAGCTTTTTCTGGCATCCAGTGGTTGGATTTGCAATGTTGAACTGCCATAATAATAGAGAATTTACAAACAAGAGAAATTACTGAAGGGGCGGAAGAACTCACGAAGCATTCAAAAGAACAAATCAGAATCGAAAGTTTATAGTTGATAGAGGTTATATAAGGAACCTTCATCTTGGATCGATAACTCCTCGCGCGGAGAGAGCAGCCGCAGTGAAAATGTTGCCGCTGCTTCGAAGCTCTTCCCAAAATCTAGGGTTTCCGGAGGAAATCTTACATTATATATATCTTCATTATGTTAATCGCACTCCTCATATGACTATCCGGATCTCAACTTGATTTTAAAAAACTTTTTTTCTAAAACTTTACTTGTATATCATCCTCCCCATCTTGCAGAAGCCGCACCTCGTCTTACTCTTCGCCGAGCTGCTCCCGTCTCCGGCATCTTCTTTGCATCATCTTTCTCTTCGGCTAACAAGTTGGTGCTCATTTCAGCGTGTTCCATCGGTCAGCGCCTGTGTCCTCCATTTCGTCGAGTCGATCTCATCTCCCCTACTAGCACCGACGCTACCACTTGTAGCATCCTCCTCGCGTCACCTTCCTCTTCGGTTAACAATGATTCTTTCAGGTACTCAAACCTAAAAATGGGAAAAAAAAAATATATCAAATGGATTTTTTGTTCCAGATTTTCAAAAAATGGAGAAAATATATCAGCTCTATGGCTCTATGCAGATATTTTGGGTACTCAAAATATAATACCTGAGAGAAATCATTAATCAACACTACTCTATTAGTCATCTCACGCACACCACTTGGGAATATTTTCTGGTGCGTAAAGAAAAATGTTGGGGTGCGGCAAGAAAAAAATGTGGTGAAGTTATATTTTTGGGTTGTGATTAACAATGAGGTGCGAATAGCCAAAACCGAGCTGCGTTTAACAATTTACAATACTATTAGAGTGTTGTTATGTGCAGACCACATTTGGCTATGTGCAAACCAAAAAAAATATCAAAATTAAATTTACTTTTTCTTTATAAACTTTAGGTGCAGTTCCAGAAAAAAACACTGGCCTCCTGCGCGGCGTCGTCCTCCTCCGGTCAGGAAAGAAGAAGACGGATCGCCAGCATCCTGATCATGATCTACACCGCCATCGCCGGCATCCTGATTTCCGACATCAAGCTCGTCGGGCGCAACGCCCTCCTCCCGCCAGGAAAGAAGACGGATCTGGATCCACAGAAAATTGAATCTTCTTCTTCGTCATCAAATCAGAAATGGCATACGTTTTGAGAGAGTAATAAAGGCGTTGGGATGGAGAGCGAAAGCAGGGGTGGGGAGGTTGAGAAAGAACAGGAAGGTTCCTTCTCTTTCTCTCTCTTCCCCGGTTGACCAGTACAGTACAGATGGTATACGTTTTGTGGAAGGAGGAAGTAAATGTTTTTCCACCATTTTCCCTGTTGATGGAGATGGCTGGATATTTTTGGGGTTTGCAGAGGGGCATTTGTGGCACCACATTACTTGTATCTTTTGCTTTGGGAGGAGGCGGTTTGGTATGATTTTGTTTGGTTTGGGACTCATTTCCTTCTTCCCTCCTTTCACTGTCATTCTCTCTCATCCGCTCTCATCCTCTGCCCTTTTCTTTCTCTTCCCTTTCACAATAATTTGGCATGAAAAGGCGCACAGGTTTTCTTCGTTTTTAGTTAAGATGTTCTGTTGCATCGGTGCTTTGCTTAATAATTTGTCTTCCCTTTTCTTGCTTAGCAGAGTTCACATTTAGGTTTGCACCTAACATTTGGGTTGCACTTAAAATTTTTGGGTTTGCACCTAACCTTGATTTGCACATAGCCAAAATAAATTTGCACTTAACATTGCTCTATTATTATTGAATTATATTAGAGAGAACGATATGGGCCAGTAAGATAAGAGCATAAGAATTTGGTGGGCTATTAATTTTAAGCGGCTTTGAAGCCCAATATTATAGCGCTTAAGCTAGTTAAGCTTCAAATCCTAACAACAAAAACAAAGGCTTCTTAAGTTTCGCCGTTTTAGGTGGTGTTTGAGTAGGCTTTTTGCCCACCGCACTGGTATTTTGGGAATAAGCTAAGTTTGGCGCAGCTTAATTTAAAAACACCGGTTTAATTCCACTGCTATTTTATACTAATCCCGATCCGCTAATAATTAACACGTTCAGCCGTAGAAGCGAGCCGCCTGCTGTTTCTCTCCCGAAACTCTATCGCTACCAGTGATTTCCTGATACCCCTCTCACGAGCGGTGAGACATCTCGATCGCTGCTTTTAACGTCGTTAAAAACGGTGCATATTGGTTGACATCATGCAATGCAATGGATGCTCGACTAATTTTGTGTCAAGTATAAAGTTGGCATCTAAGACAACAATAACTCGCTTACATTTTTGTTGTAGAAGTATTTAAACCTTTAATTAATTCTCATTTTCATTTCACTCTGCTCCATTTTCGATGCGACTATTTTGCTCGAAAAGAAGAGTAGACTGTAAACCCCATTCATTCTCAACAATATGTTGTCCCTTTGAAGGCACAACTGACTAGCTCTGCTTAAATCAAAAATATTAGCCATCCCTTCTTTGACAGCATTAAACCCCTCAGTTAAATTTTCAAAAACAATAAATTATTCTCCTTCAACCAAATAGCTAATAAAAATGACTAACCACATTCTCATTCTTCATGGACATCCACTCCTTTAATTGCTTCTACTAAATGCACAACAACAACCAATTTTATTTTATCATAAGATAGAAATGTTTTTTGTCGCTAAAGATATTTAGTGGCGGAATTTTTGTGCTCATCTCGCTAACGATATTTAGTGACCATAATTTAATACTTGGAAACATTTGAACCGCTAGCCATCCACACTACTTATTTGAGATAATTATTCCAAGGCTCGCAACTTTTCTGGGGATGCTTAAGTTAGGGCGAGCTCTGCACTTGCATTGTTTCGGCTCGAGTTCATAAGTTTAAGTTTAGAAAAATATAAGCGATTTACAAACAAAACTCATGCTAATTATAAATAAGATTGATTAAAGCTCATTTTATTTATATTCTCACTTCACCTTTGGTGAAATTTTTTTGAATCAAAGACGTGTTTTTATGGTTCTTCGTGTTTCCGTATTTTCTCCATTTTTGGTGGGAAAAATGTCACTGTTAGCCCCTGAAAATACATATTTAGTAATCTCCATTCTTCATTCTCAACGTCCAAAACATCATTTTTAGCCGCAAACAGCTTCTATTCCCATTGCATCAAAATACCACGCCTAAACAAACAACCATAAATGTCTTTTTTTTGTTTTGGAAAGCAACGATAAAGTAATAAATAAAGTTAGAAAATGGATGTAATGAATAAAGTTGAAAAATGTCATAAGGATTTCGTATTAAGTGGAAGGCTGAGATTCCTCTACACTGAATTATCAAGCCATACAATAAAGACAGAGGGCAAATAACAGACCCCTCCGTTGAACACAATCTTGGGCACGAAGCTCGTGTCATTCAATATTATAAATGTATATTTTGCATATCTGGATAGACATTTAAAAATAACATCACATCGAAAAGTATAGACTGAGGAAAGAAATATAATAATAACGATGCTCGACTAGAATAGAGCAAATAAATTAATTTATCTCATCCCCATCAACTTCAGTATGCGTTAGAAAATTCTGCAGAAAAAACAAACAAACTTTGCAACCACACAACACGTTGAAAAGCAAAAAACCAACTATACTATCGGCTTCCTAATACAAATTTAAACTTCCAATATTATAATTAAAGCCGATGGAAATTTAAAGGGCGTTTAAATTGGCAGCTCAGTTTTAGAAATTGGCAGTCCAACAAAATAATAAAAAACATACATAATATGACCGCTAATAACAATATAAAATGCAGATCACGCATATTTTAAAAATAGGTCTAGTATATGATATTTTTAGAAAAAGTGTTCAACATGGAAGTTGTAGATCTGCACGAGATCTACAACTTTTATGTTGAATACTTTTTCTAAAAATATATATTTAAAAATTTAATTTTGGGGCTGTCAGTATCCATCGGGCTGGCAATAGCCATATTTTTGACTGTCATTATCTTTGCGCTGTCAATATTCATATAGGGGCTGCCAATATAAACACCCAAATTAAACAGCCTGCGACAATTTTGACAAGCTGGGGGCACGATGATCTCTGAGAGCACAGAAATTTGAACTTTGAGAGATTAAGGCTTTGTTTGGCGCGGCGTTTTAAGAGCAGCAGACCGCTGATTTTTTAAACGCCGCGCCAAACAAGATTTTAGGGAACAGCAGTGACAACAGCCACCGCTATTAATATCGGTGGCTCGCTATTTCTAGTCGCGGAAATTTTCCGCGACTCGGAAATAGCAGCAGCGCAGCAGCCTTTTGGCTGAAGTGCTCTGTCCTTTTTATTAATAATTATTATTATATAATAAAATAATTAAGTAATATAATAAGTTATATTAATTTAATAATTTAATAGGTTATATAATAAGTTATATAACGTTATATATTTTTATAATTATTATAATTATTATAATTAAGTTCTTCCAAACAGATTCGCAAATTCCGCCGTCACTCTGCAAAAATGATGATTATTCCACCACTTCTTCTCACCACTGTTTCTCCAGTCGCTACAGCCGCGCCAAATAGAGCCTAAGGCTTCATTTGGGAAAGAGTTTTGGTCCGGTGCGTTTTGCCTAAATGAAAAGCTGCCTCAAAATTTCATTTGTTTATCCGCCTAAATTTCGAACCGCGCCTAAAAGCACCGTGTTCATTTTTCGGCGTCTCCAAACCGGAGCAAAGAGCTCCAATTTTTCGCGTTTCAAGGTCACGCGAGGGCTTGCGGCTCTTCTCCGGTGGCATCGAGCTCGCGTCTCTTCTCTGAAAGCGTCGTCGGCCTCACGGTTCTTCTCCGGCAAAGACAGCTCTTCTCCGGCATGGTGGTGGCGATCGTGAATAGCTCCGCCTCCTCCAAGCTCACGTCTGTCGGCTTTAATCGAGATGTCGGAAACGAGCTCCTCCAAGCTCCGCCTAAAGACGCCGGTGGTGACATCAAAAATAGAAATCGCCTCCTCCAAACTCCAGCCGCCTCCTCCAAACTCCAACCGTCTCCGCCTCCTCCAAACTCTAATAGCCTCCTCCAAACTCCAGCCACCTCCGCCTCCGCCTTCAAGCTCCAGCTGCAGCCTCCTCCAAGCAGTAAAATTAAAATATATGCTATAGTATATAGTATAAACAGTAACATTAAATTAATAAAAATAATTATAATTTTAAATATATATTATTTTCAATTATTTATATATATATATATATTAGAAAAAATAATAAAAAAAACTTTATAATAAAAAAATATTTATAAAACGTCACCGTTGTTTTGTCAAACGGTTTTCTGTTCTGAACAGCTCTGCAAACGCAGACTATCCAAATATATCTCTATTTCCAACAATCATTTTCCAACAGTTCCATTTACAAATATACATTTACAACAGGTTCTTTTACAGCCGCAACCGCTCTCCCAAATGAAGCATAAACTAACTGCGGCTGAGTTCACCGGAATTAAACGAGCAGGACAAGCCCCCAAAAGAGTAAAAATGATGTATCCTTCCTTCACCCAAAAGGAAATTTGAATATTTTCATCACCTTAGTTATTTATCTCATATCCCGCCACTATTTTTGATACATAAGTGGTCGAAATTCATTCTAAATTCACCATTCATTTTTGCAAAAAAAATTAAGGAAGCCCGGCCCCTGTTCAGAATACCATAGTCTATTTTTAGACACCAATAATAACCCTCACTCAGCTATTACTCTACGTCGGGAAAGCTCAAAAACATTTTGCCACATATCAAATTAGGAGCCCCATACGCAGGATTTTTTTGGTAGAAGCCGAGTGAGAATTTATCCTAAACTCTAATTTGGGATCAGGGTGCTCGCATAAAATTGACTGGAAACTTAAAGAAACACAAGTGAACCAAGTAAATTTCACCAAAAACTCGTTAACACGGCTCTGTTCAATCAGCAGCTCTCCTCGAAGGAAAATACATATTTAAAGAAAACAACAAATTACAACTTCTTACAAGATATAATCCGACAGATGATTACTTTTGAAAAAATTTCCCCATGAGGACTCAAAGCTTGTGAAAGACGCACATACTAACTCGCTTCTTCATCCAGCCTTCTAAGCTCGTCAATGTTTAAAGCATGTTTAGAAAATTTCATGAATCAAATTGGTTATACGAGCACCAAAATCTCGAATCGTCAACGCAAAGTCCTGTCAAAGAACAATTATCGGATGACCAGAGAACCATTTTTCAACCTTCCAAATTTCCAAGCAATGAAGCTACTAGTGCCGTTTAAGTCGAGGAGAAAAGATTACCAATTTTGCAACAAGTCAGACTGCTTCAGAAGCAAATGTCTAAAAATGGAGCTTTGAACAACCACCTACCCTTCGCCAAGCATGGGAAGGCATCCGACAGAGGAGTTGGGGCATTCAAATCAAGACATGGATACCAATGTAGAATAGCAAGCCAACTCGAAAGATGAAGTCGAGCCTGTGACTAAAGAGTCAACTCAGGCCCTCAAAAGTGAATTGAGAATCTACCATATGTGGTAATGTGGTATGAAGAAGATCGCTGGAAGAGTTGATACAATCTATGAAAACAAGCAAACCAAGCGTAATTCCGAAATCAAACTTACGGATGGGAGAGACAACTCTGATGGAATTTCACATTGGAAATTCATAACAGCAACTCGGTTGAGCGCTGACTATTTGTGGAGAGGAAAAATGTTTTGACTGCCAACCCAATAGCTGGCACCAAAAGAAGCAAGTAGGCAACGACTTTCACGAACAGGCTATTGATATCGTATCCCTGAACACAAGCCGACTGCAACGAAACTCCATGCAGTAACTCTGTAGTTAGAACAAGCAAAATGTGGGTACTACTTTAGTGACCAATCAACATGAGAGGCTATTTGATTTGTGCAGTACAAAACGTTGTTGTGGCAGCTATCTTCAGCCTGAGAAATCGAAAGAATTTGATCCAGATTTAGAAAAACTACCGGATTTGGTGATGAGTAGCTCTCATCCCTGTGTACTTGAATGGTCACAAGACGGCGAAAGGTCAAACAACTACCCGCCTAATGCCATCATACGCAATACGAGGTGTTTGTGAAGTAGTGTCACTTGACAACAGTGACAAGATGTGGTATATTTTCAAAGTGTGTAGCAATACCCCGCTTGATGGCAAAACAATGCTGTTAGTTAAGGATGACAAGAGCTTCCTTGCAAGTTGAAACCTGCCAATAATCTGCAGTCATTGGGAAGTGAAGATGAAGGCTAGCACTCTGCCACAATCTTCTCTACATCATCAATGAGCAAAAGAGAAAAGAGGAAAGAAATAAGTCATCAAAGGGCCAAGAGACAGACAGGTACAAAGCCTACTAAACCCATTGATCAGATTCACAATAATAATTTCATCTCTATATAAAGAGTGTGAGATGAGCAAATCAAAACTGCCAAAGCCTATATGAACTTGTTGATCACTCAGGATTCTAAGACAAGCAGAAAGACAACCAGCTACTATAAAAAGGCAAAAGAGATGATTTCCAACACATATAAGAAGATATTAAGGAAATATTCAACAACCCACAAACCAAATCTTTTGAACATGATAACAACAATCTAAGACTCAACTTAGGCTCAGTTTGGGGGAACTTATTTTTACCGGTCAGGCGGTTATGATCACATGAATTGGATCTTAATTATGGTCCGATTCATGCGGTCGTAACCGCTTGACCGGTGAAATTAAGTCCTTCCAAACGGAGCCTTAATCTCCTGGAAAAGAAGGAACAACTAGAAGGGTGTCAAATCTTAAACTAAAACTAAACGATTCATTTACAACAATACCCATCATTAATGCAAAACATGTGTTGATTGGTCATATAAGTTCATATATACAGTACTGAGTGTAAAACTAAACCATTCAGAGCTGTTGTTGTTGTTGTCGTTTTTTTTTGTAATAAATAATAAAGAAAAGAAAACCTTTAGGAATCTCCTTGTAGATCCAGCAGAGAGCCATACATTACCGTCAAGAAATGGAGAAATGGAGAAATGGAGAAACTTCAAACCTAAAAAAGTAAAGTAGATAGACGACACAACGGCGGCAACAAACTTCTGCCCGGTCTTCACTTGGGGCTTGGTATGGGCATGGCCGGTGAGGTGGGGAAGAGCATATTGGGCGAAAACATAACCTGGTAAGAGACGGCTGTCCGCGGCGACGGGGCGCATCCAAAGGAGAGTGGCGAAAGTGGAAGCAGGAGAGGAGGAGGCGCCATTCCCGGTGGCGACTGTGCGAGAAAAGGCTGCCCGCTGTGAAAACGCCGCATGTACGCAGAGATTGGCGATTCCGCGGCCGCGCTGACCGTTGGGAAGGGCGGGAGCGGTGAGAGCGGAGGGCGAACCCAACCCTCGCCGGTGGTAGAGATCGCAGTCGGAATAGGAGGAGGAGCGTGCGGAGCGATCTGCGCGAGCGGAGGCGGGCGGATGCGGTGCAGTCGGGAAAGCTGCTGGGGTACGACTGAGAGACGTGACGGCGGCTGAAGTGAAGATGTCGTAGAAATTGAGGGCGGCGCCGGACGGCTGGATAGGTGCGCCGGCGAGCCAGTGAGCTTCTGCACGACGTCGCGGAAATCGTTCTTATCGATGTTATAGACCGGAGGCTGGGGTTGCTGCAGCGGGCCAACACCGCTGCCTATGGCGCCGGTGGAAGAAGAGGGAGGCGGGGAAGGACGGATGGGATTAGGGCTAGGGTTTCTGGAGACGGGCTTGGAAATCTTATAAGAAGACTTGTGAAAGGAGCGAAGAGAGTTGGCCATGTGGTTTGAGGTGTTGATGATGGATGTTGAGCGCCCGCTTCCAGCGCTGCAAACGCTGCCACCGTTGCTATTATCGGCACTGAAGCTGGCGGCGGAAGACGGCGCGGAGGTCGTCGTTGCGGCGGAGGACGGCGCAGTGTTGGTTGGAGCAGCAGAGCAACAATTTTTCTCCATGATTAATAAGTACCTTCTTCTAGTAATAGAAAATTATCGGCAACAATTTTTCTCCTGCGGGGGGGCTGCTTGCTGTTAGAGAAGCTGCCACACCACCAGTAGAGAGAGAGAGAGAGACGGAAGAGGAGATAGAGGGAGACAGAAGAGGAATTATTAGAAACTGGAGAGGAGGAGCCGAGGAGGTGAAGAGGCCTTGGCTAGGGAAGGCTAGACTCTAGGCGCACTGCGAGGAGGATTGGGCAGGGGAAGGGTTAGCTTTGTTTTTATGTTCCGGAGGAACATTATACGCAGTTTGATTCTGATTTGAAAAAAATAAATTTATAGGTGGATAATAATTCGAATAAATTTTAAACTTTTTTTTTCTTGCAAGCAAGTGAAGAAAAAGTTAAAGTTGTTTATTTTGCAGGATAAAGATGATAATGCAATGATCATAGATCTCTGGGCCTTGCTTTTGGGGGATTAGGGCTCTATTCGGTTTTTTTTAGATCTCATGAGTTTGAACCAAAATGTCACCGTCATAAAATGCATGTTTCTCAAGGCTGGAAAGGAAAATAGGTTTCAATATTGTTGCGGGTCAACCGGTCTTTTCCCTGTCCTGACAAATCGGGTCGTCTTATCTTGGAATCGGACTGGGCGCGCAAATAGTAAAAATGAATCGCAGTGAATGGCAAGAGATGTTTTTTATGTGGAAACTTCTGAAAGGGTGAAAAACCACGTGACTGAATCTGTATCAAGACAATACACTTGTTTTTGGAGTTTTGCGAAGATTGGTTTGATTTCGGAGAACGACAAACCGCTACTCTGTTACAAGAATGAAGTGCTGGAAATGAGGAAAGATGGCTAAGTCCTCAGAGGCTCGATGGAAGCACTCCGAATTTTTGGTGTCGCTGACTTCACAGAACCTTGATGGGAACGTTCCGGTTGGAAAATTCTCTAAGCCCATGGAGCCTCTGGGGGTGCGCTCTTGTTGATGCGGAGCCTTGATAGGAGCGTTCTTACGGAGGTGGTTGATGTCACTTTGAGGAAATCCTCGCGCAAGATGAAGAGTGGAGAGAATTCATGAGCAGAGAATTGGCCTAATTCCATTATGAGTTTGATAGTCATAGTATTTTCGGACACGTTTTCACACGCATGTACCTCACTTTTAGTTCTTTAATAATTATATTTCACTCATTTACATTTTCACTCGAAGTGCACACTTTGGCCCTTTGTGGTGTGCAATTGCGCATTATTCTGATGGGGGTAAGTACATTGTGCTCCCCGTTTCTTTATTTTGATTTGTTCAGTTATTATGTGTGTTGTAAGTGTATTCTCAACTGTTGTTTGATGTGTAGGTGAACAGATCTCCAATGTGTTGTTTAAGAGTGGTATTTTAGTCTTTTTGTAATTCTTAATTTCCCCTATAAATATAAATGGGTTAGAATTTTTCTCTTGAGTGAGAGAGATTGGAGTTGTGTTGAGTTGTAATTGTTTTGGCCTCTTCTTTTTCTCCCCCACCGGTGATAGTGAACAACCCCTCCCCGTGGATGTAGGCGCTCCTCGCCGAACCACGTAAATCGCATCGTGTTCTATTGTTTGTGGTTGTGTGATTTTGTTTTTCCGAATCGTTTCGCACAGCAAGTGGTATCAAAGACAGGTCGCGGTGCGTTTTTTGATTTGGAGGCGGTGTGGCCCTAGGATTTTCAACCGGAAGAGGATCACTGCATGCTTGGATCTCCTGGAGGCTGCATCTTCGAAGAAAATTTTTAGTATTTGTTCTTCGTTATCAATCGGGTGCGAAGAAGACAACTGGAAGGTTCGGCCGGCCAAGTCATCGCAGATCTGAAAAGAGGAGTCAGATAGTAGGGAGGAGAGCCTTTCGTTTTTTTTTTCTGCAGTCGGCGGAGGAGATTGCGCCCAAAAAAAGGAAATAATTTTTTTCCATTCTTCTCCATCTCACGGCAAAGATTTGAAATCGGAAAAAGTTCTTTTTTGGGTGGTTCCTTTCCTTTTCTGACACCAGCAGGCTTGGAATCAAATAAAGGAAAAGTTTTTGATGTTCTCTCTCCTGCGATACAGGAACTGGAAAAACAAAACAAGTTTTTTTTTGGTTTTGGCTCTCTCCCTCTCTCACCGGCGGTACAGGAGAGTAGCAGCTTTTTTGAAAAGTTTTGGGATTTGCCTCCTTCTCTCCTGCGGTAGAGAGTAGAAATTGAAAAAAAAATTGATTTGCTCTCTTTTCATTGGCAGCACAGCAGCGAGAAAAAAAAATCTAGTTCTCCCTCTTTGGCCGAACAAGAAGGCAGCCACAGGATCACGATGACGAGAGGAGCACAATGATTTGGCTTTGGTTTTGGTTCTTCCCTCCAGCATACAGGAGCACGGCGACGGGCTTTTTTGGTTGAAGTCGAGGTAACAAATATTTTTTTTGTTTTTGTTTGGATTAACTAACAAAAAAAATATATTTTGTTGCATTGTGGCGTTTTGGTTTCTGTGTTATTTTTGTTGTAATCAATCGAAAAAAAAAATGGGAGACTCCGGTGCGCTTTTTCATCGTCCGGGCAATGGAATCTACGATCCATCATACGGGTTTGCATCCGGTCAAAATTGATGTTACTAAGTTTGACGGAAAGAGCAACTTTGGCATGTGGAGGTGCGAGTGATGGATGCGTTGTGCTCTCTAATTTGGAGGACGTTCTTGATGGTGACGAATGTCCTGATGGGATGACTGAGAAAGTTTGGGCGAAAATGAATCGGAGCGCTTGCGGTTAATTAGAAATCGTCTGACTCAGGAGATCAAATATGGAGTTATGTTGGAGACGTCTGCGGAAACCTTTGGAGGACGCTGGAGAATAAATATCTTACAAAAAACGTGGAGAATCGTCTCCACATGAAGCGTCGATTGTATCGATTTCAGATGAGACGTGGAGTATCAATTGCTGAGCATTTGAATGAGTTCACGAAGCTGTTAGCAGATCTGTTGAATTTGGACGAGGATGTTTGCGATGAAGACAAGGCACTCCTTCTGTTGAATTCGCTTCCAGATGAATATGAGAACTTCACGATGTCTCTCATTCATGGAAGGAGGTCTTAAAGTATAGTGAAGTGTCTA
This sequence comes from Platanthera guangdongensis, assembly GCA_039583875.1. Lineage (NCBI taxonomy): Eukaryota > Viridiplantae > Streptophyta > Magnoliopsida > Asparagales > Orchidaceae > Platanthera > Platanthera guangdongensis. The sequence goes on along the minus strand of CM077165.1, from coordinate 166,920,719 downwards.
CGGCATTGTTGAATCACGAGTTTCGTCGAAGAGATAAAGAGTCATCGAAGGCGGAGTCGGCCGAAGCACTTGTGTCTCATCAAGGCAGATCTGAGAAAAAGAAGAACTGGCACAAGAAGACCAATAACAGTACTCAGAATCGTGGCAATTCACGTGGTCGTAGTCTTGGGCGAAATCAGTGCGCATTCTGTTTGGAGACGGGTCATTGGAAGAAGGATTGCCCTAAATTAAAGGAGAAAAATAAGGGGCTTCCCTCAGAGGCGAAGGCTCATATTACTCAGGAAACTATTGGTGGTGATGAGTCCGATGTTTCTCTCTCTTTCACTCCACAATGTTTATTCAGTGATGATTCATGTTGGATTCTGGACACGGGTGCTACCTATCACATTTGTCCCAATCGGTAGTGGTTCTGTACTTACAAGTCTTTGGATACTGGTGTTGTTGTCATGGGCAATGATCAGACTTGTCATACTATTGGTGTTGGGAGTATTCTGGTTCGGATGCATGATGGAGCAGTGCAGGAGTTGACAGAGGTCAGACATGTTCCGGAGATCAAGAAGAATTTACTGTCTGTTGGGGCTTTAGAAGCCAAAGGCTACAAGGTAGTGATCGAGGCAGGAGTTCTGAAGATCAGTCGCGGAGCTTTGGTTTTCATGAGAGGAGTTCGACACCACAATTTATATTATCTTCAGGGGAGTACAGTTACCGGGACTGTGGTTGTGGCTGATGATTCTTTGGATGCCAGTACTTTATGGCACATGAGATTGGCTCATGCTGGAGAGGCTTCCCTCCAGACTTTATCAAGGCAAGGATTGATTAAGGGAGCGAAAAGCTGCAAATTGGAATTCTGTGAGCATTGTGTGGTTAGCAAGAAGACGTGAGTATCTTTTGGCACTGCCGTCCACAGTACGAAAGGTATTTTAGATTATGTTCACACAGATGTTTGGGGCCCGACGAAGACGAAATCTTTCACTGGGCGACAATACTTTGTCTCCTTCATTGATGATTATTCCAGATATGTTTGGGTGTACACCATGAAGAGTAAGAGCGAAGTTCTGGAGATATTTGTGACTTGGAAGAAGTGGATTGAGAACCAGACTGACAAAAGGATTCGATGTATCAGATCAGACATGGATGCGAATACACATCGAAAGCGTTCTTGCAAGAGTGCCAGAGATTAGGTATAGAGCATCACTTCATAGTCAGGGAGACACCACAGCAGAACGGGGTGACAGAGCGCATGAACCGGACTTTGGTGGAGAAGGTTCGATGCATGCTGTCTAATGCTGGGTTAGACAGAATTTTTGGGCTGAGGCTATTGATTATGCTTGCCACTTGGTGAACCGTCTGCCTTCTGCAGCTATTGGAAAGAAGACACCAAAAGAGATGTGGTCGGGGCATCCTGCTAGAGATTATGTGCACATGAAAGTATTTGGTGTCCAGCTTATTATCATGTAAAGAATGATAAGTTGGAGGCACGGGCAAAGAAAGCAATCTTCATTGGCTTCAGGCGTGGAGTCTGTAACACCCCCATCCGTCGCATGGCATATAACAGAAGGTCCAGCTGGAACCCGACGCCATATACCACAGACAGTCGGAAGGGTTACTAAATGAATAAATCAAACCATCTAATTAAGACTACTCGTCCTAATCACAGAGCATTCTAGCGGAAGATTTTAAAGTTGAAAGAACCCAAAATTAATTCCATCAATATGAATGTCCACAGCTACAACAACAGGAATGAAACCCCAAATACACTGAAACAGGTACATGGCCTTATGGCCTTACAAATGTTCATAAATATAACATGTCTTACATACATCGGCTCGCAGGCCGGCCACACATGAGAAATGTAAAAACAACTATTCTACGGCCTTCTAGAGCCAGCACAGCAACATGGGCTCCAGCCCGCTATTTGGCGCTCGGCTCCGCAGCACCTGCAAGCACATACCACCGCACGGTGGCAAATAAAGCAACGGTCAGCTAAAAGCCGACCAAATTATAACGACTCCGCCCCTTACTCGGGACGGCGGTGCTCTTTCCCTGCAAAAACTTTAGCCAACAATATATATATAGCGCAATTATAATTCGCCACAGGTGTAGGCTCGCACGGCCAAACACCCCGTGCACTCAGGGCACATTCATGGTGGACCCTGACCCATCAGTGCATCCACCACCACCCCTAGGATGGCAACAACATGTGAGCATTTAGCCTTTCTGACCACCGTCTAAGGCTCCAACTATGCCAACGGCCAGTCCCCGTCTTCGGGTCTCTCGCACCGAACCACATAGCCTAGGTCCAATTCCACTTGCCCGTTGCTCACGCCGCATGTCCAATTTAAGGAACTTTGCGCGGGCCAAGCTTCTCTCGGATCCCAAATTTTCCAAAACAGTCTCATAACCCAGTTATGATCAAGGCCGGTTCCCAGACCGCCAAGTTAGCAGAACACGTTTCCGCTCAATTTTCCGGGTGCGCCTTGAAGCTAACCTTCAAGGATCCCTGCTGCAATCTACCGCGTAGAAACCCGAAAAAATCCAAAGCACGGAGTCTTCTCCGGCAAAACCATATCAAATGCAACATCACCGATCCAGACAAAACACGTCCGGGTAGGCTTCACACACAATGCCTATGCCCGTACTTACGATTCCGGGCTCTACATGCAACACAAGGGGGACTATTCCCGTCAACCCCAAGGAACACCACGCACTCACCGCATACTCGCGGGAGCGGGATTCCCTATGCAGAAAGAAAGAGCTTCAAGCGCTCGAGTTGAGAATCGTTACCCTTGTAGTCCGTTTTGGCGCCATGGAAAAACTACGCGGTTAGAACTCTTCGCAATGACTTTCCCTCCACGGATCCGCTCTCCGATTTCGAAATGGCGCTCCGATGCTCCGCCGGCGGCCGGAAACCTCCTTCTTCTTCCTCTCCTCTCTCACTTTGGAAGGGAAGAGCTTTGGAGAGAAAAATGAGGGAATACTTCCTATTCCCGGCCTTAACAGAGCCTAAACTAATCTGGGCCGTCAGATCTAAATAAAAGAAAATGAACGGCTCGGATCTGCACAAAATTCCCCAGAACTGGGCCGCACACGGCTTGGCACACGGCCGTGTCCAAGGCCGTGTGCCTCGATCCAGGCACGATCGTCGAACGGGGAAACGCACACGGGCCAAGACACGCCCGTGTCTGACCTGACACGCCCGTGTCGGGTTCCTCGACACGCCCGTGTTCGAGGGCGTGTCACGCATAACCGCCACGGCAACGGACACGACCCCTCAGGACACGGGTCTGGACACGGGTTGGCACACGCCCGTGTCAGATGACACGCCCGTGTCATCTGGCCGTGTTCCTGGCCGTGTCCTTCTCGGGTTGGAAACGGCCAAAAAATCACCAGCCAGACACGGCCTTGGACACGCCCGTGTCCTAGGCCGTGTACCCCTACAGGCACCAAAAACTCTTTTTCCGCGACCGACTCGCACACAAAATTCGGGGCGTTACAAATCTCCCCCACTTAAGGAATTTCGTCCCGAAATTAAGCAAAGGTACACGAAAGCTAAATGATACCTGAGTGGAATAACTCGGGGTATTCCTCCAACATAGCTTGCTCTCGCTCCCAAGAAAGCTCCTCACGTCCGCAATTATCCCAACGGACTTTAACCATTCTGACCTCCTTGTTGCGGAGTCGTTTGACCGCAACATCTTCAATTCGTACTGGTCTGACCCTTGTTGTTAACTCATAATCAACCGGTACCTGATCGTCTGCAATGATCTGCGAAGCCTCCTGAACTGCCTTACGCAACACTGATACGTGGAATACATCATGCAGCCCACTCAACTCCGTCGACAGCTTTAATCTATACGCCGCCTCGCCAACACGCTCCAGGATCTCAAATGGTCCAAGGTATCTCGGACTCAGCTTCTTCAAGCGTCGAACCCGCGATACACCCTTGAACGGCTTGATTTTTAAATACACCATGTCGCCAACGTTGAACTCCACATTTCTATGTTTGGCATTGTAGTACTTTGACTGTCTATCCTGAGCAATCTTCAGCCTTTCTTGAATTGTCCGTATCATTGAAGTGGCATCTTCCACCGCTTGACGTTTATACAACTTTGATTCGCCTGCCTCCAACCAAGACAACGGCGTACGGCACTTCCTCCCATACAAAGCTTCAAAAGGCGCCAATCCAATGCTTGCCTGAAAGCTATTGTTGTACGCAAACTCCACCATGTACAGGTGATCCTCCCAATGCTTCCCGAAATCTAGGACGCACATGCGAAGCATGTCCTCCATAGTTCTGTTGACTCTCTCGGTTTGGCCATCTGTCTGCGGGTGAAAGGCTGTGCTGAACTTTAGCTTAGTACCCAACAGGCCATGCACCAACCTCCAGTCATTTGACGTGAAGCGTCCATCACGATCACTAACAATACTGCGAGGCACACCATGCAGTCGTACAATATTATCCACGTAGAGTTTGGCTAACTTTTCCACTGGATCCTCCTTTCTCACTGGGATAAAGTGCGACACCTTTGTCAATCTATCAACAATCACCCAAATGGCGTCATTTCCTTTCTGCGACTTCGGCAAACCGTGCACAAAATCCATAGATATGTCGTCAAACTTCCATTCTGGATAGGAAGTGATTTCAAGAAACCTCCGGGCTTCTGGCATTCCGCCTTCACTAATGCACAAGTACGGCACTTGGCCACATAAAGCGCCACATCCTTCTTCAAACCCGGCCACCAGAATAATTTCTTCATGTCTCTATACATCTTCGTGCTTCCCGGGTGGATTGAGTATTTGGTATGATGAGCCTCATACATCAACTCCTCCCGAATATTATCCGCACTAGGAACGCATAGACGACCGTCCTTCCTTAGCAACCCATCTTCAACCACAAACTGGGAATTTGACCCATCCAAAGATTCATCCAAGATTTGCTTCATGCTGCTATCCTGAACCAAAGCCCGCCGAACTCTATCTGCTAGGTCACACTGCACCTCTGTCCAAAACAGTTTTGCCTCGGCACCAGACTGCTTGTCAACGCAAGATATCTCCAATGCCTCCAACTCTTGGACCAATCTCTTATCATGCACTGATAACCAGTTGGCTTGTGCGGGAATCTTACGACTCAACGCATCCGCCACTACATTTCCCTTCCCAGGCACATAGTGTATCTTGAAGGTGTAGTCCCCTAAGAACTCCATCCACCTCCTCTGCCTCATGTTCAGATCTTTTTGGTCCAATAGGTACTTCAAACTCTTATGATCGGTGTAAATATCCACCTTCACACCGTACAGATAGTGCCTCCAAAGCTTAAGAGCAAATATCACGGCCGCTAACTCTAAGTCGTGGACCGGATAATTCCTCTCATGAACCTTCAGTTGTCGTGAACCATAAGCTATCACTCTCCCATGCTGTAGCAGGACACAGCCCAAACCACTACCTGAAGCATCACTATAAATCTCGAATCCTTCGGTACCACTTGGCGAACATAAAATTGGCGCCGTGGTTAACCGCCTCTTCAACTCTACAAAAGCCTGTTCGCACTCCGAAGACCACACAAACTTCTGATCCTTCCTTGTCAACGTCGTGAGTGGTAGTGCTATCCGCGAGAAGTTCTCTACGAAGCGCCTGTAGTAGCCAGCAAGCCCCAGAAAACTCCGGACCTCTGCCACTGTAGTCAAAGTAGGCCACTCCCGTATCGCCACTATCTTCGCCGGATCCACAGCTATACCTTCTCCACTGACAACATGACCAAGGAACGCTATCGAGGATAACCAGAACTCACACTTGGAGAACTTTGCATACAACTGACTTTTCCTCAATGTCTCCAACACCATGTGTAAATGCTTGTAATGATCCTCCTCGCACCGCGAATACACCAGGATATCATCGATGAATACTATCACAAACTGATCCAAGTATTCTCTGAACGTCCTATTCATCAGATCCATAAACACGGATGGAGCATTCGTCAACCCAAACGGCATAACCGTGAACTCATAATGCCCAAACCGCGTACTGAATGCTGTCTTTGGAATGTCGCTCTCCCTTATCCTCAACTGATAGTAACCGGACTTCAAATCTAACTTCGAGTATACAGTTGACCCAACCAACTGATCAAATAGGTCGTCAATCCTCGGGATTGGATATTTGTTCTTCTCCGTAAGTTTGTTCAATTCCCGATAATCGATACAAAGCCGCAAGCTCCCATCTTTCTTCTTAACAAAGAGAACTGGTGCGCTCCAAGGTGATGAACTTGGACGCACATATCCTTGCTCTAGCAACTCTTGCAGTTGCACCTTCAACTCCGCCATTTCTCTCGGGGCTATCCGATAGGGGGAGCGTGACACCGGTTTGGCACCCGGTACCAGCTCTATAGTAAAGTCTATCTCCCGCTGAGGAGGGGCTCCTGGGAGATCATCTGGAAACACATCAGGATACTCGGACACAACTGGGATGCTGTCCAAACTAGGCTTAGGCGTCGAAGTCTGCACTAGAGTGACATATAGTTCTGCCCCAGACCGAACTGCCTTGAACACCTGAAGGGCTGATATCAGAACTTTCCCTGACCCCTTCATGCCCGCAAAAGTAGTCTCCCGACCAGTGTCCAGACCCAACTTAACTTCTTTACGGTTGCAATCAATACATGCACTCTGCTCCGAGAGCCAATCCATACCGAAAATTACGTCGAACTCCACTAATGGTAGAACCAACGCCCGCAAATCAAACTCCCGGTCTCCAATCTGAATCTTCACCACACAAATCCTATCCGCACGCATTGAGCACCCATTAGGCAACAACACATCCAACTTGTTTTCTGCCATCGAGAACGGAACTCCGATGCGCGATATAAACTTTTCAGACAAGAAGGAATGTGATGCTCCCGTATCAAAAAGGGCTCTCGCCGGAAACCCAAAGATTAACACAAAGCCTAGCATTAACAAACGTAAGCTAACAAATACGAAGGTAACAACTATAAAAGTTAAACCACTGTAATTTAACTCATACCTGTCACCACGTCTGCTTGCTTAATGGCCTCCTGTAGACCAAGGTTGTAGACTCTAGGCTGGGCTGGAGCATGATGGGATGCGGTTGACTCCACCGCCTTCCCTTTCTCCTCATAAGTCGCTCCAGGTCTCCTCTCGGACTTTGGACGTCCGCTCCAACACTCCCGAGCAAAATGCCCCGTCTTCCCGCAGTTGTAGCAAGCTCCGGGGACTCGACTTGTAGTTGCCCCCGACGCATCAGCCGAAGGGGCTGAGTTTGAAGTCCTCCGCTTCTTGTTCCATCTGCGGAAACCTGTCTTGTGACTTGGCACCTTGAACTCGGTCTTCCTTTCTCCTGGGTCCCTCTTCTCTTGAACTTTCTTCGCGACCTTTTCCAACGATCGGGCCGAATTGACCAAGGCTAGGAAGCCCTGCGCCTTAGGCCCAGCAAGGAGTAACTGTAAATCGCCACGAAGACCCTCATAGAATCGGTTGGTCTTCCTCTCTTCTTCTGAAAACATAGCACCAGCATAACGACCCAACCGTGTGAACTCATGCAGATATTCGTCCACGCTTCTGGATCCCTGAGTCAACCCAAGAAATTGATTCTCCATCTCCAACCTCTGAGCAGAAGGTACAAATCTGGCTAGGAACAATCTTGAAAATTCTTCTATCGGCACATCCGCAAGTTGCCTTCCCACTAGAAGATGAAACTCCAACTCGTCCCACCACAGCCTCGCCTCACCTTCCAAAAGAAAAGTCGCTATGGTGGTCTTCTGCCACTCCTCAGTCATTGTGGCCGTCAACACCCTCTTTATGGAAGAGAGTCAGTCCTCAGCTTGAGTTGGTGTTCCAACCCCATTAAACCTCGGAGGATTAAAGCCCATCACATGCTTTAGCTGCCGCTCCGTAGTTCTCCTCGGCTCTACTAACTCAACTGCTGCGCGATCAACCACTCTCGGCTCTGCCGCCCTAACCGGTTCTTGCTCATCCGCAGGAGGTGCGCGATGCATTTGCCCCGCAGGTTGGGCATTTATCATTGCGAACACGGCTTCAGCCACCATCCTGATGGTTTCCGCTGAAGGAGGTGTAGCAGGCACGTCCCTTGGTGCACTACTTTCCGCTGATTGCGGACGCTCTGACTGACCAGCACCGCTCCTAGCTGCCTATAATAGCAAAGACACACGATTAGACAACAAACAAATTGCTAAAAGCAATCATTGGAACACTCAGGTTCCACAAAACAAGTGTATTTTCATTCCTAAGTGGACATTCATGGGTTCTTTTTGATGTTATAACGATGACGCACACATGTGCTCACCACCCCTTAAAAGAATTCGCCCACGAATTCATTTAAGCTTGACCGTAACCAGAAGTCTGATACCAAATTGTAACACCCCCATCCGTCGCATGGCATATAACAGAAGGTCCAGCTGGAACCCGACGCCATATACCACAGACAGTCGGAAGGGTTACTAAATGAATAAATCAAACCATCTAATTAAGACTACTCGTCCTAATCACAGAGCATTCTAGCGGAAGATTTTAAAGTTGAAAGAACCCAAAATTAATTCCATCAATATGAATGTCCACAGCTACAACAACAGGAATGAAACCCCAAATACACTGAAACAGGTACATGGCCTTATGGCCTTACAAATGTTCATAAATATAACATGTCTTACATACATCGGCTCGCAGGCCGGCCACACATGAGAAATGTAAAAACAACTATTCTACGGCCTTCTAGAGCCAGCACAGCAACATGGGCTCCAGCCCGCTATTTGGCGCTCGGCTCCGCAGCACCTGCAAGCACATACCACCGCACGGTGGCAAATAAAGCAACGGTCAGCTAAAAGCCGACCAAATTATAACGACTCCGCCCCTTACTCGGGACGGCGGTGCTCTTTCCCTGCAAAACTTTAGCCAACAATATATATATAGCGCAATTATAATTCGCCACAGGTGTAGGCTCGCACGGCCAAACACCCCGTGCACTCAGGGCACATTCATGGTGGACCCTGACCCATCAGTGCATCCACCACCACCCCTAGGATGGCAACAACATGTGAGCATTTAGCCTTTCTGACCACCGTCTAAGGCTCCAACTATGCCAACGGCCAGTCCCCGTCTTCGGGTCTCTCGCACCGAACCACATAGCCTAGGTCCAATTCCACTTGCCCGTTGCTCACGCCGCATGTCCAATTTAAGGAACTTTGCGCGGGCCAAGCTTCTCTCGGATCCCAAATTTTCCAAAACAGTCTCATAACCCAGTTATGATCAAGGCCGGTTCCCAGACCGCCAAGTTAGCAGAACACGTTTCCGCTCAATTTTCCGGGTGCGCCTTGAAGCTAACCTTCAAGGATCCCTGCTGCAATCTACCGCGTAGAAACCCGAAAAAATCCAAAGCACGGAGTCTTCTCCGGCAAAACCATATCAAATGCAACATCACCGATCCAGACAAAACACGTCCGGGTAGGCTTCACACACAATGCCTATGCCCGTACTTACGATTCCGGGCTCTACATGCAACACAAGGGGGACTATTCCCGTCAACCCCAAGGAACACCACGCACTCACCGCATACTCGCGGGAGCGGGATTCCCTATGCAGAAAGAAAGAGCTTCAAGCGCTCGAGTTGAGAATCGTTACCCTTGTAGTCCGTTTTGGCGCCATGGAAAAACTACGCGGTTAGAACTCTTCGCAATGACTTTCCCTCCACGGATCCGCTCTCCGATTTCGAAATGGCGCTCCGATGCTCCGCCGGCGGCCGGAAACCTCCTTCTTCTTCCTCTCCTCTCTCACTTTGGAAGGGAAGAGCTTTGGAGAGAAAATGAGGGAATACTTCCTATTCCCGGCCTTAACAGAGCCTAAACTAATCTGGGCCGTCAGATCTAAATAAAAGAAAATGAACGGCTCGGATCTGCACAAAATTCCCCAGAACTGGGCCGCACACGGCTTGGCACACGGCCGTGTCCAAGGCCGTGTGCCTCGATCCAGGCACGATCGTCGAACGGGGAAACGCACACGGGCCAAGACACGCCCGTGTCTGACCTGACACGCCCGTGTCGGGTTCCTCGACACGCCCGTGTTCGAGGGCGTGTCACGCATAACCGCCACGGCAACGGACACGACCCCTCAGGACACGGGTCTGGACACGGGTTGGCACACGCCCGTGTCAGATGACACGCCCGTGTCATCTGGCCGTGTTCCTGGCCGTGTCCTTCTCGGGTTGGAAACGGCCAAAAAATCACCAGCCAGACACGGCCTTGGACACGCCCGTGTCCTAGGCCGTGTACCCCTACAGGCACCAAAAACTCTTTTTCCGCGACCGACTCGCACACAAAATTCGGGGCGTTACAGAGTCAAAGGCTACAAACTATATGATCATGCAGAGAGAAAGATTGTTATTAGCAGAGATGTTACATTTGACGAGGCGAGTTTGCTAAAGCCTCGGGACTCAGAGCAGGTGGAGAGTTCGAAGTCGATCACTACTACTGATCAGAAGAAGGAGTTCGATGTGACTCCATTTGTTCCACCAGTTCCCCCACACTCCTGATGAGGTATACGATGGGACTATTGATGAGGTACTAGATATTGACGATCAGGAGGTGGAGGAAGTAGAGGCAGAGAGTCAAGTTCAGGATTCTATTGCTCGGAGCCGGACCAGGAGGCAAAATGTTCCGAAGCCAGCTTGGTTGAGGGACCACATTGCATTTGCACTTTCAGCATCTGAGACTGAAATCCCTTGTCACTTCAAGGAGGCTATAGAGAGTCCTGAAGCAGATTTTTGGAGGGATGCGATGGATGAGGAGATGACTTCTCTGAAGAAAAATGCTACATGGAGATTAGTGAAGTTACCTCCAGGTAGAAAAGCTATTGGATGTAAATGGGTGTATGCGAAGAAAGAAGGATCTCATGGAGCTATTGATGTTCGTTACAAGGCAAGATTGGTGGCCAAAGGCTTTGCTCAGCGTGAAGGTATTGATTACGACGAGGTGTTTTCCCCAGTTGTCAAGCATCCGTCGATCTGTGTTCTCTTGGCCTTAGTAGCGCAGTATGGTCTGATTTTGGAGCAGCTTGATGTGAAGACTGCATTTTTGCACGGAGATTTATAGGAGAAGATCTATATGAAGCATCCACCTGGATATGAGGCTCAGAGTGACTTGGTATGCAAATTGGACAAGTCGCTTTATGGTTTGAAGCAGTCACCAAGACAGTGGTACAGAAAGTTCGATCAGTTTATGCTGGGACAGAAGTACACACCCAGTCAGTATGGTCATTGTGCATATTTCAAGAAATTGGCTACTGGTGAATTCATCTTATCTTCTATTATATGTTGATGATATGTTGATTGCCACTTCAAGTCAGTCAGAGATTGATAGAATGAAGCGACAGCTCTCAAAGCAGTTTGAGATGAAGGAGTTGGGTGAGGCTCGTAAAATTCTCGGGATGGAAATCTGCAGGGACAAGGAGGCTGGAAAGGTTTGGCTCACTCAAAGAGCTTATATTGAGAAGATGCTCAAGAGGTTTGGGATTGATGACACTACTAAGGCAGTGACTCTACCATTGGCAGCGCATTTTCAAGTGAGTGCTAACTTGTGTCCTAAAGACGACCAAGAGAGGAAGAGAATGAAGCCAGTTCCGTATGCCAGTGCAGTGGGCAGTTTGATGTATCTCATGGTTTGTACAAGGCCAGATATTGCACAAGCCGTTGGCGTGGTGAATAGATTCATGCATGATCCCGGTCAGAGTCATTGGCAGGTAGTTAAGTGGATTCTGAGGTATCTCAAGCATACAGTTGATGTTGGTTTAGTGTACAAGAGGCAGCAGTCCAGCGTTGGGTTGTGTTTGGGCTACACCGATTCAGACTATGCAGGTGATATAGATAGACGCAGGTCTACGACCGGATATTTATTCACATTGGCAGGAGGTCCAGTGAGTTGGAGGTCGACTCTACAGTCGACAGTGGCTTTATCTACAATAGAGGCTGAATACATGGCAGTGACAGAAGCTATGAAGGAGGTCATCTGGATGCAAGGCCTATTGGATGATCTGGGTGTGGAGCATAAGGCTTTAACCGTCTTTTGTGACAGTCAAAGCGCGATTTTCTTGGCGACCAATCCAGTGCATCATGCTCGTACCAAGCACATTGATGTCCGGTACCATTTTGTTCGAGACTTGATCGAGACAGACGAGGTTCTTTTGAAGAAGATTGATACCAAGGAGAATCCAGCCGACATGCTCACGAAGGTGCTTTCAGTCCAGAAGTTCACATATTGCAAAGGATTGGTGAACGTTCGAGCTCAGAGGTGAGTGCCTCGAGAGGCACTTTTGAAGAACTACGCGTGGCTTGATCCCTTGGGAGGGGGGGTACGTAGGCAGCCTTCTTGGTGCAGCCGCATTTTGGTGTTGTTGTTTATTGTGTCATCTCATATTTGTTTTGTGTCAAATAAGAGATGAGGTGGAGATTGTTGTTTAAGAGGGGTATTTTAGTCTTTTTGTAATTCCTAATTTCCCCTATAAATATAAAGGGGTTAGGATTTTTCTCTTGAGTGAGAGAGATTGGAGTTGTGTTGAGTTGTAATTGTTTTGGCCTCTTCTTTTTCTCCCCCACCGGTGATAGTGAATAACCCCTCCCCGTGGATGTAGGCGCTCCTCGCCGAACCATGTAAATCGCATCGTGTTCTATTGTTTGTGGTTGTGTGATTTTGTTTTTCCAAATCGTTTCACACAACACAATGTTGTTCGGGTTCTTCCTTTCAGGAATCACACGTTCATGTGTTCTTCTTCACGCACGATCGGCGTGATTGTGTGATGCACGTAGCTCTGGTTTCTGGTGATCTGCACCGGGCCGTGCGATTTGCACTCGCACAGGCTGTTTTGCCCGTGCGTGACTAAACAACACGACCTTGTCTTTTTTATCTAAAATTTGTATGTTTTATTACTCGTGTGTATTATTCACGCACGGTTGAAATCAACCGTGCACGAAGGAAAACGCACGATCTTCTTGTTTGACCTGATTTTCAATGTTCTGTTACTAACTGTGCGATTTGTTTTTGCACGGGCTGTTTTGCCCGTACGTGATCAAAAACGCACGGTATGTTTCTTCTTCAGGTTTGGCTATTCTGCGAGGTAAATATCGCATGATTCACGCACAGTCGTCCGTTCGACCGTGCGTGCCTATTTTTCTGACGCTTTTTTCTATTTAAGCCAGAATTTAGGTCATTTGGGATCAGCTTCAACCCCGGAACCAGACCGTCATTTCTCTCTGCAAGAGGAGCTCCGGCTCCTCCTGCAATGAGATCTTAGCCATGGACGTGGCCAAATTATCGATTACCGAAGAAGACGGGTCCATTGGGAGGTGTTAACAATGCTCCTCTACCCAGGACGATAGTTAAGACCGAGCTAGAACACAGATTGACGACCCGGCGATTGCTACCGTGAATGTGCAGCAAGCCTCAAGATTCAGTCGTATCTTTAGACTTTTTCTTTTCTCGAGTTGTTATTGATAGTGTAATATTCTTTATTTATGACGGTGTATGCCTACTAAACTTGATTAGTATTGTTATTTTCATGTTTATGAAAATCATTGTTAGTTTAGTTTGTGCTTAAAGTGCACTGATTCCGCCACCATCCACTCTTCCATTCTGCATGTTTGCCTACTCGTCCATCCGCCTCACGAAGTAGTGCATATCGGTCTGCGTAGTCTCCATCCCGCCAAGTGAAGCAGTGCATAACGGCCTACATAGTAGTTTAATAGTTTAGTTTATTTTGTTTTCGCATCACAATCCAAAATCCCTTCATAACCTCGACCTTGAGAACTTCAATTTCAAGTCCTTTCTCGAAAGTTAACACCGCCTTACCGTGTTCTTTTGAGATCATTACTTGGGAAAATTCTCTCATTTTATATTACTTGTACGACCGGTACACTTGTCGAACTTACATCAAATTTTTGGCGTCGTTGTCGAGAAACACGGTCGTGTGAGTCTCTTGAGAGAAAGCCAGGAGATAGAAGTTCTTCTAGTGTGTATAGACCCTTTGATATTTTTGTTTGTTTCTTAATTATATATTTTTAGTATTATTTCACCCGACCCTGTTTTGGATTTAAAAGCAAGTTTCCAAGTTTAGCTTGAAATGATTGTGTAGTTTTTCTTTGCAAAAAAAAAATTCAATTTCTGTTACATCTAGATCCCGCGATAATCACAAGTGCTGAACTTAATCTGTTAGATGATGTGCGTGATCAGCTCGACACCTTGAGTCGTATGAATGTCGAGCAGCATAGGTATCTGGTGAAATACGATGTCAGGAAATGTTTGTATTGTCGAAGTATAGATCATGTCATGAAGGATTGCTCTAGTCTTTTCAAGCAGGAAAGGAGGGATAACGATGATCTGGACATTCAGATCGCGTTTACCCTATATTCCAACTACAATCCTTCACCCTCTGATAACATGTATGCAACACCAGTAACCACCTTATCCGGGGTCAGGAGGTGCGCCAAGAACTTTCCTTTCCTCACCCCGAAAACATATTTGGTTGGGTTGAGCCTCATCTTGTATTTTCGGAGCGCAGCAAAGATCTCCACCAAGTCTCTAAGGTGGTCTTCCACACTCTTGCTTTTTACTAAGAGATTGTCCACGTACACCTCAAGATTTCATCTACTTTGTTCTTTGAACACCGTGTCCATCATAGGCGGGTAGGTTGCCCTTGCGTTTTTAAGCCCGAATGACATCATCGTATAACAACAACATTCGTCGTTCATGATAAAAGAAACATGTTTCACGTCGGGTGGGTGCATGCAAATTTGATCAGTGCAGTCTTTTGATCATTAGACTCTTATAACCAAACATCAAATCTTGTGATAAAGAAATCTCGATTCAATACAAACTGAGTCTTTTCTTAAGGAGACTCTCAGAACCTCTAACTGAGTCCTTTGAAGATGGATTCTCAAAACTCTGTTTACAAACTGAAAATGATAATTAAATCAGAAAATTATTCAAGATTCATGGATATAATGATCTTCTTGACGAGTCTTCTCAATAGAATCATTAGGACTATATGACACTAAGCGAATCTGAAATATGTAATCTTATGAATCATTGAATAAGAAAATCTCGAAGATTATAAGCCTTCAATCCAGATTTCTCTTTAATCTCCATTGAATCTGATGCAACAATTATTTTCTCTTGTGAAAAAGAAGAACTGATTCTCTGCAGATTCAGCAATAAGATGATGATCGACAAATTCAAAGAAGAGCTTCAAATTCATATGATAATCTTCCTATCTTTCTTTGTCGGAATCTATCTCTTAAAACTTTGATCTGATATGAATATGATGATCGTTGTTATTCCGGGATGTTCATGTGTGTGTGTGTGTGCGCCCGTGCGCGCGCGTGTGTCTGTGTGTGCGTGTGCGCATGTGTGTGTGTGTAGCTGAGAAGCAACATCATCCAACATTTCCATAAATCAGTTATAACAATCAAACCTTTCTTGAAACAATTCAGATTTAAGCCTCAAAATAATTCTCATTCAAATGATTAATCGACGTAGCGTAGAGCTCATATAGACTTAGCATCGAATTTCGGCCTCATTCATACAATCTGTCAATTAAATTCTGTAATCGACATTGCGTCGATATCATATCAGAGTATGCTTCGAATTGATCTTTTAATCAACACCGACTTATCATGTTTAGTTACTCTGGCTTGTACTCGAAATAGTGTTGACTTCTAGTTGAAGTTGCATCGACTTCTAGTCGACGCATGTTGGCATTTCATGACTTTTCTCTTAAATTTAGTGTCTTTCTCATGTCATTTATACCAATGACGGTCTAGGACTTCTAACACCATATTACTCTCTTTATACATCATGGGTAGTAAACCTAGAATGTAAAATCACTTAAAATAATTTGTTAAGATAAATCATAAGGGTTTTTCCCAACACCAACAATAGCGCATGACAAACAAGGAACGTAAAAGCGCCAGTTACTCTCAGGTTGCTGCAGCATGTGTCACAAAACTAAGTCACCACCATGTGGGCAACATCAAGGAATGGTTTGGCTACTGCCGAGATCCCCTTAATAATGACGACGAGATCTTCACCACGCAAGACTGAAACCCGAGGGGGGTCGCAAGCTCAACACGTCACGAAAAAAATCGCGCAACTAAGCAAAAGGAGTGACGAAGGGAATACACAAGACATCAATACCATATGTGCATTCGAAATGGATGCAATCAAATGTTCCCCCGTCACCAACACCATCTTTCAAGACAGCACATGCACGGGGGATGGAAAGCCCTAACATCCTTCGCGCTACGTGAAGCCCCTCGCAAAGTACAATGTAGAGCTTAACAACATGCACGCCCCGCCAATATAGACCTACCATTGCAATTGTCATGCAGGGCTCGTTCAGTCATCCGGCATAGCTCCGAGGCCCCGGGACTTCCAGTATTTTACAAACGTGAAAGCTCATATCATTGCAACACCTCGAGGCACAAACATCATCAATGACCTTCGTCCCCAATTGCTTCGTCCCAACACCCAATAGGAACAGACACTGAATCATTTTATGATGCAACACGGAACCGGACATTATGTCCTTCCACATCTTCCAATAGCAGCAAGGACCAACTAGTTCCACCCCGACATCAAGACAAGGGGACAGGGTACGAGAGATGTTCCTGCAACCGCCACCAGCACAACACACAAAGTGAAATTCGAGAGGACGTTCCTGCAACGCACTGCCAGCATCACACAACAAGCAAAAACGATGTGCAAGCGGTCAACCCCAAGGCAAGACAGTCAAGCTTAGAAATTTTTGGGCTCGTCTCTTTGCGGTTTACGACTCGCAAGAACTTGGGGAATTTGATGGGGTTCCCCGTGAAATTTCTGAGCCAAATCAGAAAGACTTTGATCGAGAACACTTGGAGAAATTCAACCCGACTGGACAAGTAGCGCACAAAAAGTTGCGCTCCCCCAATGCTCGAAAACACTCAAGAAGAGGGCAAAGCCAAACATACACCCGTACAAAACAACACATGCATGCGGGAGACACACCCGTGCGCGGGCGGCCAGCCCACGGACGCGCTCAGGAAAAGCACCCACGTGTGCGCGGCGAGCCCACGCGGGCGCGCGCGGCCGGCCTGCGCATTCCCGGCCTGCGTGTTCCCGACCTGCGCTGCCGACCCGTACACACGCTCCTTGAGCATGCGCGTTTGCGCCCGTCATGAGCGCACTGGCGGCTGCCCCCTCCCCGGTCGCCACTACCGCCTCCCGCCTCCCGCCTTCCGCCATCATCGACCGTTGTCGCCGTCAGGCAACCTGCCAGGGCTGCCCGGATTGTCCAGAGGACACTTTCGCTATTTTGCTAAATTTGGTCATCCAGGTGACCGAAACAGAGCGACGTTATTCACCGACACAAATTTCGCATTGGCGCAATTACAAGCATATCCCTCCAAAAAACTATAAATAGGCTCTCAGGTCTTCATTTGATGACAAACAACTCGAGAGGCTAGAAAACGATCTAAGGTTTTCCTACGAGGCCGTGGACTTAGACCGATCCTTCGCTCTGCTCCCCTTCTAGCGAGAAGGCTCCATCAAGTTTCCTAGGCATGATGTTCTTCTCCGTGAGAGCACTCTCATTAAGGCTACGCTTCAGCAGGAGCGCTTCCATCGAGATTCCGTGAACTTAGAGATTTTTCTCAGCCGGAACTCTTCCATCGAGATTCCGTAGATGTTGAAGCCAGGAAAATTCTCAACCTCAGAATTCGAACCAATGCCGCCTAAGGTTACCGGTTTAGGGGTAAGATCAGACGACTAGGATGACTAGGATGAGGAACGAAGGCAAACAGGACCCCAGATGTTGCGGCAGGAAGGTACCACCACGTACCCGGATGCTCGAAAGGAGCAGCCCCTTCTCAACCAGAAATGGTCGAACTAGGTACGAGGGAGTCTAGATGATGACTAAGTCGCAAGGTTGCGACCTGATCTCTAAGGAAAAGGAATCCAAAGGCTCGGCTAGTATTTTGAAAGGAGAGCTCGCGAGTATCCTGAATATGATTTCCAGTCCCTCACCTCGTACCCCTGGGGTCATATTTATAGGGAAATCCAAGGAGGGGGGGTGGTCATATTTATACCCCACCCCCTGACAACTAGGCGACTTCCAAGGGAAACTCGCACGGGTTGGGCGAGTATCCAGCCTAGTCGCCTACCTGGCGAGTATACGAGGGGAGCTCGTCATACTCGCCCAAGCCTTCTGTGGTCTTGCGCGCTGATTTTGACTTCTGTCTTGACTTGTTGACCTTGACTTATGCTGATCTGGCTGTGGTACGACTCATCCTCGACGAATACGGGTTGTACAGTAGACTTAGCGATTTTCCTAGCCGGAGTGTTTACATCAAGGCTCTGAGGACTTAGTTTTTTTCATCATTTTCACACTTTGTGCTTGTAACAGAAAAGTGATCTGTCACGTTTCGAGGAATCATCCCAAACTCTTGTAAACTCCAACAATATAATAAATTTTGGCCCGACACATATCCGACCATATGGTTTTTCATCATTTCCGGGTTTTCCACGTCAAAAAAGTCTTTTGTCATTTGTTGTTGTTTTTCTTTGACTGTTTGCACGCCCGGTCCAATTCCGAGCTAATACGGTCTAATTCCCCGGACCGGGAAAAAACTGAGTGACCCGCAACAAAGCTAGTAAATGAATCATTCGGTCTTAAAGAATCTTATAATTATTAGAGAATCGAAATTAGAATCAGATTGCTAAATAATCATGTAATTATTTTGTGTTAAAAACCTTTAAATTGTGTCCATGGTGACAATTATTTTAAATTACACATGGTGTCAAGTTGAAGATGCAATGTTTGTTAAACTGTTGCAAAAACTCCTCCTTTTGTCAAATAATTTTTTTTTTAGCAATTTTAAAAATTGTGCTTCATTTTTTTAACCAAAACTTTGTTTTAAATAAACAACACTTTTCTCAAATTATATTTTCAACTAATTATTTTTCATCAGCAATAACCCAGCTAGCCGAACTCAGCCTAAATCTTCCAATTTTTTTTGCTGTGGATTGCAAATGAAGACCTGCAAAATGTATCACCAATTTAATATAAGAAGATAAAGGTGGTGTTTGGTTCGGCGGATTGCCTCTGATACGGCTGGCGAAAAACGTCGCTTCTTACAAAAGTCGTGTTTGGTTCGGTTGACGATCAAAACCTGGTTTATTAACATATTCAATTTATCGTTATCACCCAATCACGCCTCCCAGTTGTGTTTCGTGCAGGCCAGACGAGCGGAAAGCTTCTCCTCGAGCGAAGAAGAACCGCCCGACACCCATCACCACGAGCCCTTATCTCGCTTGTTGATTATATTTCTCATCGAAAAACACTCGCCTCCAGCTAGGGCCAAATGAGCTCACGTATGGACATGGACAGGGACATGGACAACAATCCCGCCTTCGAGCATCCTTCGTTTTTCATATAGCTTCAACAATTCCCTTGTTTTGGTCTATCGAACTTGCCACCGCTTATCTCGACGGCATTTCCTTCAATATCCAACACAAGTCTGATTAGATCACTAGTTCTTGTGATTAATGTCTGCATTTTGTGATCATGCTTGTTGTGTGTGGCCCACCATCCAAGTGTTGGATGAGACTCCTCCCGAGCGCATCCAAGTTGACTCCTGGCATGAGTGTATGAGAACTTCATGGTTCAGTTTAATGCATGAAAATAGTTTGACAGGTGCTGCTAAAATAATATAAAGAAATTGATAGCGTCATTTCTAATATTTTCGGGGTTTTGGAAGAGTTGGCAGACGTCATTCCTAACAGTGGTATAAAAGGGTCGAAACGGAGTGGATCGGAACAGTTTCCTCCTTGCTGCGGGTGCAAACGGAGCAAACGTCAGCATCGGCCATTTGTTTACCCGTCGTTCGGTGACATTTGTTCCAATCGGTAATCAAACTCCATTTTCTATTGGTTTTTAGGTTTGGTCGGATCCGGATCCAACATGATTCAGATCCGTTTAGGTTTTAGATTTATTAAAACGTACATTATTATTTATTTTATAGGCTGGTTCCTGTTCACGTATAAGGATCCGTAGTCCTTTCAGTATTGTGTGAACAAAATAAATTCAAAAATTATTCCATGACCAAATTGTTTGACTAAAAAAAATATAAAAAGTAGCCGTCCGCCCGTCAAGACTGGAGGAGAACCGCCGCCCTCTCTCTAATAACAAACAATGTCGTCATCTTGGCCACCGCCGCTGCGGCATTTACGTTTATGGCTGGTGGATCCGCCGGCGATATCCTCCTTTGAATGGATTCCCAACGATACCTTCGCCTCCTCCACCGCCTTTCTCTCCCTCACAGTCTTCTCCTACCTCACCGTCACTCTGCTCCTCCACCGCAAGATCCTACCCATCCCCTCCCCGCCGCCGGCTTTCCTCCGCGCTCTCTCCGCCGCCCACAACCTCGTCATCCTCCTCCTCTCCGCCGCCATGGCCGTAGGCTGCTCCCTCTCTGCCGCCGCCCAAATGCCATCCTTCAACTGGCTCCTCTGTTTCCCGCCGTCCACACAGCCGCGGGGCCCCGTCTTCTTCTGGGCCCAAGTCTTCTACCTCTCCAAGATATACGAGTTCGTCGACACGGCCCTCATCCTTCTCGCCGGAGGAAGACGCCTCTCCTTTCTCCACGTGTACCACCACGCCGCCATCGTCGTCTTGTGCTACCACTGGCTCGCCACGGCCCAGTCGGTGATGCCCATTGCCATCGTCACCAACGCCGGAGTCCACGTGGCGATGTACGGATATTACCTGTCGACGACCCTCGGGTGGCGGCGGGGGAGGCGGTGGAAGCGGGCGGTGACGCGGCTCCAGATCACGCAGTTCGTGTTCAGCTTCGCCTTGTCGGTGGGATTTCTGTGCCTCCACTTGTCCGGCGGCGGGTGCCAGGGGATGAGCGGGGTGGCTTTCAACACCGCTTTTAATGCCTCGCTTTTCGCCCTCTTCGTCAACTTTCACTCCGCCGCCTACGGCGGGGTAAAGGAGAAGAAGGACATGTAGGAATTAGGATGACAGGTCGCCGGCGAGATTTCTGATGGTTAATGGTATGACCGGCCTTATCTTTTGATAGGAGAATGTTTGGATCACCTGCCGCTTCTCCGTTCAATCTTTATGAGACATATCTATCCTCTTATAATAAACTTAGATGATAACGAACACTTTTTTATATATATAATTTGGCTATTGTTATTTATATCTCATAAATGGATATTTGTAATCTATGAATATTTGATATTTCTACCCAAAGTTGATATTTGTATCAATATATGATAATCGTACCCAAATATGAGTGTACAACCCGTATTCGTCGAGAATGGGTTCTGCCACAACCAGGTCAACAGAAGTCAAGGTCAACAAATCAAGACAGAAGTCAACATCAGCGCGCAAGACCATAGAAGGTCTAGGCGAGTATGACGAGCTCCCCTCGCATACTCGTCAGGTAGGCGACTAGGCGAGATACTCGTCCAGCCCGTGCGAGTTCCTTTGGAAGTCGCCTAGTCGCCAGAGGGTGAGGTATAAATATGACTATCTCTCTTTGGATTTGCCTATAAATAGGACCCAGGGGTACGAGGTGAGGCACGGAAAATCCTATGCAGGATACTCGCGAGCACTCACTTCAAGATACTAGCTGAGCTTTTGGATTTTTTTCCTTAGAGGTCAGGTCGCGACCTTGCGACTTCGTCATCAGCTAGTCTCCCTCGTACCTAGTTCCGTCATCTTTGGTTGAGAAGAGATTGCTCCTTTCGAACATCCGGGTACGTGGTGGGACCTTCCTGCCGCAACATCTGGGGTCCTGTTAATTTGACTTAGTTCTTCATCCGAGTCATCCTAACCGTTTGATCTTACATCTGAGCCGATAACCTTAGGCGGCATTGGTCTGAATTCTGAGATTGGGAATTTTTCTGGCTTCAACACTTGCGCGGTGAGCGTAGGTCGCAGCCAAGCAGGAAAGTTTAGTGGTTGAGTAAGATGGCCAATGGTGGCGAGCATGGAGAGTTGGTCGGCAACTCGGGAGGTGTTAGAGATGTCGTGCGAGGTGGCGAGTTCGGGACAGTTGCCGCGTTCGAGGAGTTTGCGAAGAGGATTGAGCAGGCCATCCTCGTCGGGTTTTCTCATCGCCCCGATGTCACGACGACTTCACCCCGTCGCGTGACACCGCTGGAGGAGGAAGCGCCGCCTGTAACACCCCCTATCCGTCGCATAGCATATAGCAGTAGGCCCGGTCGGGGCCCGACGCCATATACCACAGACAGACCCGGTGGTTATTCAATGGAAACCATCCAACCAATTCAACGTCCTACACAGAGCATTCTAGCGGAAGCAATTTAAAATTGTTGCATTAAGAAAGAACCCAACACCAGCATGAATGTCCACTAATACGCCAAAAGGAATGAAGTACAAATACACAAGTACATGCCTTATGGCCTTACAATGTTTTCCTCCAATTACATGTTTTCAAACCTCGGCAAGCAGGCCGGTCATACATGAATAAACAAAAACACTCAAAATTAGGCCTTCGAGGGTCGGCTCAGCAACTTGGGCTTTAACCCGCTATTTTTCGCTCGGCTCCGCAGCACCTGCAAGCACAATTCACCGCAACAGTGGCAAATCAAAGCAATGGTCAGTCATGCTGACCAAATTATAACGATCCCGCCCCCAATTCGTGGCGGCGATGCTCCTTCCCTGCACTTTATTAGCATAACCAAGTAGTATATAAATACATTGCATCACAGGCATAGGCACACACAGCCACACACTCCGTGCACTCAGGGCGCATTCTCGGTGAACCGATCAATGTCACGTCAATTTAAGTCATAGACACCCCGATCTCACCACCGCCACTTTGACAGCCACACTATGAGCAATTTGTGTCCCCGACATGGGTTACGTCGTTTTAAGCCATAAACCGCCGAAGACCCTCATCTATGACAACGGCAAGTACCACGTACCCTTAGGTCGCTTTAACCGAACTACATAAAACAGGTACGGTTCCATCTAACCCGTACTCGCATCACAACGACAATTTAAGCCATATGAGCGGGTCAAACTTCTCCCGAGTCCCGTTTCCGCTACACACTTCTCATAACCCGGTTATGTTCAAGTTGGCTCCCAAGCCACCAAGTTGACAGAACCACGCGTCTGCCCAGTTTTCCGGGTGCACCTTGGAGTTAATCCCCACGGCTCCCTATTGCAATCTACCTCGTAGAAAACCCGAAAAACAAACATTCGCACGGAGTCTTCTCCGGCCATTATACAATGCAACATTACCGATCCAGACCAACTTGTCCGGGTAGGCTTCACACATCATGCCTATGTCCGTTCTCGAATACGGACTCTAAACAACGGGGACTTTACATATCTACCCAAAGGAACGCCTCCAACTCACCGCAAACTCGCGAGAGCGGGCTTCCTATGCAAAAGAAGGAGAGCTTCACATGCTCAAGTAGAGAATCGTTACCCTAGCGTTCTTCCTTGGCGCCATGGAAATGTAAGTGGATGAAAAGCACCGCACTCTCCTTCCCTCCGTAGATCCGAAGTCGGTTCGCGATTTGGAGCTCCGAAGCTCCGCCGGTGACCGGATCTAGGCTTCTTCTTCCTCCTTTGCTCCCCCATCTCTCTTGACTTAAAAAGAGAACCACTCAAGTGAAATGAGGGTTTCAAAGGCCCAATCCAGGGTATATCCCAGTAGGAACAACCCCCAACCGTCAGATCCCAAAATAAGGAAACGAATGGATACGATTCGTAGCTGAAAAGTAAAACCTGGGCCGAACACGGCCCGCGACACGCCTGTGTCCAGTGTCGTGTCCCTCATTCGCTGTCAAAATCAACGCGTTACGAAAATTACACGGGTCCCGACACGTACGTGTTTAACCTGACACGCCCTTGTTCAAACTGACACGACCATGTGGCTGGCCGTGTGCCCCCATCGACACAGCCCCGAAAATAACCCGAGACTAACACGGGTCTTGGACATGCCCGTGTCCTACTTGACACGCTCGTGTTAAACCCGAACACGCCTGGGCTCCAGGCCGTGTTCATTGTCTCGACACTTCGTCAAGCGAAGTTCGTCGACTGCCCGACACGTCCTTGGACACACCCGTGTCCTAGGCCGTGTTCCCTGTCTCGACACATCGTCGAGCGAAAATGTCGACTCCCCGGGCCGATCGTCGACACGGGCTTGACACGCCCTGGGACACGCCCGTGTCCCAGGCCGTTTTCCCTGCCTCGACACATCGTCGAGCGAAAATGTCGACTCCCTGGACCAATCGTCGACATGGGCTTGACACGCCCTGGGACATGCCCGTGTCCCAGGCCGTGTGCCCCCTGCCAAATACCAGATTTGGCCCAAAACGCCTCCCGTCGCTCTTTTGAGTTTCAACGCATTACAACTCTCCCCCTCTTAAAAGAATTTCGTCCTCGAAATTACATAAAGGACATACAGGAAAGAAACATATAACTTAAATGGTACTTGAGTGAAACAACTCCGGGTACTCCTCAAGTATAGTCTGCTCTTGCTCCCAAGAGAGCTCCTCATGACCGCAATTGTCCCAACGGACCTTGACCATCCTGATCTCTTTATTGCGTAGCCGCTTGACTTCCGAGTCTTCAATACGTACAGGCTTGACCTTCGTCATCAACCCACTATCAACCAGCACTTGATCGACCGCGATCACTTGCATAGGCTCTTGCACCGCCTTTCGTAGCACCGATATATAGAATACATCATGTAGACCGCTAAGCTCCACAGACAGCTTCAACCGGTACGCTGCTTCACCAATCCGCTCCAGAACCTCAAACGGTCCAAGGTACCTCGGGCTTAGTTTCTTCAAGCGCCGCACCCGCGAGACACCCTTGAATGGTTTTATCTTCAAGTACACCCAATCGCCCACAGCGAACTCCACGTTCCTGTGCTTGACATTATGGTACCTAAACACCTAGAGGGGGGGGGGGTGAATAGGTGACCTAATCCTTTTCTAACTTTGTTGGCAGCCAAACAGTTATATCACAGATTTCTAACTACTTTTGCACAGCAAACAGCAATAACAAAAATACACAACTAATCCATAGCACAATCACAGCACAGCACACAGTGTTTTATAGTGGTTCCCCAAGATATGGGTACATCCACTTTCCCCCTTCGCCTATCTAGCAGTGTACTAGATTCGGCCAAACTTCTCCACTGTCTCAGAACCCAAATTGGTTCCTACACCTCAGGCCCAAAGCCTTACAACTCAGCTTTATCCCAAAGCCTACACTCAGCCACAAGGGCCTACACTCAGCCAATCAAGGCCTACACTCAGCCAACAAGGCCTACACTCAGAGATCTCAGTCTCCTACACTCAGCTATTAAGCCCTACCCTCGGCCTTTATAAATATAGGATTACAAAACACTCAGATCCAATGGATCCTACAAGTTAAAAATGTAATATAAATAATTAACTCAATAACTCAGAAATGAAAGAGGGGAGTTGAGAGTTTCTTGATGAGTTCTTGAAAGAACTCAGTTGGATTCAATCTGACTTAGCTTTCTTCAAAGCTTCTTGAGTAGAACTGAATAAGACTGAATCCTCCTGCAGTAGTTCCTTGACCTCTGCCACTTAAGATCCAGAATGAATCTGAATCCTTCTTCTCAGCCTAGTTCCAAAGGCTGATTTCTTGGATGGAGCCCTCTCTCTCCAACTTCTTAGATCTGCACTTGGACTGCTAGATCTTCTTGTGTTAATACTTTGAGTACCACTTTAATGATTACTTCAACAATATGATCAACCTAGACAACAATCTGATCAACAACAGTTTCTGTAAACTGTAGGTGCCTATTTATAGGCCTTCTTCATGGTAACCGGCTGATCCGGTTCATAACTGTCTTCTGACATCTCTGACAGACGTTGTAGACCGGCTGGAACGGCAGCTGTCATGTCATCCAGTCATTTCCTGAAAATCTCTAACTATCTGATAGTGTCGAGACTTTCTGTCTTTAAGTGTCGACACTTACAGTCCAAGTGTCGACACATGCTGTGTAAGTGTCGACACAAGTCTATAAGGTGTCGACACAACTCCTTGTATATCTCGACACAGATTCTTCTTCAGGTGTCGACACTGAAATTGAGTGTCGACACAAGTACTTGATCTTCTATCTTTAACTGAATTCTTCTAAGTGTCGACACATCTCCTTTGTGTCGACACAACTTCTTGTGTTGAATCTGTCAAGTGTCGACACTGCTTCTAGGTGTCGACACATAGTCTTTTATGTTGATTCTTGCTGAGTGTCGACACAGCTCCTTGTTTCGACACACCTTCTTCTTGTTGAGACTCTAGCTGAGTGTCGACACATTCACATAGTGTCGACACTTGTACTTAGAATAATTTGTTGTTCTTTCTGTTCTTTGCTAAGTGTCGACACAGCTCCTTGTGTCGACACTTTCTTCAAGTGTTGAGTCTTTAGCTGTGTGTCGACACATTGTTCTGGGTGTCGACACATACTTCAAATGCTGACTCTTCTATTGAGTGTCGACACATTGTGCTGGGTGTCGACACTTACTTCAAGTGCTGACTCTTCTGTTGAGTGTCGACACATTGTGCTGGGTGTCGACACTTACTTCAAGTGCTGACTCTTCTGCATAGTGTCGACACATTGTGTTGAGTGTCGACACTTGTACTTAGACTCTACAGACTTTTGCTGAGTGTCGACACAGCTACAAGTGTCGACACTTTCTGGTGTAGACACAGCTTCACTGGGTGTCGACACAGCTCCTTGTGTCGACATAGCTTCTCTACACTTTTCTACACTGAGTGTCGACACACCTCCAAGTGTCGACACTTTCTGTCTGGTGTCGACTGTGCATCCCAGGTGTCGACACAATGAATCCAAGTGTCGACACAGCTTGTCTGGGTGTCGACAAAAGTCTTCTTAAGTGTCGACACTTTCCCTCTAGGTGTCGACACATGGACTTAGAAACTTTTTGCTTCAGTCCAGTACTTTCTTAACCTGCACAAATAACTCAAACATACATCAAATACATTATGATGTATATCATTGAGTTGGGTGAGGCTTCTTCAAATCATGTACATTTGACCAATGTACCCAACAATCTCCCCCTATTTGGAGAAGTCATAACCCTTAGTCAATGATATACACCATCCATAATTAAAATTACAAAATGATGTACAGCAGATTATATTCAGCAGGGTAAACATAAACATGTAGAAATTCACACATGTATACACATTCATCATTTCAGAACAATCAAGAAATAGACACATTTACAGAACAATCATGAAATATATTTATCATATATTATTCTAACATTGTTCCTTATACATTTTCAGCAGTTTACAAAAATGTTTAACATTAAAAAGATTGCAACATAATCTTCAAGTAAAATCTTAATCTATTTCTGATCAGGTTCCTTGATAACTATTCCCTTGTCAGCTTGAACTTGAGCTTTGACAGGGGCTTCAGCAGTATCAGTATCAATAGGCTTCTTGCCTTTTAAATCTTTCTTCTTCAGCTCTTCAGCTTTGATTTTCTGCCTCTCAAAATAGTGATATGGCTTAGGGAAGTACTTGCTAGGCTCCACTGCAGTAGGAGGTAGCTTTCCCATCTTAGCCTTCCTTCTGAATTGTACTATTGCTTCCTGTCTGATCTCATGTTTTCTCCATTCAGCTTCAGAAAACCATTTATTCCTGTCATGAGTATTGTCCTTGGCAGCTTTCCAGGCAGTTAGAATTATATTCCTAAAGGTAGGGCTCCATTGTTCAAAATCTGGCTTTTGTTCTGCTTGTTCCCTAAACCTCTTTTTAGACAACCTTGTCTCTTCTTCTTTCTCTAATGCCTCTTGCATAGCTGCAGAAATAGGTTGAACAACCTTTTCCAGAACAACATTTGACTTCCCTGCAGTTGGGCTATACATCTGGTGAATATCAGCTTGCACCATGTCAAAATCTGGTGGAGGATATATGACCTGAGCTACCTCTGGTTGCTCACCTCCAAGATATGCACTTTGAATCTCAGATTCAGCAACATTATCATCATCACAGAGTGGAGGATAGCCCAGTGTAGCTCTGATGGAATTAGATATCCATTTTGCATGCTCAGAGCTAGCTTTGACTAAAACTCTCTCCCCCTTTATGACTTCTTGGGCAACATGATCTCTTACATCATCCTTCTAGAATCTGATTTGACTATCCAAGTACCTGATTCCATCTTTAAAGTAAGGTTTGAGCTTAGTGAGCTGTTCAGAGATGGCCTTCTGGGAATCTTGAATTGCAGTCTTGACAGCAGTAATCTCAGCTTGGAATACTTTATCAAAGTCAGCCTTAACTGCAGCAGCAGATGTAGAAGGTTCAGCAGTCTTATTCTTCAATTCAGTGACTATAGCATTGTGAGATTGTGTGAGATTGTCATTCATTCTTAACTGATTTTCAAGCACATATCCTTGTTTCAATGCTATATCATCTACTTGGGCTTTGATCTTCTCCTGGTGTGTTGCTAGATAGACTACTGCATTCCCACCCTTGTGGAAGCAGTCAGTCATCTCCTTCTTGTTCAGGTTCATCTCAAACCTTATTGACTTTATATCTTGAGCAAGATCAAACTGTAATGACTTCTGTCCTTCATCTACATACTTCTCTATGGCCTGCCTTTGCTCATCCAATTTTATCTGTAGGGCAACCATTAAAGTACTATAATCAGCAGTTGGAGCTTGCTGAACTATAGGCTGTGGGGCAATGGATTGCAAAGCTTTCTTATAACTCTGACTTCTCCTCTTGAAGACATAGAGTTTCTTCTTCTTAGCCTTTGCAGCCTCATCTTCTTCAGATTCTGAAGTGCTGGCTATTTCAACCCTTTTCTTAGGGCTTGGAGGTTTGTCAGCTTGCACATCAGTTGCCTTCACAGTTTCTGGCCTTAAAGGCTCTTCCAGAACTGTCATTTGCTCCCCCTCAGCAGCAGCACTCTTATCTTCAGCAGCAACATCCTTGTCCATATCAAAATCTTCTTGATCTAGATTTAGGAATAAATCCTCCATGATGTATTCTGGTGGTGAAGAAGCTGGAGATGTTCTTGGTTCTTCAACCATAGGATCAGGAATTACTTCTGGTACAGCAGATGTGTCTTCTCTAACAACATCTGGTGCTTGAGTATTCAGCTGAGTTTGCTGAAGATCATCAGACAAATCAGCATATTCTATAATATAGTCTAAAGTTTTTAGGTCAGTGAGTACCTCTTGTATGATGGTGGTGGCTTGCTCACTGTCCAGTGTAGATGGTTCTTCTACAACTGGAAGCTCCCCCTGGCTGTGATCCCTATGGATGGGGCTAGCCTGTGGTAGCTCCCCCTGGATCTCAGCAGTCTCTTGAGGAGCAGGAGACTTCACTACTGGCTCTTTCTCTTGGTCTTCTGGAGCGAAAACAACTTGTTCTTCACTATCAGAACTGCTGAAGGACTCTTGTGCCACAGCAGCAGTTTTTCTCTTCTTCTTTGGAGGAATCTCCTTCTCAGCAACTGTCTTTTCTAGGGTTGGTATTTCCTTGGACAACACCCTGTCCCATCTAGAAAAGATCCTTTGATCCATCTTCCTCATATGATTTATCTTACTTCCAGCAGCAGTGCTCATTACCTCTGGTATTGTACCAGCTAGGTAGAGACTTATAATTCTGCCCAGATTGGGCTTCTTCAAGCTCTCCTTAATCTTCTCATAGACTATCATAGACCAGTCTGTTTTCAGAGTGAAGATTATCCTTGTCATGATTCCAAACATAGAGGCAGACACCCTGTCATGCCCTCCAGGCTTACTGAGAATAACCTTGCCCACAATCTCAGACATGAATTTTCCTTGACTGTTCATGCCTTTCCTGTTAAAAACAGATCCTATCTTCATCTTTGGATCAAGTCCACACCAGGTAAGAGCTTCCCTGGTCTTAGATGCAGTTACTTCTTCTTCATCTTGAGTTTTAGGTAGCTGGAGTACCTTCCTCAGACTTTTTGGTGAAATCTTGACCTTAGATCCATGAACTCTGGATTTGATTCTGTATCCAGATTCATCTACAGCAGCTCCATTAAGGAATTCAAGAACTTCCTTCTTTCAAATCTTTGTTGGTTCTGAAACCAAGTATTCTAGTCCAGAATTGACGACTAGGGTTACCACCGACTGGATTTCTTGATCTGCGTCGTCGAACGCGCCGCGCACTAGCTCATAGCCCTCGTTAACGTTCTCCTCAAGCTTAGGTGCCATTAGGGTTGAAGAATTTGTCTTTAGAAAAGAGAGGTGTCGACACAGCAATTTTGGTCTCGAAACTTTGAAAGCGTGTCGACAAACAAAGACAGAACCCTATTTATACCTTTCTGATTTTGAAGATGAACAGGCGGGACAGCTAGCTTAAAATGTGTCGACACTGGCAATAAGTGTCGACACTGACTTATAATGTCTCGACACATATGTGTCGACACAAGTTTAGTCAACAGATTTTATGTGTCAACACTTGTTTATGTGTCGACACAACATATCTCGACACGTTGTCGAGACTTTACTTAGAAAATTCTGAGTAAAACTTAAGTGTCGACACCACATTGGATGTGTCGACACCTACTTGACATGTGTCGACACTAACATTCTGAAGTGTCGACACCAACATCATAGATGTGTCGACATCTTTTTCCTGAAGTGTCGACACCACTATTCCGTGTCGACATAGACTTGTCTATGTGTCGACACCTTTTTACTTAGCCAATTTTCAATTCTGTAAACTTATTCTAAGTTTATCATTCCTAGTTCAATTTTGAATCTATTGAACTTAGCTTCTTCTAGGGGCTTAGTAAACATATCAGCTATCTGATTATCTGTATTAACATATTCAAGTAAAATATCTTCTCTTTCTACATGCTCCCTAAGAAAATGATATTTAATTTCAATATGTTTAGTTCTACTATGAGATACAGGGTTATTAGCTATTGAAATAGCACTTGTAGAATCACAGAAAAGTGGAGTTCTAGTTACCTGAAATCCATAGTCCTCTAGCTGATGTTGAATCCACAGAAGTTGAGCACAACAACTTCCTGCAGCCACATATTCTGACTCAGCTGTGGAGATAGCCACACTGGTTTGCTTCTTGCTACTACATGAAATTAGTCTCCCACCTAGGAATTGACAGGTTCTAGTAGTGCTCTTTCTATCCTCTTTGCATCCTGCAAAGTCTGCATCTGAATAACCTGTTAGATCAAAATCTCCATTCTTAGGGTACCAGAGGCCTAGATAGGGAGTGCCCTTAAGATATCTCAATATTCTTTTGACTGCTGTCAAATGAGACTCTTTAGGGCAGGCTTGATACCTGGCACAAACACATGTAGCATACATGATGTCAGGTCTACTAGCAGTCAAGTATAATAGGGAGCCAACTATTCCTCTATACAAGGTTTCATCTACAGGTTTCCCTGCATCATCCTTGCTAAGAGTCATACTTGACCCCATTGGAGTCTTCATGGTACTGGATGAATCCATACCATACTTCCTTATGAGTTCTAGGGTGAACTTGGACTGACATATGGATAAACCATTTTCAGTCTGTTTAACTTGGAGACCCAAGAAAAACTTCAGCTCTCTCATACTACTCATCTCAAACTGACCTTGCATAAGTTTTGCAAACTTTTTGCAAAGGCTGCTTTCAGTAGACCCAAATATAATGTCATCTACATATATTTGGACTAGTATGACTTTGTCTCTAGATTTCCTAAGGAATAGAGTCTTATTTATTTTCCCCCTTGAGAACTTGTTCTCAATGAAAAAACTAGATAGGGTTTCATACCAAGCCCTAGGGGCTTGCTTTAACCCATATAAAGCTTTCCTAAGTCTATAGACATGATGAGGTAGAGTTGGATCAACAAAACCTGAAGGCTGCTCCACATAGACTTCTTCTTTCAAATTACCATTTAGGAATGCTGACTTGACATCCATTTGGTATACCTTGAAATCTTGATAGGTTGCATAGGCCAAGAACATTCTTATGGCATCCAGTCTGGCTACTGGAGCAAAGAGTCATACTTGACCCCATTAGAGTCTTCATGGTACTGGATGAATCCATACCATACTTCCTTATGAGTTCTAGGGTGAACTTGGACTGACATATGGATAAACCATTTTCAGTCTGTTTAACTTGGAGACCCAAGAAAAACTTCAGCTTTCCCATACTACTCATCTCAAACTGACCTTGCATAAGTTTTGCAAACTTTTTGCAAAGGCTGCTTTCAGTAGACCCAAATATAATGTCATCTACATATATTTGGACTAGTATGACTTTGCCTCTAGATTCCCTAAGGAATAGAGTCTTATCTATTTTCCCCCTTGAGAACTTGTTCTCAATGAGGAAACTAGATAGGGTTTCATACCAAGCCCTAGGGGTTTGCTTTAACCCATATAAAGCTTTCCTAAGTCTATAGACATGATGAGGTAGAGTTGGATCAACAAAACCTGAAGGCTGCTCCACATAGACTTCTTCTTTCAAATTACCATTTAGGAATGCTGACTTGACATCCATTTGATATACCTTAAAACTTTGATAGGTTGCATAGGCCAAGAACATTCTTATGGCATCCAGTCTGGCTACTGGAGCAAAGGTTTGATCAAAGTCAATACCTTCTTCTTGCCTATATCCTTTAGCAACCAGTCTAGCCTTATTCTTAATGATGACCCCTTGTTCATCCATCTTATTCCTGTAGATCCACTTAGTTCCAATTATATTGTGGTCTTTAGGTTTAAGAACTAATTCCCAGACCTTGCACCTCTTGAACTGATTAAGCTTTTCTTGCATTGCTTCAGTCCATTGTGGATCTTGTATTGCTTCTTCAAATTTCTTATGTTCAACTTGTGACAGAAAGCTGGAATAGATTTCTGCATTCATGTTTCTACTCCTGGTTTGTACTCCTTGTCTTGGATCTCCAATAATCAGCTCTACTGGATGATCTCTTAGATGCATGTTGGCTGGAGGCAATCTTACTTCTGGTTGAACCACTTCAGCATCTGCATCATGCTGTATTCCTTGTATTTTTTCAGCTATTGGCACATGTAGTTCTCCCCCTGGACAACAGCTATTGCCTTCTACTTGCTGTCTTGCAGCAGACACCTCTTCTATAGTAAGCTTGTCCAATTTCTTTGTCAAACCTGTGGGGCTGCATACACTGCTAGACAACTCATTATTAATAAGTTTTGTCTCATCAAAAACTACATGCACTGATTCTTCTACAACTTGTGTAGTCAAGTTGTAGATTCTATAAGCCTTACTATTATTGTTGTACCCAACAAAAATTCCCTCTTGGGACTTGGCAGCAAACTTTGTCAAGTAAGACTTCCCATTGTTAAGTATGAAGCATTTGCAACCAAAGATCCTGAAGTAGGATATGTTTGGTTTCCTGCCTTTCACAACTTCATAGGGGGTCTTGTTTAGCCTTTTAGTGATGGTAGCCCTATTTATAACATGACATGCAGTGTTAACTGCTTCAGCCCAGAAATACTCTGGCAGTGATGTATCACTTAGTAGGGTTCTACCAGCCTCTATCAAGGTCCTATTCTTCCTCTCAGCAATGCCATTTTGCTGAGCTGTTCTGGGTGAAGATAATTCTTGAAATATCCCAAGGTCTTCACACAGTTTTGTCATGCTATCAGACTGAAATTCAGTACCATGGTCACTTCTAATTTTGACCACTGTACAGTTTAGTTCATTCTGAATTTGCTTGACAAAGCTAAGGAAGACACTAGGTGTTTCAGATTTCTGTCTTAAGAAGAACACCCAGGAAAACCTTGAGTAGTCATCAACAACTACAAAGGTATAGACCTTCCTACCTAAGCTGTGAACTGGCATTGGACCAAAGAGATCCATATGCAAGAGGTATAAACACCTCACAGCATCTTTGTTATCTATGCTTCTAAAGGTGGATTTAGTCTGCTTGCCCTTTTGATAAGCTGACCAAATACCATCTTTGACACACTTAACTTGAGGACCATTCCTCACTAACTCTTTGCTAAAGAGTTTGCTAATAGTCTTGTAGTTAAGATGGGCTAGCCTCTTGTGTCATTTGACACAATGAGAGACTGTCTCATCAGCTACAAGACAAACTGGAGAACCATTGTTCTCAATCATAATGTCTAGATAGTAGACATTCCTCTTCCTATATCCTGTCAAAATGATCTCTTGATCACTTGACCTCTTGATATGACTACCATTTTTAACAAATGAGATGTCATACCCTACATCACTTAACTGACTTATACTTATTAGGTTGTGTTTCAACCCTTTAACATAAGCCACTTGAGTAATGGTAACTAAGTTTGAAGAAATGTTACCAAACCCTTTGATGATTCCTTTTTCAGAACCACCAAAGGTCACTTTAGGACCATTTTTGATTGGAATATAGTCCTTCAGTAGTCCCCTTGTTCCAGTCATATGTCTGGAACATCCACTATCCAAGTACCATGTTGGGGTATGGCCACTTGGACTGACCTGCAAAACAAATTAATGAACCTTAGAACCCAAAGTATTCTTGGGTCCTTGGTGATTGTTAGTTTGCAATTTGACAAACCTATCTACTGGCATTCCAACAGGTAGTTTGGAACTCACTTTGGCACTCACATTGTGCCAACAGTCCACTGCAAAGTGGCCAACTTTGCCACAGCACCAGCATTCAAACTTATTGTACCTTTGTTTAGGTACAGTCTTTGCTGTCTTATTTATAGCAGACTTGTTGAATGTTGGGGCTTTGCCCATGGACTTAAACTTGGACTGCTCAGTCCCTGCAGGTCTAACAAAACCCAGTCCAGCCTTGCCTTTATGATGAACAAATTCATCAATTAAAGGTAGCACTGATTTAGGTTTTGAAAACCTAGCAACAAGCTCTCTCTCTTTCTGAAGATTGATCTCCAGTTTCTTAATTTGATCATTCTTATAGGTGATAGTTCCCATCTGAATCACTGTAATGTGTTTCAGCCTGGCTACCTCATTCAGTTTTTGATCAAATTGCTTCTCAAAATCTGTTGCAACAGCCTTGAGATCAGCAATCTCCTTTGCCTGACTTTTGGCTAGGGTCTTGCTTTTCTTGTAGGCTTGCAACAGTACCTTATATTCATCTATAAGCTGATGAATATCTTCCTCAGACTCAGATATATTCTCATCACTTGATGAAGAAGAATCTGATTCTGAACTAGAACAAGAAACTGAATTTAAACTTGAACTTTGTACCTGACTGGGTCCTGGCTGCTCCAGGATTTTGGCACTCTCTGTCAAAGCCATTAGCCCTTGGCAATGACTGTCTTCTTGTTCATAAATTGACTCCAAGATCTGCATGAATTCTTCCTCTTCTTCTTCTGCAAACAGCCCTATGTAGGCTTCAGCCTCAGACTCAGTTTCTGAAGAAGAGATATCTGATAGAGTCTTCTCCTTCTTAGCAACAAAAGACTTTTCTTTCTTCCCTTTGAAGTGAGTCTTTTTCCTATCACCAGATTCCTTTCTCTTCTCTAGACAATCTGCAATAACATGGCCCTGTTTATTGCAGCAATAGCAAACAATCTTTGAACCAGTTGCCTTGCTTGATTTTGTCCTTTTCTTGTCATTCTTTGAAGACCTCTTTTTCTGATAAGAGTCTTCCTTTCCTTGTGATGTAGAAGGCCTTGACCTCCACTGTTTCTTTTTCAAAAACTTCTGAAAGTGTCTAGTGAAAGCAGCAAAGTCTTCATCACTTTCACTGCTCTTAGACTTTGTGCTGACAGACTCATCAGACTCTGATTCAACTACCTCTGGAGGTGGAGTTGAAGACTTATTCCTGCACTTTCTGGGAACTTCTGTCTTGAAAGCAACAGTTCTTTCTTTGTGCTCAGTCCTTGTTGATTTCTCCTCCTCTTTTCTCACTGTTAACTGCATTTCATAAGACAATAGCTTGCCAAACAGTGTGGGAGGAGGAATTTCCCCCAACTTAGTCATTTCTCTTATGGCACAGATCTTGGTGTCCCAATCTTTGGTTAGGGACCTTAAGAACTTGTCATTTAGTTCATAGTTAGTGAACTCTCTTCCATAAGACATGAGTTCATTAACTATTCTGTAAAATTTCTTATAGCACTCAGTGATGCTATCAATCTTTCCTTGCCTAAAGCTTTCATACTCCTGATTTAGCAAGTACTTCCTATCTTGCCTAACTTCTTCAGAATCTTCCATATAGACAATGAGAGTATCCCACATCTCTTTTGCTGTCTTACAGTGAATTAAGTTCTGAAAAGTGGCATCATCAATGGCACTCACTATTATGTTCTGTGCCCTCTTGTCCATAGTGGCTAGGACAATTTCATCCTTAGTCATCTCAGAGAAATCCTTTGGGGTTCTCTGATTTGCATCTAGAACTGAAATCTTCATAGGCACATAAGGCCCTTCCTTTACTGTGATATAGATTCTAGGGTCTGAGGCCTCCATAAATAGTCTTACCCTTTCTTTCCAGATCCCAAAGATCTCCTTCCTGCATATGGGTAATTTCATGGAACCCAATTCCTTGTGATTCTCATAGGAACCCATGTTTCTTGATTTTCTTGAATTTCTTGAATCTGTGTTTTCCCTTACACTGAATCTGCCAAACAGGATCTCCTCAGACTGTTAGTCCTTGTTTTGAGTAACCTCCCTCTGATACCACTTGAAAGATATGGTACCTAAACACCTAGAGGGGGGGTGAATAGGTGACCTAATCCTTTTCTAACTTTGTTGGCAGCCAAACAGTTATATCACAGATTTCTAACTACTTTTGCACAGCAAACAACAATAACAAAACATACACAGCTAATCCATAGCACAATCACAGCACAGCACACAGTGTTTTATAGTGGTTCCCCAAGATATGGGTACATCCACTTTCCCCCTTCGCCTATCTAGCAGTGTACTAGATTCGGCCAAACTTCTCCACTGTCTCAGAACCCAAATTGGTTCCTACACCTCAGGCCCAAAGCCTTACAACTCAGCTTTATCCCAAAGCCTACACTCAGCCACAAGGGCCTACACTCAGCCAATCAAGGCCTACACTCAGCCAACAAGGCCTACACTCAGAGATCTCAGTCTCCTACACTCAGGCTATTAAGCCCTACCCTCGGCCTTTATAAATATAGGATTACAAAACACTCAGATCCAATGGATCCTACAAGTTAAAAATGTAATATAAATAATTAACTCAATAACTCAGAAATGAAAGAGGGGAGTTGAGAGTTTCTTGATGAGTTCTTGAAAGAACTCAGTTGGATTCAATCTGACTTAGCTTTCTTCAAAGCTTCTTGAGTAGAACTGAATAAGACTGAATCCTCCTGCAGTAGTTCCTTGACCTCTGCCACTTAAGATCCAGAATGAATCTGAATCCTTCTTCTCAGCCTAGTTCCAAAGGCTGATTTCTTGGATGGAGCCCTCTCTCTCCAACTTCTTAGATCTGCACTTGGACTACTAGATCTTCTTGTGTTAATACTTTGAGTACCACTTTAATGATTACTTCAACAATATGATCAACCTAGACAACAATCTGATCAACAACAGTTTCTGTAAACTGTAGGTGCCTATTTATAGGCCTTCTTCATGGTAACCGGCTGATCCGGTTCATAACTGTCTTCTGACATCTCTGACAGACGTTGTAGACCGGCTGGAACGGCAGCTGTCATGTCATCCAGTCATTTCCTGAAAATCTCTAACTATCTGATAGTGTCGAGACTTTCTGTCTTTAAGTGTCGACACTTACAGTCCAAGTGTCGACACATGCTGTGTAAGTGTCGACACAAGTCTATAAGGTGTCGACACAACTCCTTGTATATCTCGACACAGATTCTTCTTCAGGTGTCGACACTGAAATTGAGTGTCGACACAAGTACTTGATCTTCTATCTTTAACTGAATTCTTCTGAGTGTCGACACATCTCCTTTGTGTCGACACAACTTCTTGTGTTGAATCTGTCAAGTGTCGACACTGCTTCTAGGTGTCGACACATAGTCTTTTATGTTGATTCTTGCTGAGTGTCGACACAGCTCCTTGTGTCGACACACCTTCTTCTTGTTGAGACTCCAGCTGAGTGTCGACACATTCACATAGTGTCGACACTTGTACTTAGAATAATTTGTTGTTCTTTCTGTTCTTTGCTAAGTGTCGACACAACTCCTTGTGTCGACACTTTCTTCAAGTGTTGAGTCATTAGCTGTGTGTCGACACATTGTTCTGGGTGTCGACACATACTTCAAATGCTGACTCTTCTATTGAGTGTCGACACATTGTGCTGGGTGTCGACACTTACTTCAAGTGCTGACTCTTCTGTTGAGTGTCGACACATTGTGCTGGGTGTCGACACTTACTTCAAGTGCTGACTCTTCTGCATAGTGTCGACACATTGTGTTGAGTGTCGACACTTGTACTTAGACTCTGCAGACTTTTGTTGAGTGTCGACACAACTACAAGTGTCGATACTTTCTGGTGTAGACACAGCTTCACTGGGTGTCGACACAGCTCCTTGTGTCGACATAGCTTCTCTGCACTTTTCTACACTGAGTGTCGGCACAGCTCCAAGTGTCGACACTTTCTGTCTGGTGTCGACTGTGCATCCCAGGTGTCGACACAATGACTCCAAGTGTCGACACAGCTTGTCTGGGTGTCGACACAAGTCTTCTTAAGTGTCGGCACTTTCCCTCTGGGTGTCGACACATGGACTTAGAAACTTTTTGCTTCATTCCAGTACTTTCTTAACCTGCACAAATAACTCAAACATACATCAAATACATTATGATGTATATCATTGAGTTGGGTGAGGCTTCTTCAAATCAGGTACATTTGACCAATGTACCCAACACAAACCATTGCCCGAAGCATCGCTATAAATCTCATAACCTTCGGTCCCACTCGGCGAACTCAACACAGGCGCCGTGGTCAACCGATATTTCAACTCCTCAAAAGCTCGTGTGCACTCCGGCATCCAAACGAACTTCTGCTCCTTCCTCGTCAAAGTAGTGAGAGGTAACACTATCTGCGAGAAGTTCTCTACGAAGCGCCTATAATAGTCGGCAAGCCCCAGAAAGCTCCGGACTTCCGCTACCGTAGAAAGCTCAGGCCACTCTCGTATCGCAACAATCTTCGTCGGATCCACTACAATACCTTCCCCACTCACTATATGACCGAGTAACGCCACTGAGGACAACCAAAACTCGCACTTTGAGAACTTGGCGTACAATTGATTCCTTCTTAGCATCTCTAAAACCAAATGAAGATGTCTGAAGTGATACTCACTCTGCGAGTACACCAAAATATCGTCGATGAAGACGATCACAAAATGGTCCAAGTACTCCCTGAAGGTCCTGTTCATCAAATCCATGAACACTGACGGCGCATTCGTCAGCCCAAACGGCATGACCGTAAACTCGTAATGCCCGTATCTTGTACTGAACGCTGTCTTAGGGATATCACTCTCCCTTATCCTCAGCTGATAGTAACCAGACTTGAGATCCAACTTAGAGTACACCGTCGACCCGGCCAACTGATCAAAAAGATCATAGATCCTTGGGATTGAGTGCTTGTTCTTTTTCGTTAGCTTGTTTAATTCTCGATAATCAATACAAAGCCTTAAGCTTATGTCCTTCTTATTAACAAAGAGGACCGGTGCGCTCCAAGGCGAAGAACTTGGATGCACATACCCTTGATCCAACAACTCTTGAAGTTGCACCTTCAGCTCCGTCATTTCCTGAGGCGCTAGCCGATACGAAGATCGTGACACAGGCTTCGCACCTAGCACTAGCTCAATATTGAAATCTATCTCCCGTTGAGGCGGGGCTCCAGGAAGATCTGCGGGGAACACATCAGGGTACTCAGCTACCACTGAAATACTATCCAACGTAGGCTTTGGCTTTGCAACCTCCACTAGTGTAAAGAACAGCTCTGCACCAGCACGAACTGCCTTTACCACCTGAAGAGCAGACATCAACGTCTTGCTCGACCCTTTCAAGCCCGTAAAAGTCGTCTTACGACTTGCCCCCAGCTTGACTTCCTTGCTACCGCAATCAATATAGGCTCGCTGCTGCGAGAGCCAGTCCATGCCAAATATAACGTCGAATTCCACTAGCGACAATAACGACGCTTGCAAATGGAACTCATGATTCCCAATACGAATCTTCACATCGTAGATTCTACCTGCACGCATCGAACACCCATTGGGCAACAACACATCCAACTTGTCCTTTGCCATCGAAGAAGGTACTCCGATGCGCGATATGAATCCTTCGGACAAGAAGAAGTGTGAAGCTCCTGTATTAAAGAGTGCTCTCGCCGGAAACTCATAAATCAAAACAAATCCTAAACAAGCAGTGATAAGGTAACATGCACATAACAAGTATTTTCAAAATTAACTTGCTATAAATTTAAATTTTGTCTGTCACCACATCTGACTGTTTGATGGCCTCCTGTTGGCCAAGATTATAAACCCTCAGTTGGGCCGGAGCATAATGAGACGTGGTTGACTCCACCGCCTTGCCCTTCTCTTCATAAGTTGCTCCCGGCTTCCTTTCTGACTTGGGACGTCCGCTCCAGCAATCGCGGGCAAAGTGCCCCGATTTTCCACAAGTAAAGCATGCACCAGGGGTACGACCCGTAGTCGCCTCAGAAGCACCAGAAGAGGGGGCTGGACCCGAAGTCCTAATTTTTTTGTAGAACCTTCGATAGGCGGACTTAGAAGTAGTCGGCACCTTAAACTCAGACTTTTTGTCACCAACGCTTCTCTTTGCTTGAACCTTCTTCATGTCCTTCTCCAAGGACCGGGCCGTGTTGACCCGGGTCAAGAGGCCCTGTGTCATAGGCCCCGAGAGTAGTAGCCTCAAATCATCTCTCAACCATTCGTAGAATCGATTCGTCTTGCGCTCCTCATCCGCGATGGTGGAGCTAGCATACCGACTCAATCGAGTAAACTCGTGGAGATATTCATCCACGCTACTCTCTCCTTGAACCAACTTCAGGAACTCGTTCTTCGTTGAAATCCTCTGAGTAGAAGGGAGGTACCTTACCAAGAACAGTCCCGAGAACTCTTCCATCGGGACATCTATAAGTTGTCTACCTCTCAAATGATGAAGCTCCAAGCCTTCCCACCACAATCTCGCTTCACCATCCAGAAGGAACGTAGCAATAGTGGTCATTTGTCATTCTTCCGTCTCCGTTGCTGTCAAGACTCTCTTCACACGGGAGAGCCAGTCTTCAGCTTGAGATGGGGTTCCCAACACCGAGAATACCGGAGGATTAAAGCTCATGACATGTTTGAGCTGTCTCTCGGTTGCCCTGCTCGGCACCACCGGTTCCTCTACTACCTGATCCACCCTTCTCTGCTCAGCCACTTGCAGTGGTACCTGCTCTATCACAGGAGCGGGCTGCTGCACCTGCCTTGCAGGCTGCGCATTGATGATTGCAAACACTGCTTCAGCCACCAGTCGAATGGTTTCGGCCGAAGGAGGTGTAACATCCCATTTCCGGCTAGACCCATAGGAGTCGGTCTGCCGTGACAGAACCCCCGTAAACCCCAGAGATTGACAGTAACCGATCTAAAAATAGGTTCAGGCACGACGGCTAGCCGAAGACGCAATACTCCGAAGTCCGTCGACCGAAATCCCGAGTCACGGGTTGGTCACGCCCGTTACCGGCCCGTCTCGCCCGTGACTTCCTTCGATGGTCGACGAAATCAGGAAGCTGATCGCCGAGCTCGGAACTCATGTCACGGGTTGGTCACGCTCGTGACAGGCCCGTCACGCCAACAGAAGTCCGGTGCGCCAGCCGGCAAGAGTACGCAGGAGTCCGCTTCGTGCACCAAGCGTTGAGGCGTACGATAGGTCTGACAGGTAGTGCTTTACTGGTTTAGAGGTGGGCGTGACCCAACCCACCGCTTCCATCTGCCACTACGGAGGTATCCTGGGAGGTTACGACTCCAGAAAGGGGGAACTAAAGGTCTGTGTGCACAGAGTCGGGTGTATTTGTTGCACTTACATGTTCCATCATACCCACTAACATATCATAGCATAATCGATTCATTTAACCCCTGACACCTAAGGTATAAGTGGAATGTGACGCTTATACATTAGGACTTGCAAAACGACCCCTTGGTCTATAAGCTTGTGTGGGCAAGTTTATAAATTAAGGTCAATTTTGATATATATATATATATATATATATATATATATATATATATATATATATATATATATATATATATATATATATATATATATATATTGCTGTTTGATAACCGACACCCCAACGTATAAATTGGTATGAGACTTTTTATACGATGGGAGCCTTGCAGAAGACCCCTTGGCTTATGTGTTCTCACATAAGTGAAGGTTACTTTTCATATTTCATCTTATTGCCATTATTTATTATAGAATTACTAGATTAGTTCTGTTGCCACCTGTTTCTTTTGATTTATTCTCCACCTTCATGTCCTTCCATTTCTTCCTCTCCGCTCGGTACTTAGAAGCCATGGGAGAAGGGGTAGGGGATGATAGGGCTTAGTCTTTATGACTAACAGTTTTCGAACCGCATCATGTTAGGGAATCGTGGAGCCCAGCACTGGGAGCAGCCCTAGAGACCGGTGCGCTTGGAGATGGGGCAGTCTAGCTCCGGAGTTCATACAGCCGGGACCGTGAGTCTCGACCTTGAGTAGATGTTCTGTTTTTGCTTCCGCATGAGTGATTTGTAGTGAGGACATGATGTTCTGGGCACAAGCCCATATTTTAGTACTCTGATATATTATTCTGTGGACACTCCCTTCGTGGAGATTATTTATATGATATGTGATTTTTTGTGGACTTACATGTCTATTCTGTTATACTGCTACTTTTGTGATCAATAAGGCCGGCAGAATCGGCATTTTGTTGTGACGATCTTCCCGGGCGCAAAGGTGTCATCGCAAAGCGGCGGTTCTGGGCATAAGACCCCAGGGTTTGAGCGAGAAAAAAAAGGGGGTCTTACAAGTGGTATCAGAGGGTAACATCGATCGAAAAAAAAGTAGCAGTCCACTAACCCTGGGTCACCCCCGCTCGAGTTTAGTTTGGGGACAAACTAAGGAGCGGAAGCAGTGGTGTGCCCATATGAGGATCACATATAAATTGTCCATTTTTAGTAAAGATTGAAGGTTTTCTCATTATGGATTTTGTTACGCAGCCTCCAGCATGGGCTACTCCACCGGTCCCCACTCCTTTCCTTCAGTCAGACATGGGGCAGACTCTTACAGCTATCCTTGAGGCTTTCCGGACTCAACAGGCTCTGGCTCCGCAGCCAAACCCGGGGGCCAACTGGTTGAGCATCTTCCGAGGACTTTCTCCCACGTCCTACTTGGGGACAGAGTCAGCAGTTCAGACGGAAGAGTGGCTGCATATTATGTACGAAATGCTGACCGGGATACGGTGCCCCTGGGAGGAGAGGGTGGCCTTGGTTGTCTCTTGCCTGGAGTCTCATGCCAAGACGTGGTGGAAGATGCTGTTGGACACGACGTTTGCCGATAGGGAGGTTGCGGAAATTACCTTGGAAGAGTTCAGGGCCGCGCTGC
This sequence comes from Platanthera guangdongensis, assembly GCA_039583875.1. NCBI lineage: Eukaryota > Viridiplantae > Streptophyta > Magnoliopsida > Asparagales > Orchidaceae > Platanthera > Platanthera guangdongensis. The sequence goes on along the minus strand of CM077165.1, from coordinate 166,877,108 downwards.
TGGAGCATTTTGTTTCGCAGTCGGCCAGGGATGAGTTGGAGGAGCGGTTCTTACAGTTGAAGCAGGGCACCATGACGGTGGTGGAGTACCATCGGGAGTTCGACCATTTGGCTCGATATGCGGATTCTTACCAGCTGGTCGAAGCATGGTACATCAGGAGGTTTTATAAGGGTCTGAAAGAGGAGTTGAGGGAGGCCTTATTGTTTGTATCTAACGGGCCTATCTCCCGGATTTTGGAGATGGCAAAGAGGATTGAGGCTGATTGGCACACCACTCGGGGCCGGAAGCGGCAAGCGGTGGATCAGGGCCGGAGAGCCAGAAATGATCAGCGGCGAGGTGCTATACCAGATGGGAGAAGGATAGAGGACCAACCTCGTCAGGAAGTGAGGCAGGAGCCGATGGAGCAGGTGATATTGGCTCCTCAACCTCTTCGGATGCAAGATGTATGCATTGGATCTGGATCAACCTCGGAACCCAGAGCGGGTCATAGCAGGTACGCCAAGATGTTTAATTGTTTAAAAAGAATTCCCTTTCTCAGTTGTTAAATTTGTAGAACTGCACTAGATAGAATTAATAGGAAAGAAAACTCGTTATAGAATCCTAAGACATTTAATCGCTCCAGGTATAATCTTCATCAGCGGCAAGCCTGCCCGCACGCTTTTCGATACTGGAGCTACTCACTCCTTTGTGTCGGAAACGTTCGTTGAAGGATTGGAAGGCGTGGAGCGATTCACGGGCTCGGAGATGAGGGTGCGACTACCAGATGGATCTGAACTCCTTACCTCGGACCACTGCAATATGGAGGCAGAAATTGGTGGAAAAGCGTTCGAGGCTCCAGCGATGCTTTTGAAGCTGACGGACTACGACCTGATCCTGGGCATGACATGGCTGCACTGGAACCATGCCCAGATTGATTGCCAAGCGAAGAGGATCACCGTGAGGTACGGGGAATCTTTTATTGTTATCGAAGGTATAAGACTCGCCTCCCGTATTCTCTTATCATCAGTTCAGGCCGTTAAGGCCTATCTACAGGGGGAGGAGGTTTATCAGGTTCTATTTGAAATGGCGAAGGCCACAGATTCTATATCGGATATCCCGGTGGTGCGGGATTTTGCGGACGTCTTCCCAGAAAAATTACCAGGATTACCCCCGCATAGGGAGCAGGATTTCCAGATACTGCTGGTGCCGGGTGCCAAGCCGGCATCTAAGGCCCCTTACCGGATGGCCCCAAGGGAATTGACAGAATTTCGACGCCAGCTTCAGGAGCTAGTGGAAGCCGGATTTGTCCGGCCGAGCTCTTCACCATGGGGAGCTCCGGTATTGTTCGTCAAAAAGAAAGACAGGACACTCAGGTTGTGCATCGACTACCGAGCACTAAACCGGCTGACGGTCCGGAATACCTATCCACTGCCAAGGATAGACGAGCTGTTCGACCAGCTAGAGGGGGCGCATTTCTTTTCAAAATTAGATTTGAGGTCGGGCTACTACCAGCTTCGGATTCGAGAGGAGGATATTCAGAACATTGTTTTTAGTAGCAGATATGGATTGTTTGAGTTTACGGTGCTGCACTTCGGGCTCACGATTGCACCATCGGCATTCATGATCCTCATGAACCAGGTTTTCAAGGAGTATCTAGATGTGTTTGTCATTGTGTTTATCGATGACATCCTCATCTACTCGAGAACGGAGGAGGAGCACACTCGCCATCTGGCACTGACCCTACAGAGACTACAGGAGAATCATTTATATGAAAAGTTCAGCAAATGTCAGTTCTGGTTGAAGGAGGTGGGCTTCCTAGGCCATATTATCAGTGGAGCCGGGTTGGCAGTGGATCCGGCAAAGATTCAGGTAGTTCGAGATTGGCCGCAGTTGAAGGCAGCCACCGACGTACGAAGTTTCCTAGGACTTGCCGGTTATTACCGGAAGTTCGTGGAGGGATTCTCTCGAATTGCCCTCCCACTCACATCTTTGACGAAGGAGGTACCTTTCTTTTGGACCCCGCAGTGCCAGGCGGCTTTATAGGAGCTGAAGGATCGACTCACCTCGGCTCCCATACTTGCTCTCCCCTCGGGGAGAGAAGGATTTCAGGTCTACACCGACGCTTCCTACCAGAGTATGGGAGATGTACTGATGCAGAAGGGCCATGTGATTGCGTATGCGTCTCGCCAGTTGAAGAAGCACGAGCAGAACTACCCGGTGCACGACCTTGAGATGGGAGCAGTTGTTTTTTGCTTTGAAGGTCTGACGCCACTATCTTTATGGAGTCCACTACGACATCTACTCCGACCATAAGAACCTGAAATACGTGGACACGCAGAAGGAGCTGAATATCAGGCAGAGGCGCTGGGTGGAGTTCTTAGCGGATTACCAGTATGAGATGCACTGCCATCCAGGGAAGGCAAATGTGGTGGCCGACGCGTTGAGTCGAAGAGCTGCCACTTCCGAAGCCGGGCCCCAGGTTATGTCTATAGAGTTGGTGAGGAGATTGGAGGATATGCACATCACACTGGTGTCGTCCGAGGACCCCAAGCTTTACATGGAGTATTTAGCTACGATGAGTGTTACAAACGATATCCGGGACTGAGTCAGAGATGGGCAGAGGCGGAATGCCAAATTGGAGCCGATATTTTGGGCCTTGGAGCACGGTGCAGCAGGGAATTACATAATGAGGGACGACGTGGTATGCTTTAGAGGTCGGACTTATATACCGGAAGGAGGTCAGGTCCGGGAAGATATCATGGCGGAGGCCCACCTCAGCAGATACTCGGTGCACCCCAGGGATCACGAAGATGACTGCGGACTTGAAGAAGACTATGTAATGGCCAGGCATGAAGAAGGATATCACTCAGTTTGTGACCCACTGCGAGGTGTGCCAGCTAGTGAAGGTAGAGTGCAAAAATCCCACAGGATTGTTGCAATCACTCCCGGTACCGGAGTGGAAGTTTGAAGACATCGCGATGGAATTTATTCATGGACTTCCCCGATCACGGACGGGAAACGACTTGATTTAGGTCATCGTCGATCGGTTGACGAAGGTGGCCAGATTCATTCCGATCAAGAAGGATGACTCTGTGGGAGTACTAGTGCGGAGATTTGTTGAGCAGTTCGTTCAATATCACTGGGTACCCAAGACGATCGTGTCAGATCGGGATGGCCGGTTCACTTCCAGGGAGTGGAGATCCGTGCAGACTTACTTAGGCACACGATTGACTTTCAACACTGCATTCCATCCCCAGATGGATGGGCAGACGGAACGCACCAATCGGACGCTGGAAGATATTTTGAGGCTACGCTTTTTGGACCGCGGGTAACCGTGGGAGAAGCTCTTGCCCCTGGTCGAGTTCTCCTATAACAACAGCTACCAGTCCAGCATCAGGATGGCACCTTACGAAGCCTTGTATGGAAGGAAATGCAGGACCCCGCTTTCTTGGATTCAGGACGAGGATCCGAAGGCGTTGGGATCAGATTTTGTTGAAGACACCGAGGCTCAGGTGAGGCTGATCAGGGACAGGATGTTAGAGGTGCAGAGCAGACATGCTAAGTACTATGACGCCCGTCATCGTCAGGTGGAGTTTCAGGTGGGGGGCCGAATGTTTTTGAAGATCCAGCCCATGCATGGAGTTTCACGGGTGCGTGGTCGGAGGAAGAAGCTCAACCCTAGGTATATGGGCCCTTACAGGATGCTGGAGCGGATCGGGGCCCTAGCCTATAGGCTGGAGGTGCCACCAGAGCTGGCAGCTCTATACGATGACTTCCACATTTCTTCGCTGAGGAGGGCTCTACTACGCCCGGAGCAGCAGATTTTGACCACCGAAGGGCCGGTAGCTTCATACCGGTCTGTTCACTTGGAGCCGGTTCGGATCGATGACAAAGGAGTACGGATCTTGCGCCGCAAGAAGATCCCCTTAGTCAAGGTTCTGTGGAGGAACCACGGTCAGGAGGAGCACACCTGGGAACTGCAGGACCTGATGATGCAAAAATACCCGGAGTTGTTCAGTCAGGTATACCTCACCACCTCTCGGTATACTATAAATTACCTTCTTGTATTGAACCGATAGGACTAGAAAAGGGAAATTGAGAACCTAGGCATGCACACTCAGTCAGGAAGGTAGGGGCTAATCTTTTGTTTATTGGGGGATTGCCTTCGTTTATTGAACAAGTAGTCGCTTCGACTCAATAGGAAAACCATATGGGATGTTACAAGTTTATTCTATTCCGGTAGAAATTCACGTAGGCTTAACCTCAATTTCGGGGACGAAATTTTTGTTTTGTTTATTGGGATTTGTAACATCCTATTTCCAGCTAAACCCCTAGGAGTCGGTCTACCGTGACAGAACCCCCGTAAACCCCAGAGATTGACAGTAACCGATCTAAAAAATAGGTTCAGGCACGATGGCTTGCCGAAGACGCAATCCTCCGAAGTCCGTCGACCTAAATCCCGAGTCACGGGTTGGTCACGCCCGGGACCGGCCCGTCACGCCCGTGACTTCCTTCGATGGTCGACGAAATCAGGAAGCTGATCGCCAAGCTCAGAACTCATGTCACGGGTTGGTCACGCCCGTGATAGGCCCGTCGCGCCCGTGACCTAGGGCGTGACGCCCCCACCGACCGTCAACCTCAGCTCGACGAGCGTCGACCGAAGAACGCCTGTTACGCCCGTGACAAACGTGTCACGCCCGTGACATGGGGGGTGACCTGTGAACCGACGCAGAAAAATCGGTCGTCGACTCGAGAACGACGAATGGACTAATGTCACGCCCGTGACCTACATATCACGCCCGTGATAAAGGCCGAAACGTCAGCCAGGCTGGAAATTACTTTAACACATGCATAATTAACTCTGATTATGTGAAGTTACACCATGAGTATTTATGAGCCGTTTCCTTCTCTAATTACTTAATAAAATGAGGAAGTGTTGGCCCAACGGGAAATCGCCACCTAGACACATCTTTTCATCTTCCACCTTTTCCTCTCCCTCCACCATAACCGAAATACTATTAAGAGGAGAGCCTTCATGGCCATAAATGCTTTACCCTTTCCCCTCCCCACTTGGTGATCTATAAAAGCCCCCTTAGAGCAAGATGAGAAGTTTACACTCTTGACCAAACGGATTAGAGTTGTTGTTCTTGCTGTAGGAGAAGTTCGGCAACGCCACCACCGCGCCATGACAACCCGACGTTCATCTCGCCTCCAAACCGCGAACAAGGCCCTCCTCTACTTCTTCTTTTATGGGTAGATCTTATGATCTTAGAAAGGAAGTTCGTGCTCAATGGAGTCGGACCTATCTTGCGTTTTCATGAAAAAACCATGAAAAATATATTTTTGGGTTCGCCGGAAACCGCCACCTCCGGCGGCCAAACCACCGCCGACCGATAGCCATCACCTCGACGGAGGTGGTGGTGGTGATGGCTGGCCAGGGAAGTGACCGGACGGCCGGCGACGGATCGCGGAAGAGCTACATGAAATATAAGTTTTCTGAGTTCAGGTTTTTGGGTTCTGTAGAAGATGAACAGTAAAAACATTTTTTATAATATAAAAATTATGTATATAATATATATGAAAAAGATACATTAAATGGACACATTTTGATGCAACAAAACGAGGCACTTAGAGGTCGATTTAGGACAAATGACCAATCACGAAAGTTGTAGCCCTACGAGTCTAGATTAATTTAAAATTAATTTCAACTCGTTTGGGTAAGTGGTTTGACCGCAACACCCGTTTTAGTGGGAGCTGTACCTAGAGTTGGGCAGAAACTAAAATGAATGCCTACTCTTCGTCCCTTGTCCAAATGACTTGCAATTTTGATATGGGGTTACCCTTAGCCATACCTAGAGGCTATCAAAAAATGGGAATTTTTGGAGATACTTTGCATAAGGTTTTTGTTTTAATTTAATAAAGTTAGAGTAATTTATTTAAATGGTCAAATGACCTTCAAACCCTCCCAAAGTTTGGTGAGTGGTCCCTGTCTATAAAACCTAGCTCTGTACAAAATTCCAACTCATTTGGATGAGTTTTGGGTAGGAAATCACCTATCCTTAACTAGGCATTAATGAGGCGTTTTTGAGTAAAAAGTGCACTAAGAGTTTGGAACGCTCAAATCACCTCAACAGAGGCTGATATTTTGACCACTGACTTAGAAGGGCTATTATAACCCACTTGGAGAAAAATGATGTGGTTTAGGGTTGATTTACCCTAGGATCCAAACTCAAACCCTAAAGGAAGGGTTTTGAGGGTTGTGAAGGACATGGGGGCAAATGCCCTCGTATTACCTTGAAACTTAGTAGAGTCGACGTTAGCATAATATAAATCATCTGGATGAAATCTCGGAGGATTTGGAGATAGGTAGAGACCTCAAAACCCTAACCTTATTTTTATGGTAAAATCTCAAATGAGTAAAATCAGTCACTAAACATTATTTAAAAGCTGTGAAACTCGGGTAGAATGAGTTTTGGAATGGGAAGAACCTATAACAATTTTACTGGAATTTTATGATGTTTATTTATAGCACCTCATTAGTAAAGTTTGTTATAGCCCTAACTGACGTTTTAATTATTTAGATCTTTCTGTTCATTGAAATCCCATGAAATCTTGGTAGTAAGTGTTTTAGATCAGAATGGTTGCTCCTCAATGTTTGTATAAGTTTTAGTTGAGTAAATCTAGTACTTCATTCACAAATGTTAAAAAAGAGTTTTAAGGTTAAAAAATTAATTATGGATGATATTGATATTGAAAAATTATGACACTTAGGAATTGAGATTTTCAGGCCATTATATGCTTGTAGACATTTATTCATGATTTTTAGAATCTTAGTTATGACACTTTCTATACAAGTCCACCTTATGAAGATTTTTGATAATTAATTTATTCAGAGATTAATACTTGCTGAAAAATTATGAAACTCGGCCAATGCTGTTTTTAAAGTTGTATCTGCATAGTATAATTAATTTATAATTTTTGGATGGATATTTTCTGTACTTGATTCATAAATAACGAAAGATAGAAAATATTGCTAAAATAGTTTAGTGCCCTTTTGATGATAGAAAAATTGTGATACTTTGGATTTACCATATTGAGATAACATAATATTTATAATAATTTTGTTGGACATCTTTCATGAGTACTTAGGGTAGTTCATGTTCAAACCAGTAGCCCTTGGAATTTTTGAGGAAATTAATTAAATGCCGGATAAATTAGGAAAAATTATAATTTTCTGATTATAGGCTAATTATATCATGATATACCTCCAGTAAATAAGTTAGGGCATTTGAATGAGTATTGGATCATTTTCTATCCGGTTCGACATATAGTATAGGATAGTCTGCAATTAGCAATTTGAGTTAACAGTCATAGGATATGATGGGGCACAGCGCTGGAGTTAGTTAATCTGCTGAATTGGATGGATGTGAAAGTGTTCACCATATAAGGATGGGAAGGTTGGTGAGAAGTGGTGTTGTCTAGAGTTAAGAGGTGCTCGGGTTCGACGAAAGATTGTCTTTCTCGAAGAGAGGAAGGTTAAAAATCACACTAGGTTAGTATATCGTAACACGAGAAGGTAATGGGTAAGGGAATCAACCAATAATAATAATAAGTACCCTGCGAAAGGGAACGATGGGCGTAATCCCATCATAGTTTCTAGTGCCCCTTGAGAGCCCTTCACAGGGAATACCGGGGGCAGTCCCGGGTTAACGTAAACTGTATTAACAAGCTGAAAAGAGTAACCTAGTAATTAGGGTTGCACATTTCACGAACACAGATAGCACAGGAAGATAGTTGGGAGCTTCGGCTTGGATAGTTAAGAGACGGACGTTTTGGTCCGGAGAGCTTCGACTCAGATAGTTAAGAGATGGACGTTTTGGTCCGGGGAGTTTCGGCTCGATTGTTTGAGACGAACATTTTAGTCCGGGGAGCTTCGGCTCGGTTTTTGAATACGTTAAATTTGCATGTACATAAAAAGAAAGAAAATTAAGGCGGTGGGTTTTCGATATTGGAGGGTCGATGCACCGACGCCAATACGCTGACTCGGTAAGTGTGGTTAACACTTCGCCAACAGAAGTCCGGTGCGCCAGCCGGCAAGAGTACGCAGGAGTCCACTTCATGCACCAAGCGTTGAGGCGTACGATATGTCTGACCGGTAGTGCTTTACTGGTTTAGAGGTGGGCGAGGCCCAACCCACCGCTTCCGTCTGCCACTACGGAGGTATCCTGGGAGGTTACGGCTCCAGAAAGGGGGAACTAAAGGTCTGTGTGCACAGAGTCGGGTGTGTGTGTTGCACTTGCATGTTCCATCATACCTACTAGCATGTCATAGCATAATCGATTCATTTAACCCCTGACACCTAAGATATAAGTGGAATGAGACGCTTATACATTAGGACTTGCAAAACGACCCCTTGGTCTATAAGCTTGTGTAGGCAAGTTTATAAATTAAGGTCAATTTTGATATATATATATATATATATATATATATATATATATATATATATATATATATATATATATATATATATATATATTGCTGTTTGATAACCGACACCCCAACGTATAAATTGGTATGAGACTTTTTATACGATGAGAGTCTTGTAGAAGACCCCTTGGCTTATGTGTTCTCACATAAGTGAAAGTTACTTTTCATATTTCATCTTATTGTCATTATTTATTATAGAATTACTAGATTAGTTATGCTGCCACTTGTTTCTTTTGATTTATTCTCCACCTTCATGTCCTTCCCTTTCTTCCTCTCCGCTCGGTACTTAGGAGCCATGGGGGAAGGGGTAGGGGATGATAGAGCTTAGTCTTTATGACTAACGGTTTTCGAACGGCATCATTTTAGGGAATTGTGGAGCCCAGCATGGGGAGCAACCCCAGAGACCGGTGCACTTGGAGATGGGGCAGTCTAGCTCCGGAGTTCATACAGCCGGGACCGTGAGTCTCGACCTTGAGTAGATGTTCTGTTTTTGCTTTCGCATGAGTGATTTGTAGTGAGTACATGATGTTCCGGGCACAAGCTCGTATTTTAGTACTCTGATATATTATTCTGTGGACACTCCCTTCGTGGAGATTATTTATATGATATGTGATTTTTTGTGGACTTACATGTCTATTCTCTTGTACTGCTACTTTTGTGATCAATAAGGCCGGCAGAATCGGCGTTTTGTAGTGACGATCTTCCTGGGCGCGAAGGTGTCACCGCAAAGCGGCGGTTCTGGGCATAAGACCCCAGGGTTTAAGCGAGAAAAAAAAGGGGGTCTTACAGGAGGTGTTGCAGGAGCATCATTTGGTGCACTGCTAGCCTCAGAAACTCGACGTTCCGACAGCCCAACACCGCTTCTGGTCACCTATAGTGGTACAAAACACCGTTAAGCGACCAAACAAAATTGCAAACAACAGTTATAGGAACACGCAGGTTCCCCAAACACGTGTATTTTCATTCCTAAGTGGACATTTATGGGTTCTTTTATTGTTATAATGATGACGCACACACATGTGCTCACCACCCCTTAAAAGAATTCGTCCACGAATTCATTTTAAGCCTGACCAAAACTAGTAGTCTGATACCAAATTGTAACACCCCATATCCTTCGCATAGCATATAGCAGTAGGTCCGGCCGGGGCCCGGCGCCATATACCACAGACAGACCGGGTGGTTACTCAATGGAAACCATCCAACCAATCCAACGTCCTACACAGAGCATTCTAGCGGAAGCAATTTAAAATTGTTGCATAAAAAAGAACCCAACACCAGCATGAATGTCCACTAATACGCCAAAAGGAATGAAGTACAAATACACAAGTACAGGCCTTATGGCCTTACAATGCTTTCCTCCAATTACATGTTTTAAAACCTCGACACGCAGGCCGACCATACATGAATAAACAAAAACACTCAAAATTAGGCCTTCGAGGGCCAGCTCAGCAACTTGGGCTTTAGCCCGCAATTTTCCGCTCGGCTCCGCAGCACCTGCAAGCACAATCCACCGCAACGATGACAAATCAAAGCAACGGTCAGCCATGCTGACCAAATTATAACGATCCCGCTCTCAATTTGGGGCGGCGATGCTCCTTCCCTGCACTTTATTAGCATAACCAAGTAGTATATAAATACATTGCATCACAGGCGTAGGCACGCACGACCACACACCCCGTGCACTCAGAGCACATTCTCGGTGAACCGGTCAATGTCACGTCAATTTAAGTCATAGACACCCCGATCTCACCACCCCCACTTTGACGGCCACACTATGAGCAATTTGTCTTTCTGGCATAGGTCACGTCATTTTAAGCCATAGACCGCCGAAGACCCTTATCTATGCCAACGGCAAGTACCACGTACCCTTAGGTCGCTTTAACCGAACGACATAAAATGGGTACGGTTCCATCTAACCCGTGCTCGCATCGCAACGACAATTTAAGCCATATGCGCGGGTCAAACTTCTCCCGAGTCCCGTTTCCGCTACACACTTCACATAACCCGGTTATGTTCAAGTTGGCTCCCAGGCCACCAAGTTGGCAGAACCACGCGTCTGCCCAGTTTTTTGGGTGCACATTGAAGTTAATCCCCACGGCTCCCTGTTGCAATCTACCTCGTAGAAAACCCGAAAAACAAACATTCGCACGGAGTCTTCTCCGGCCATTATGCAATGCAACATCACCGATCCAGACCAACTTGTCCGGGTAGGCTTCACACATCATGCCTATGTCCGTCCTCGAATACGGACTCTAAACAACGGGGACTTTACATATCTACCCGAAGGAACGCCTCCTACTCACCGCAAACTCGCGAGAGCGGGCTTCCTATACAAAAGAAGGGGAGCTTCACATGCTCAAGTAGAGAATCGTTACCCTAGCGTGCTTCCTTGGCACCATGGAAATGTAAGCGGATGAAAAGCACCGTACTCTCCTTGCCTCCGTAGATCCGAAGTCGGTTCGCGATTTGGAGCTCCAAAGCTCCGCCGGTGACCGGATCTAGGCTTCTTCCTCCTCCTTTGCTCTCCCCTCTCTCTTAACTTAGAAAGAGAACCACTCAAGTGAAATGAGGGTTTCAAAGGCCCAATCCCGGGTATATCCCAGTAGAAACAACCCCCAACCGTCGGATCCCAAAATAAGGAAATGAATGGCTACGATTCGTAGCTGAAAAGTAAAACCTGGGCCGAACACGGCCCGCGACACGCCCGTGTCCATGGTCGTGTCCCTCATTCGCCGTCAAAATCAACGCGTTACGAAAATTACACGGGTCCTAACACGCCCGTGTTTAACCTGACACGCCCGTGTTCGAACTGACACGCCCGTGTGGCTGGCCGTGTGCCCCCATCGACACAACCACGAAAACAACCTGAGACTCACACGGGTCTTGGACACGACTGTGTCCTACTTGACACGCCCGTGTCAAACCCGAACACGTCTGGGCTCCAGGCCGTGTTCATTGTCTCGACACTTCGTCGGGCGAAGTTCGTCGACTACCTGACACGTCCTTGGACACGCCCATGTCCTAGGTCGTGTTTCCTGTCTCGACACATTGTCGAGCGAAAATGTCGACTCCCCTGGCCGATCGTCGACACGGGCTTGACACGCCCTGGGACACGCCTGTGTCCTAGGCCGTGTTCCCTGCCTCGACACATCGTCGAGTGAAAATGTCGACTCCCCGGACCGATCGTCGACACGGGCTTGACATGCCCTGGGACACGGGCGTGTCCCAGGCCGTGTGCCCCCTGCCAAATACCAGATTTGGCCCAAAACGCCTCCCGTCGCTCTTTTGAGTTTCGGGGCGTTACACCGCCGAGGCAAGCTGGAAAGGAGACCGTTTGGGCATGGGAAGAGCGACCGATGTAGTCGCGACATCATCCGACGGGCAGCCAAGGGGTCCGCTTTCGGGATTCGATGTCGCCGGCGAGATACCGAAATACTCGGCACTGGAGCGAGTATGATGTTTCTAGCGAGGATGAAACTCGCCACCGCCAGGGAGGGAGGAACCGCTTCTGTGACGAGATCCTCGCCACCACCGTTCTCGATGTGTTCAAAGAGCCCGTTCTCACCTATATAGAGGGGCACAAGACATTGGCTTACCCCGAGTTCTGTAAAGTAAGGAGGTGATTGGAAGCAGGAGCGGCGGAGAGGGAGCAGCAGAGGCAGGAGGCCCCAGTGGGGCAGGTAGCATTCCTGTTGAAGTATTAGACCGGGCGGCTTAGCGGTCTGATCCAGCGGTTTGTTGACCGAGCGGCTTATCGGTCTGATCCAGCGGTTTGCAGACCGGGCGGTCTATCGGTCTACCTCTGCGGCCTGTTCCATCCTGCTGAAGTTGCCGAGCGGTTATCCTGTCTATCTAACCGCGCGGCCTATGCGGTCTCCATTATTCTAGCTGCTCAGTATTGTAAATGTTTAGTCCCACATTGTTTGTACACTCTCTTTCTCTTCCCCTCCATTCTATATAAGGGAGGTCATACCTTTGTAAATGATATCTTTTTTGGATAATAAAATTTCAATTATTCAAAAGTTTATTCGCTTGTTCTCTACTTTTCGCCTCTTTTCGCTACTTTCTAACATGATATCAGAGCACACGGTCATTTCCTCCTGATTCTGTGCGCTCTCTGTTGCTCGCGGCTTGTTTTCCGCGTTCTGCGACTTGATTCGAGACTTGCCTTCTCTTCTGTCCGCGCGGCTTGTTTCTATCCGCGCGGCTTGTTTCTGTCCGCTGCCCTGTTCGCGCGGCTTGCTTCTTCTTGGTTCTCTTCTCCTACTGCTCTTTGTCGCAGCGACCTGTTTCCTTGTCGCCGCGCTCCTTGGTCTTTCCTGCCGCTCCGACTTCCTAGTCGTTGCGGTCTGTCCCTGTCCGCGAGTGTTGTCCCTCTACTCGCGGTTCGCTGCTGTGATCTGCCTGACCGTGCGGGTTGTTCCTTTCTCACCCGCATCTTGGTCGCGGTCACCAGCTCTTCTCCTCTTTTCTGTTCGCTCGGCCTTTTTAGTCCGTGCGACCACTTCCCCGCTGTGCCTTTGACCGCCTTCTAGCAGCTGCTGTGATCTGCCTGACTGTGCGGGTTGTACCTTTCTTACCCGCATCTTGGTCGCGGTCACCTGCTCTTCTCCTCTCTTCTGTTCGCTCGGCCTTTTTCAGTCCGTGCGACCTCTTCCCCGCTGTGCCTTTGCCTCTTTCTAGCCGCCACTGTTCGCGCGGCTTCTTCTGTTTTCTAACCGCTACTGTTCGCGCGGCTTCTTCTGCTTGCCGGGTTCTATGACTACCTCCGGTCTCACCACTACTCCTGCAGCTCCTTCTCCTCCTCCTCCTTCGGGCAACCTTGGCACCCTTTCCAAGCTTGTTGGCTCCAACTATCCCGATTGGAGCGTTTCTTTCACCTTTCTCCTTCGTTCTCAACGCAAGCGTCATCACCTCACCGATGACCCTCCTCCTCGCACCTCTCCTGAGTTTGATGACTGGGATGCGAGTGATGCTCTTGTTCGCACCTGGCTGGCCAACAGCCTTTCTGATGAGTGCCTTCCCGTCATTCGCCATGATGAGACGGTCAAGGCCGCCTGGCTTCACCTCGCTGCTCTCTATTCGAAGGGGGGCCAGACGTCCCGCATTTATACTCTCTATGCGGACCTCTTCGCCCGCCCTTCCATGTCACCGGCTGCGGCCTATCAGCAGGTTCAGGCTCTTGGTGCTGAAATCCTCCAGAATCGCCCCTTCTCCGCGGACTTGGCCGACCAGCACAAACACTTCCAGGAACTCCTGGTTGTTTGTTATCTTCTTCGTCTTCCCGACTCTTATGATATGATCCGCCAGCAGATCTTGGGTGAGGCGGAATCTCCTACTTTGGATGCCACCGCGGCTCGCATTGCCGCCGTTACTTCGCTCCTCCAGCGGCCTCTGTTGGCCTCCCCCCCTTCCCAGGACTCCTTTGCTCACCAAGCTCAGCGGGGGGGCCCCAGTGGCCGTGGCTCCTCTGGCGGCCGGAGTTCCTCCCGGTTCCTCTGCTCTCACTGTGGTCGTACTGGCCATACTGTTGACCGCTGCTGGCAGAAACATCCTCATCTTCGCCCTTCCGGTGATGCTCCTTCGGCCTCCGCCTCTTCTATGTCGTCTGCCTCTGTGGCCACGACGTCAGGTAGTGCCCACGTCGTTACCCAAGGTAAATGGCTGATTGACTCCGGTGCCACCAATCATATGACGGGCAACCCTCATTGCTTCTCCCGTCTTGAGACTCATGACCGCTTACCCCCAGTTCGTGTGGCGGATGGTTCCCCGTCCCCGGTTCATGGGACGGGCATGGTTCAACTCACTCCATCGCTTTGCTTGGAGGATACCCTCTATGTCCCGAAGTTCCCGTGCAATTTGTTATCAGTTACTACTTTATGCAGGCAACTTCAGTGCTCCGTTTTATTCACTCCCACTACTTGTTCTTTTCAGGACCCGAGGACCCAGCGGACGATTGCTACTGGGACTGAGAGAGGCGGCCTCTACTTCCTCGACGATGTTTCCGCTCTTTCTGCCTACTCCTCCTCCACCGATCTCCTTCAGTGGCATCTTCGTCTTGGACATCCTCCTCCTCGGCTTATTCGTCAGCTTCTGCCCCACTTACCTCCTATCGGTTCTCCGCTCAACTGTGATGCATGTCAGCTTGGCAAACATCATCGCTCCTCCTTCCCTCCGAAGCAAGGCCATGGCTCCTCTCGCATGTTTGATCTTATTCATTCTGATGTATGGGGTCCTGCTCCTACCCTTACAGTTGGTCGGGGCAGTTCCTATTTTGTTACTTTTATCGATGATTGTACTCGATGTACCTGGGTGTATCTATTAAAAGATCGCTCTGAACTATTTTCTGTTTGGCAATCCTTTTACTTTATGATTAAGACTCAATTTGCTATTTCCATTAAAGTATTACGTTCTGATAATGCAAAAGAGTATCTAAATCATGAGTTCTCCACGTTCTTTCACAAACATGGCCTCCTTCATCAAACATCTTGTGTTTACACCTCCCAACAGAATGTGGTGGCGGAGCGTAAAAACCGTCACCTACTTGATGTTGCGCGTACTCTCATGACGCAGATGCACGTCCCTCGCTCCTACTGGGGCTACGCCGTGCTCCTCGCTTGCTATCTCATTAATCGCCTTCCCTCCACGGTCCTCCACGGCCAGACTCCCTTCTCCCTTCTCTACCCCCACCAGGAACCTTTTCCTCTTCCTCTCCGTGTCTTTGGCTGTACGGCCTTTGTTCACGCTCCCTCCGCCACCCGCGACAAGCTTTCCCCCCGTTTCACCAAGTGTGTCTTTTTGGGGTACTCTACCACTCAAAAAGGCTATTACTGCTTTGACCCCCTTCTCCGCAAGCAGTTTGTTTCCGCCGATGTGACTTTTTTCGAAAATGCTTCCTATTTCTCTCCTTCCTCTTCTCTTCCTTCTCTTCCTTCTGATATCTCCGTTCCTTCCACACCTCTCCACGTTTTCCCACCTTCGTCTCCTCCTCCACCCACTCCTTCCCAGTCCGTCTCCCCACCCACCCCTCCACCCTCCTCTTCGCTGCCGTCTCTCTCTAGTCCCGGGCCAGCCTTCTCTGCCACGGACGCTCCGGTCGATGACGCTCCCGTCGCCGACGCTCCCGTTGACCTGGATGTTCCCATTTCCCTTCGCAAAGTGGTGCGGGCGTGTACTCAACACCCGCTCACGGCTGTTGTTTCTTATGATCAGCTTTCTCCTTCTAGCAGGTGTTTTGCCTTGGCTATCTCTGCTACTTCTACTCCCCGTACCTACCAGGAGGCTCTCGCTCTCCCTCATTGGAAGTCTGCCATGGATGAGGAGATGACTACTCTTACTGAACGGGGTACCTGGACCCTAGTTCCTCCTCCCGTGGGCACTGATGTGGTTGGCTGTCGCTGGGTATTCGTTGTGAAGTTTCGCCCCGACGGCACTGTGGATCGCTACAAAGCCCGGCTGGTGGCCAAGGGCTTTACTCAGACTTATGACGTTGATTACTTTGATACCTTCTCTCCGGTTGCTCGCCTCAGCACCATCCGGGTTCTCTTTTCTGTGGCTGTTAACCGGGCTTGGGCTATTTCCCAGCTTGATGTGAAGAATGCCTTTCTCTATGGCGATCTTCAAGAGGACGTTTATATGGAGCAACCTCCTGGGTATGTTGCTCAGGGGGAGACACGTGTCTGTCATTTGAAGAAGGCCATTTATGGCCTAAAGCAGAGCCCTCGGGCATGGTTCGAAAAATTCAGTGGTATTGTGGCTACCATCGGCTTTCAAAGGAGTTCGGCCGATCACTCCTTATTCATTCGCAAAACGGCCTCGGGACTGGTGGTTTTGGCCGTATATGTGGATGATATTCTCCTTACTGGCGATGACCGAGATGGGGTGGACTTGACGAAGAAGCACCTCCGTCAGCACTTGGTCACGAAGGATATGGGCTCCCCAAAATACTTTTTGGGGATAGAAATCTCTCGGAAACTTGACTCCTTGGTTATCTCTCAACGGAAGTATGCCCTTGATCTTCTTCGAGAAGCAGGCTTGACAAGTGCCAAACCAGCTCGTTTTCCCATGGCTGTTGGAGAAGACAAAACGTGGACGGATGATTCGCCTCTTCTATCTGATGTCACACGGTACAGACGTTTGGTAGGCAAACTCATCTATCTCACGGTGACTAGACCCGACATCGCCTACGCTGTAGGCAAGGTCAGTCAGTTTATGCAAGCTCCCAGGGAGTGTCATCTTCAGTCCGCCCTGAAGATTTTAGAGTATATCAAAGCAGCACCGGGCAGAGGGTTACTCTTTCAGAAGAATGGCCATCTGAGGGTTGAGGCCTACTCAGATTCAAGTTATGCGGATGACAAAGGCGATCGTAAATCCACGTCAGGTTTTTGTACCTTTGTTGGAGGTAATCTCGTGAGTTGGAAGAGCAAGAAACAGTCTGTTGTTTCCAGATCCAGTGCCGAAGCAGAATACCGGAGTATGACGTCAACCACGTGTGAGTTAAAGTGGTTGCGCGTTCTCATGCTTGACCTGGGCGAGGTATATGACTGTCCTCTCCCTATGTTCTGTGACAACAAAGCCGCTATACACATATCCAGAAATCCGGTCTTCCATGAGAGAACGAAGCATATAAAGGTTGACTGTCACTTCATTCGGGAAGAGATTTTGAAGAAACAGATTTGTACTCCTTTTGTCACCTCTGACAAGGAGTTGGCAGATATCTTCACCAAGCCGGTTTCTACTTCCTTCTTCCGCATCTGTGACAAGCTGGGCATGATTGATATCTATGCTCTAGCTTGAGGGGGAGTGTTGAAGTATTAGACCGGGCGGCTTAGCGGTCTGATCCAGCGGTTTGTTGACCGAGCGGCTTATCGGTCTGATCCAGCGGTTTGCAGACCGGGCGGTCTATCGGTCTACCTCTGCGGCCTGTTCCATCCTGCTGAAGTTGCCGAGCGGTTATCCTGTCTATCTAACCGCGCGGCCTATGCGGTCTCCATTATTCTAGCCGCTCAGTATTGTAAATGTTTAGTCCCACATTGTTTGTACACTCTCTTTCTCTTTCCCTCCATTCTATATAAGGGAGGTCATACCTTTGTAAATGATATCTTTTTTGGATAATAAAATTTCAATTATTCAAAAGTTTATTCGCTTGTTCTCTACTTTTCGCCTCTTTTCGCTACTTTCTAACAATTCCAAACTCCAGTAAGGAGGAGGAATGAAGATCGCGTCGACCTGGGAGGTCGAGGAGAGGTGATACATATCCCGGGAGGTGGGCATGTAGGGGTGATCAACGGAGGGGCTGAACTCGGAGCTTCCCGCAAGGAGAGTCTCCACCAGATCTATAGGAAGAATGTGGCCTCGACGTTGCAGAACCCATCGCCGTTGGAAGAGATCTCCTTCTCGGAGGAGGACATGCTGGGGAATGAGAACCCCTTCCACGACGCCCTAGTCATTCAAGTCGCCATCGAAGATTTCACCATCGACCGAATCCTCGCAGATAACGGGAGCTCGGTGAACGTTATATTCAAGAGAACCTTCGTCGGACTTCAGGTGGAAGCGTCTCGGGTCCAGACAGCAGATGGACCCCTCTTTGGCTTCTCGGGCGAGAATAAAGAGGTGGAAGGGGTAATGGAACTTCTGGTTACACTCAACAGGACTTCGATTAGATGCCATTTTATCATCGTCGATGCGTTGAGCGGATACAACGCTATCTTCGGGCGGCCCCTCATCAACTATTTCAAGGCCGTTCCATCGTCATATCATCAGTGCCTGAAGTACTGCCGGGTTTATGTTCAGATCATGATCAGGGGAGATCCCAAGACCTCCAGGGAGTGCTACCTGAATACCGTCAGCACCATTAGCTGGATGGGTGACACAGATAAGTTGGAGGAGCTACTGGAGAAGGAGAAGGGGTTGTGTGCTGCTAAAGAGGTGGAGGAGGTGGAAGTGATCTCTCGTGGAGGAGAGCTTGGACTGCTGAAGGTTGGAGGGTCCCTGCCGCTGGAAGGGAAGATAGAGATGGCCGCTTTCCTGTAGGACAACGTCGACATTTTCGCATGGAGCGCCGCCAAGATGCTAGGAGTTGACGCCGATGTAGCCTGCCATCGCCTCAACCTGGATCCCGCGGTGGCTCCAGTTCGTCAGAAGTAGAGGAAGAGCGCTGTCATGCTAGCCGGACCGATCAGGGAGGAGGTAGAGAAGTTGTTGGAGGAGGGTTTTGTTTCAGAGATCCAGTATCCATGCTGGGTCTCCAATGTTGTAATGGTGAAGAAGCCCTGAGGGGGCTGACGTCTTTGTATCGATTTTTCTATGATGAATAAAGCTTGCCCGAAGGATTGCTACCCCTTGCCTCAAATCGACGCGCTGGTTGATTCCGTCGTCGGGTTTCCTGTGATCAGTTTTCTTGATGCTTTTTCAGGATATCATCAGATTCAGATGCATCCCCCCGACTGCCGCGACGTCTCCTTCATAACCAACGATGGATGTTATAGCTACAAGATGATACCCTTCAGGCTCAAGAATGCAGACACGACTTAACAAAAGATGATGGATCAAATCTTCAAGAAGCAGAAGGGGAAGAACATAGAGGTTTATGTGGACGACCTCCTTATCAAAAGCAAAAGTGTTGCGGAGCACATAGCGGATCTGGTGGAGACTTTTGCTAACCTGAGAAAGTACAAGATGCGACTCAACCCGGCCAAATGCGTCTTCAATGCAGGAAGATGGGAGCTCTTAGGTCACCTCCTCACTCCCAGGGGGTAGAACATAATCCAGACAAAGTGAAGGCCATTCTGGAGATGACGTCTCCAAAGGATCCCAAGGAGGTTCAAAGGTTGACGAGAAGGCTGGCAGGCCTTAGTCGTTTTTTTGTCCAAGGCATGAGAGAAGTGCTCTCTATTTTTCAAGACTCTTCGGGGGAACCAAAAGTTCGAGTGGACCACAGAGTGTGAGGAGGACTTCGGAAGGCTCAAGCAACAGCTAACCCAAGCTTCTCTCCTCCAAGGCCTACGGGGTAATGAAGATCTCTTTCTTTATTTGGGAGTTGGAGTGGAGGCAGTTAGCTCGGTGTTGGTGTAACACCCCCTATCCGTAACATATCATATAACAGTAGATCCGGCCGGGGCCCGACGCTACATACCACGGACAGGCCGGAAGGTTACGAGATGAAACCATCCTTCCAATAACCAACGTCCTACACAGAGCACATCCTAGCGGAAGCATTTTAAATGTTGCAAAATAAGAACCGAGCCAACAACATGAATGTCCGCTAACAAAAACCCTAAATGGATGAACGTACAAATACACAAGTACTTGACCTTATGACCTTACAAGAGTTTACTTTGAACAAATAGTGTCTTCCAAACATCGGCACGCAGACCGGTTATACATGAAAATAAAAGTAAACATTCGCTTTAGGCCTTCGAGGGCTGGCTCAGCAACTATGGCTTTTGCCCGCTATTCGCCACTAGGCTCCGCAGCACCTGCAAGCAACAATCCACCGAGGCGGTGACAGACAAAAGCAACGGTCAGCTAAAGCTGACCAAATTATAATGATCCCGCTCTTTAACTCGGGGCGGCGATGCACCTTCCCTGCATTTTATAAACAAGATAGTGAAAGTACAATTTAAGCACACTTCACCACTGGCGTAGGCACACACGGCCACACACCCCGTGCTCTCAGGGCACTTATTCGGTGAACTTGGTCCACCACCGCCACTTGGACGACAAACTCGTGAGCATTTTGGTCTATTTCAGCCGAAGCCTAAGACTCTCTCCATCTATGTCAACGACAAGTCCCACGTACTTTAGGTCGCTTGTACTGAATGACATAGAGCGGGTACGGTTCCGCCTAATCCGTTGCTCACGCCGCAACGTCAATTTAAGTTATATGCGCGGGTCAAGCATCCCCGAGTCCCAAATCGATCATACACTTTACATAACCCCGTTATATGCAAGTTGGCTCTCAGGCCACCAAGATGGCAGAATCACGCATCTGCCCAGTTTTCCGGGTGCACCTTGGAGTTAGTCCACAATGTTCCCTGTTGCAATCTACCGCGTAGAAAACCCGAAAAACAACCATCTGCGCGGAGTCTTCTTCGGCCATACATGCAATGCAACATCACCGATCCAGATCAACTTGTCCGGGTAGGCTTCACACATCATGCATATGTCCGTACTTCGATTCCGGACTATACATGCAAAACAACAGGGACTATTCATGTCTTCATGAAGGAACGCCTCACACTCACCGCATACTCGTGAGAGCGGGCTTCCTATGCAAAAGGAAAGAGAACTTCACATGTCCAAGAAGAGAATCTTTACCCTAGCATTCCTCTTTGGCGCTATGAAGATCTAGACAGATGAAAAGCACCGCAACGGCCTTGCCTCCGTAGGTCTGAACTCGGCTTGCGATTTGGGGCTCCGAAGCTCCACCGGCGGCCGGAACTCTCCTCCACCTTCTTCCTTGCTCTCCCCTCTCTCTAATGCTTTTAGAAATAGAAACTCAAAGGGAAATGAGTGTTTCAAACCCTATTCCCGGATATAACCCAGCAAGAGTCAGCCTGGGCCCTTTGATCCCAAAAGAAGGAAACGGACGACCACGATTCACACTTAAAATCAGTTTCCTGGGCCGATCGCGGCTTGTGACACGCCCGTGTCCAAGGCTGTGTGCCTCAATCGACGCCGAAACTGTCGCACCCAGAACATGACACGAGCTCTCAACACGCCCGTGTCAAACTTGACACGCCTGTGTCATACAGTGCACGCCCGTGTTGCGTGGCGCGTTCCTCCATCGACGCAGGACCAAAACAACTCGAAGAGAACACGGGTTCTCGACACGCCCGTGTCGAATTTGACACGCCCGTGTTAGATAGAACACGTCTGGGCTCCAGACCGTGTTCCTCCCCAGACACGGCACAGCTCACAACCCGAGCTGGACATGGCATGAGACACGGCCTGAGACACGCCCATGTCTCAGGCCGTGTTCGGTACATGCTCATATGGTCACGCTTGCAAATTGCATCAATGCTTTGGAAAATAATGATTTCATTTTCGTTCCGTCTATGGGTGAAGTTGAATTCGTCATTTTAAAGGACATTTAGGTAGGCTTCTCGAGTTTGAGATCAAAATTCGTGCCTATCTACTTCCAACTAAATAGTAGATTTTACAAATACTGCGGTTTTGTAAAGCCATATGATAAGGCTAATAACCAGAGTTATCCTAAATTTCATGATACTTGGGCTTCGATTCACAGTAGAACATAGAAGATGTGAGAATAATTAAAGTTATTCTAAAATGTCAAATGATCTTATTGCTCATAGCAGCCATAATAAAAGACAACAACAGAAATGCAACGAGAATTTTAACTAGAAATTTCTGTTCTTTCAACAACAAATAGCGCGGGTTTTTTTGGAAGACCAGAAAAGCTCTGATTATTGCCTACTTATACTGATTGTTGTACGCAGCTCTGCAAGATTGACTCTGAGGGAAAAGCCAGGAAGGTTATAGGGTGCTCTTGCTTGGTGGTCAAGGTAAATACATTTTCATTTATTTCGCACATTTTGAGTGAATGAAATCATCATTTCTACACATTTTTAACTTACCATATCAGAGTAATTACTGAGGTCGTTTGGCACGGCTGTAGTGTTCGTGAATGTGGTGGTTATAAACTGTCGTTTGTGAACGACCGATCTCACTTAAGGAACTTCATTTACTTTCATGTTCAAAACCAGTTTTCTTTTTTTGGTAAAACTGTTTTCAAAACCATATCAGAGCAAAAACCTCTTGCCACACTGAGCTTGAAACCAGTAAAACTGTTTTTATTCTTTTAAAAACATTTTTTTAATGAATGAAACCTGTCTTCTGTATTAAATTTTATATTTTTGTTCTTCGAGCTCCATCATTTTGCACTTTGGGCGACTCCAGTTAAGCATGAGAAACCTGCTTGACTTTCAGGACTATGGAGAAGAATCAGAGGGGCTACATAGTGTCCAGGAGTATCTGAAATCTCACTGAAGTTTGCAGCATCCATGAATTAAATTTTATATATTTTCAAAAAAAAGCATGGAGTCTATTTTAATGCATGAAACCTGTCTTCTATATTAAATTTTATATTTTTGTCTCCTGAATTTTGAAACTTCTAAACCATTGAAGAGTATCCTCTTCCCATTCACTGATGTTTTGATCTTTTGGTTCAGTAACATTTATTTTTGTGGGCTCAACAATTCTCCAGTTTTGTACTGCGCCTGAGTTTCCATTGAATTAGCAGGCGAAGAGGCTTGCGGTAGAGCGAGAGATTACGTTAATTTTCCGACTCGGGATTGTATTCTCAACAATGCATATATTTCAGAAGCATTAATGACTATTATTTGACTTCGAGATATCAAGTTTTTTTTCGCCAGATGCATTGCAGATTTGTTAGAATTGAAGGAAAGTGAAGGAAATCAAAATTATTTCTTGATAACTGATTATGAATTTGCAGCTGTAAAGTTTAAAATTTTATTTTTTTAATTTCCTTACAAATCAAATTTCATGGGCTTCCAAACACAAAATTCATAAGCCATCTTCCTCCTTGTAACTCGAGAAAAAGGAAATGAAGGGAAAATGAAAAATTGACATTTTGATTTTTCGCTCGAGCTACATCCCATCATCTTGGTCTATCGGCTCAGATTCATTCAAAAATAAATAAAAACTGCAACACAAGATAGACGAAGGTTGAAAACAGCCGTTAGCTTGTCATACATTAGTCCAAACTTGTTATTTTGATGCCCCCAAACCGGACCGGTCCAGACCGGTTCCGTTATCACTTATATATATATATATATATATATATATATATATATATATATATATATATATATATATATATATATATATATATATATATATATATATATATATATATATTGATTTGCACAGAGAACAAATACCCGATCCAAAATTAAAACCTAACCTAACTATCGGCGAAAGAAAGAACGAGCGACAGAGGAAGTCGGGCGGCGGCATCGGAGAAGTGCAGCGATCGGAGCAGCGGCTTCGGGACGCTCGGCTTCGGGAGGAGATCGGCGACATCGGGAGATCGGCCCAGGTTCTGCGGCGATCGGGACGCGATCGAGCGGCTGTTCTCCTGGCGGCATCGGAGAAGTGCAGCGATCGGAGCAGCGGCTTCGGGACGCTCGGCTTCGGGAGGAGATCAGCGACATCGGGAGATCGGCTCAGGTTCTGCAGCGATCGGGACGCGATCGAGCGGCTGTTCTCCTGGCGGCATCGGAAGGCAGAAGCGCGGCTTCGGGACGAAGATCGGGCGGCGACATTGTCGCGGCGGGCGACATCCGGCGACTTCGGAGATCCGCCGACGGCAGCAGCGGCAGGTGATCCAGGGCCTTCTTCTCCGGCGACATCAAGACCAAGACGAGCAGCGGCGGCGGCCCGGTCTAGGGCTTCTTCTCCGGCGGCGGCAAGATCGTGAGCGGCAGAAGATTGATCGGAGTTCCGATCTAGTGCACGACAGCGACATCGGCTCCATCTCCGGTGAAGGAGAGGGGAGATCCACGGCAGCGGCGGGTGCAGGTTTCTTTCTTCGGTGGCTCCGGCGATTCAGCGGCGGCGGCAACTCCGGCGGTGGAAGAGGGCATAAGGCTGCGATTCCTTCACCTTGAAGAGGGCAGCGGCTTTCTTGGCCGGAGGGCAGCGACGTGTGGCAGAGGGAAGATCGGGTTACCCGATTTAGGGCACCAACGGCGTATCGAGTTCATCTCCGGTGGAGGACGGCGGCTTGGCAGGCTGTATCCAGGGAGGAGAGGGGGCTCACGGCGGTGGCTGGGTGCAGATTCCTCCGGCGACAATCAGATTCAGATACAGGCTGCCGATAGGGGAGTTTTCTTTGTTCTCTTGTTGTTCTTTATTCCCTATTCTAGGTTAGTGTCGATACGTTGAGGATCGTTGAGTGCCTGTGTTGTAATCGGATATTTTTTGATTAGTGGATCCGGCGCGCTCTCCCCGTGGATGTAGGAGCTTAACTCCGAACCACGTATATCTCTTGTCGCCTGTGTTTTTCTATGTTTTGGAAACTCGAACTGTTTCTTGGATTGGTGCGCGCCACTATTTGCTCAAAAATACGCTTCCGTTGCTATTGTCCGCGACGAGTTCCGTACTCGCGGGCAGGTGCCAATTGCACAACAATTGGTATCAGAGGGAGGTTCGTCCTTCGGACCAGTGAGCAAATTCAATGGCGGCTAAATTCGAGATTCCAAAATATGATGGCAAGATTGATTTCGGCCTTTGGCAAAAGCGCATAAAGGCCGTACTCGTGCAGCAGGGACTTCACAAGGAATTCTCTTGAACACGAGGAGCTAATCCTTTCCCCCCAGGTGTGCCTACCCCCCTGCCCAACTAATGAGAGCCTGAGCAGCGAGTCTACCCGGGGCCGAGCAGCACTCGGAGTCCCTTACCCCCACAGGCGAGCCTACGGACCTGCCAGCTAGATGAGAGACTGCACAGCGGGTCTACCTGGGGCCGAGCCGAGCTCGGGGTGCCGATGACGTTCTCAAACCAAACCTGTCCCCCACAGGCGAGCCTTCGGACCTGTCAGCTAGATGAGAGCCTGCGAAGCGGGTCTACCTGGGGCCGAGCCGAGCTTGGGGTGTCGATGACGTTCTCAAACCAAACCTATCCCCCACAGGCGAGCCTTCGGACCTACCAGCTAGATGAGAACCTGCGCAGCGGGTCTACCTGGGGCCGAGCCGAGCTCGGGGTGCCGATGACGTTTCCACAAACCAGACCTATCCCCCACAGGCGAGCCTTCGGACTTGCCAGCTAGATGAGAGCCTGCGCAGCGGGTCTACCTGGGGCCGAGCCGAGCTCGGAGTGCCGATGACGTTTCCACAAACCAGACCTATCCCCCACGGGCGAGCCTACGGACCTGCCAGCTAGATGAGAGCCTGCGCAGCGGGTCTACCTGGTGCCGAGCCAAGCTCGGGGTGCCGATGAAGATTCCTCAAACCAAACCTATCCCCCACAGGCGAACCTTCGGACCTGCCAGTTAGATGAGAGCCTGCGCAGCGGGTCTACCGGGGGCCGAGCCGAGCTCGGGGTGCCGATGAAGTTCTCAAACCAAACCTATCCCCCACAGGCGAGCCTTCGGACCTGCCAGCTAGATGAGAGTCTGCGCAGCGGGTCTACCCGGGGCCGAGCCGAGCTCGGGGTGCCGATGAAGTTTCCTCAATCCAAACCTATCCCCCACAGGAGAGCCTTCGGACCTGTCAGCTATATGAGAGCTTGCGCAACGGGTCTACCTGGGGCCGAGCCGAGCTCGGGATGCCGATGAAGTTTCCTCAATCCAAATCTATCCCTCACGGGCGAGCCTTTGGACCTGCCAGCCAGATGAGAGCCTGCGCAGCGGGTCTACTTGGGGCCGAGCCGAGCTCGGGGTGCCGATGAAGTTTCCTCAATCCAAACCTATCCCCCACAGGCAAGCCTTCGGACCTGCCAGCTAGATGAGAGCCTGCGCAGCGGGTCTACCTAGGGCCGAGCCGAGCTCGGGGTGCCGATTAAGTTCTCAAACCAAACCAATCCCCCACAGGCGAGCCTTCGGACCGGCCAGCTAGATGAGAGCCTGCGCAGCGGGTCTACCTGGGGCCGAGCCGAGCTCGAGGTACCGATGAAGTTTTCTCAAACCAAACCTATCCCCCACAGGCGAGCCTTCGGACCTGCCAGCTAGATGAGAGCCTGCGCAGCGGGTCTACCTGGGGCCGAGCCTAGCTCGGGGTGCCGATGAAGTTTCCTCAAACCAAACCTATCCCCCACAGGCGAGGCTTCAGACCTGTCAGCTAGACGAGAGCCTGCGGAGCGGGTCTACCTGGGGCCGAGCCGAGCTCGGGGTGCCGATGAAGTTTCCTCAAACCAAACCTATCCCCCATAGGCGAGCCTTCAGACCTGCCAGCTAGATGAGAGCCTGCGCAGCGGGTCCACCTGGGGCCGAGCCTAGCTCGGGGTGCCGATGAAGTTTCCTCAAACCAAACCTATCCCCCACAGGCGAGCCTTCAGACCTGCCAGCTAGATGGGAGCCTGCGCAGCGGGTCTACCTGGGGCCGAGCCTAGCTCGGGCTGCCGATGAAGGTTCCTCAAACCAAACCTATCCCCCACAGGCGAGCCTTCGGACCTGCCGGCTAGATGAGAGCCTGCGCAGCGGGTCTACCTGGGGCCGAGCCGAGCTCGGGGTACCGATGAAGTTCTCAAACCAAACCTATCCCCCACAGGCGAGCTTTCGGACCTGCCAGCTAGATGAGAGCATGCGCAGCGGGTCTACCTGGGGCCGAGCCGAGCTCGGGGTGCCGATGAAGTTTCCTCAAACCAAACATATCCCCCACAGGCGAGCTTTCGGACCTGCCAGCTAGTAGGAGCCAGACAGCGGGTCTACCTGGGGCCGAGCCGCGCT
This sequence comes from Platanthera guangdongensis, assembly GCA_039583875.1. Taxonomy (NCBI): domain Eukaryota; kingdom Viridiplantae; phylum Streptophyta; class Magnoliopsida; order Asparagales; family Orchidaceae; genus Platanthera; species Platanthera guangdongensis. The sequence goes on along the minus strand of CM077165.1, from coordinate 166,850,212 downwards.
TGGGGTAGTGCAAAACCAAAAACCAGGACCTCTCCCCCACAGGCGAGCCTTCGGACCTGCCAGCTAGTAGGAGCCAGGCAGCGGGTCTACCTGGGGCCGAGCCGCGCTCGGGGTAGTGCAGAACCAAGAACCAGGACCTCTCCCCCACAGGCGAGCCTTCAGACCTGCCAGCTAGTAGGAGCCAGACAGCGGGTCTACGTGGGGCCGAGCCGCGCTCGGGGTAGTGCAGAACCAAGAACCAGGACCTCTCCCTCACAGGCGAGCCTTCGGACCTGCCAGCTAGTAGGAGCCAGGCAGCAGGTCTACCTGGTGCCGAGCCACGCTCGGGGTAGTGCAGAACCAAGAACAAGGACCTCTCCCCCCCAGGCGAGCCTTCGGACCTGCCAGCTAGTAGGAGCCAGGCAGCGGGTCTACCTGGGGTCGAGCCGCGCTCGGGGTAGTGCAGAACCACGAACTAGGACCTCTCCCCCACAGGCGAGCCTTCGGACCTGCCAGCTAGTAGGAGCTAGGCAGCGGGTCTACCTGGGGCCGAGCCGCGCTCGGGGTAGTGCTGAACCAAGAACCAGGACCTCTCCCCCACAGGAGAGCCTTCAGACCTGCCAGCTAGTAGGAGCCAGGCAGCGGGTCTACCTGGGGCCGAGCCGTGCTCGGGGTAGTACAGAACCAAGAACCAGGACCTCTTCCCCGCATGCGAGCCTTCGGACCTGCCAGCTAGTAGGAGCCAGGAAGCGGGTCTACCTGGTGCCGAGCCGCCCTCAGGGTAGTGCAGAACCAAGAACTAGGACCTCTCCCCCACAGGCGAGCCTTCGGACCTGCCAGCTAGTGAGAGCCTGCGCAGCGGGTCTACCTGGGGGTCTCCTCTCCTACACAACTCCAACCCCCGAGTGAGCCTACAGCCCTGCCAGCTTAATGAGAGCCTGGTCAGCGGAACTTCTCGGGGTCTCCTCTCCAACGCAAATATAAAGCAAACACAAATGTAAACAAATAACTCAAAAGAACTGTTGAACCGATCAATCAAGTCAGAGTCCGATACAAGGCATCTCTACCCACTACATCCACCCTCCTAAGAACCAGGGTCGATCATATAATATTCTCCCTAATGCACGTTTTGATCTCCAAGATCGAACATCCCAGCGACAAGAGGGGAATGGGAGGGGACGTTTTTCATCACATGACCCTGGTCGTCACTTGGTTCCTCTTCTATAGCCATGACGTTCGACTGAGTTTTTCTGTGCTGGTCACTCTCCACGCTCACCGCACCATAACTGTTGAAGACAAAATTGACCTCTGTGGAGTTCGGGGTCCCAAAAGAGGGGTGACCGCACACCTACTACCCTCAAGCGAACGATCTAGGCACAAGATTAGGAACACAAGGGACAAACCCAAGGTCTCAGCGTGGAGGACCCACCACATACCCGGAAGACTAACAAACTCTTCCCCTTCCAAGCCAAAGACTGAGCTAAGATACCTCCGGAGGGCACTCTCGGCCGACCGGAACATCTAAGGAGAATCTCGAGATCAACTCTCTCCTATCCAGATATGTCTCCTTGGGTCTACACAAAATGCTCCTCACCCGCCCTACTGATGGCGCAAACTCGCCGAACAATTCCACGACACACCGCCCAAGTTGGGCCGCTAACAGCGTAATTCCGCTATTCTAAAAGGCTGTCAACAGGCCATCATGGGCTTCCCGGCAACTATACCTCGGGGCCCCCACGGGGCGAGCGGTTCACGAGCACACCACTCGCCCAAGACGGAAGGAGTAAATTAAACCATACATAAACAGAGCATCACCGATATTAAAAAATATTACAGGAATATGAATTCCATACTTCGGCACGCAGGCCGGCAATATAAGCAAAAATAGGCCTTTGTGGGCCGGCACAAGCTTGGGCTTAAGCCCGCTACTCCCCGCTTGGAACTGTAACACCTGTACGCCAACGTCTCGTCAAGCGCCTGCCAGCTGAACAAACATCGGCTAACATAAACTGGCCAAACATATTGCACACACCTCTTTTTGGGGGCCATGGTGCGCATTCCCTGCAAATGAATAATATACAACTTCCTCAGAGTCTTCTCCGGGAACCCCAAAACATCACCAATCCGGCTCACACGTCCGGATGGGCTTCACACAGCATGCCTAAACCCGTACTCACACTTCCGGGCGCTAACACAGTTAATTGCAGGGACGTACACGTCAACCCGTCAGAGAGCTCCCTTCCCCCACCCGTTGGTGGAGAGGGCTTCCATGCAAATATATAAACTGATGGCTTCACCTGCCCAAGTAGAAACTTCGTTACCCTTGACGCGTGTTTTTTGTCGGCGGTGTCGGGTCTTGCCCAAGTAGAAATAACTTCTCATCCTCCTCCTTGATGGCCGAGTCTTTGCTGGGAGAGATGAAATTATCCCCCTCTTACTTGGTGGCTGGTTCGAGCTCCAGGCGGCGCCAGGAGAGAAGCTCCCGGCCGACCTTGCTGTAGGCAGCGCCGGGAGAGGAGCTCCCGGCCGACCTCGCTGTAGACGGCGTCGGGAGAGGAGCTCCCGACCGGTCTCATTGTAGGCGGCGCCGGGAGAGGAGCTCCCGGCCGACCTCGCTGTAGACGGAGCCGGGAGAGGAGCTCTCGGTCGGGCTTGCTTGGCTCTAGGCGGCGGCGACGAAGAGAGGGGGAAGGGGCGGCTCGAGCTGCACCCCTAGTGGCGACGGTCTGGACAGGAAGATGATCGGGGAGGGGCAGGGTTGTGCTGCTCCATACCGAGAGAGGGAGAGGTAGAGAGATGCGGGGGGCTCCTTGCCGAGGCGGCGGCCAGAGAGAGAGATCGGGGCGCGGGTTGCTGCTCCAGGCGGCCGGAGAAAGAGAGAACGTGGCGGGCTGGGTTGCTGCTCCAAGCGGCCGGAGAAAGAGAGAACGTGCCGGGCTGGGTTGCTGCTCTAGGAAGTCAGAGAAAGAGAGAGAGGTGGGGGTAGGTTGCTGCTCCAGGCGGCCGGAGAAAGAGAGAGAGGGGGCGGGCGCACGAGCCCTAGCGGGGGAGAAGAAGAAAAGCCCCCCTTTTTCCTTTTTTCTGCTGTTGTCTCTTTCCTGTACCCCGCCCCGCTGGCCTGTCTTCTTTTCCCCCCTGCTTTCTTTTTTCTTTTTATTTTGCCTTCTTCTCTGTCCCCCTCTGTCCAAGTATATATATATATAACATATATATTAAGATATTAATATTATAATATAATATTAATATATTATTAGTGTTGTTTAAACACTTATAAAAAGTCTTTGCATAAAAAATCTCCGCACGTGAGCACGAGGATCCGCACGTCTTCGAACGGGGCAGCACCAAAACGTCGCTCATAGCACGCCTCTGGCCCGCTAATTGGGGAGGGTCCCACTTGGCCGGATACGGGGTTGTACAAGGATTATTATGTTCGATGGAGTGGTTAGGACCCTCGCCGACGTTAGGTATGTGCCCGAGTTGAGGAAGAGCTTGCTTTCTCTAGGCACTCTAGAGGCTGCCGGGTATTCTTATACCTGTAGCAGCGGGTATTTGGAGGTCAGGAGAGGCGCACAGACAGTCTTGAGAGGAGAGCGTTCCGGATCGCTCTATAGACTGATTGACACCACGATTGCCAGGGGAGATGCGAGGAGAGAGGTCAGACCGTCTCTCGAGCTACAGGATACGGTAGCATATGCATTTCAGGCGATTTCCTCAAATCGCGATTCCTTCGATAGAGCTTTAGAGAGCAGAGACCGTTCTCAGCGAAAAGCTAAGAAGGACCAGCGGAGGAGCGGGGCAGGATTCGTGGCAAGGGCGTGTGCACAGAGAGAGGACCTTGGCGGAGGTAGAATCTTCGCAGTCGTAGAGGAGACGGGTAGAGAGTCATCTCAGGAGTACCCAGACACAGTGAGAGGAGCCATCAGGCTCAGAGGTCTCACCGAGGAACTTAGGATCATTCAGGAGAAGGTGAAGTTGCACAGTGAGAGTTCGAGTGCGATTCGTCTTGCAGTAGACCCGGTCTATCATGCAAGGACGAAGCACGTCGACGTGCATCACCGGGAGTTGAGGGAGTTCGCTCGAGGTGGAGGCGTGATATTGCGGGAGATTCCTACGGAGGAATGCGTTGCGAGCATGCAGGAGAAATCATTGAGGCGAGTCAAGTTTGACTTGACTCAGACTGTTGCACGTTGATCGTGTCGGCCCCAGGGAGAGTTGTTTGTAGTCGCCAGTAGGGGTCTGTGTGTTCTAGACGGTATTAGCGTTTGTGGAGCATCAAGGTGGAGATTGTTATTTTGATGCCCCCCAAACCGGACCGGTCTAGACCGGTTCAGTTATCTCTTATATATATATTGATTTGCACAGAGAACAAATACCCGATCCAAAATTAAAACCTAACCTAACTATCGGCGAAAGAAAGAACGAGCGACAGAGGAAGTCGGGCGGCGACATCGGAGAAGTGCATCGATCGGAGCAGCGGCTTCGGGACGCTCGGCTTCGGGAGGAGATCGGCAACATCGGGAGATCAGCCCAGGTTCTGCAGCGATCGGGACGCGATCGAGTGGCTGTTCTCCTGGCGGCATCGGAGAAGTGCAGCGATCGGAGCAGCGGCTGCGGGACGCTTAGCTTCGGGAGGAGATCGACGACATCGGGAGATCGGCCCAAGTTCTGCAGCAATCGGGACGCGATCGAGCGACTGTTCTCCTAGCGGCATCGGAAGGCAGAAGCGCGGCTTCGGGAAGAAGATCGGGCGGCGACATCGTCGCGGCGGGCGGCATCCGGCGACTTTGGAGATCCGCCGGCGGCAGCAGCGACAGGCGATCCAGGGCCTTCTTCTCCGGCGACATCGAGACCAAGAAGAGCAGCGGCGGCTGCCCGGTCTAGGGCTTCTTCTCCGGCGGCGGCAAGATCGGGAGCGGCAGAAGATTGATCGGAGTTCCGATCTAGTGCACGACATCGACATCGGCTCCATCTCCGGTGAAGGAGAGGGGAGATCCACGGCAGCGGCGGGTGCAGGTTTCTTTCTTCGGTGGCTCCGGCGATTCAGCTGCGCCGGCAACTCCGGCGGTGGAAGAGGGCATAAGGCTGCGGTTCCTTCATCTAGAAGAGGACAGCGGCTTTCTTGGCCGGAGGGCAGCGACGTGTGGCAGAGGGAAGATCGGGTTACCCTATTTAGGGCACCAGCGGCGCATCGAGTTCATCTCCGGTGGAGGACGACGGCTTGGCAGGCTGTATCCAGGGAGGAGAGGGGGCTCACGGCGGTGGCTGAGTGCAGATTCCTCCGGTGACAATTAGATTCAGATCCAGGCTGCCGATTTGGGAGTTTTCTTTGTTCTCTTGTTGTTCTTTATTCCCTATTCTAGGTTAGTGTTGATCCGTTGAGGATTGTTGAGTGCCTGTGTTGTAATCAGATATTTTTTGATTAGTGGATGCGGCGCGCTCTCCCCGTGGATGTAGGAGCTTAACTCCGAACCACGTATATCTCTTGTCGTCTGTGTTTTTCTGTGTTTTGGAAACTCGAACTGTTTCTTGGATTGGTGCGCGCCACTATTTGCTCAAAAATACTCTTCTGTTGCTATTGTCCGCGACGAATTCCGTACTCGCGGGCAGGTGCCAATTGCACAACACAAACTAACCAATCTATAAATGTATCCTACAATAAAAATGAGAAATTATTAAATAAAGTAAACATCAGTTTCATCAACATTCAACATCAATTATATTTAAATCCTTGTGATCTTCAGCTTATGATATTTAAATTGCCAAAGGAAAGTTTTTATTTTGCATTGATGTGTTTCTCCATATTTCCAATCTAACGGCTCTTAAGTTTGCACAAACGCTCACAAGCCACCGCTACAGAGCCAAAAGGAGTTAAAAGTAAACAGGAATGCGCGAACTAGTAAGAAATCTGGTGTTTATATACCGATTTTTGATGTCTACCAAATAATGACTGGTTTGAACATGTGTTAAACTTTCGAAGACGAAGAAATACAAATAAATAAGAGGAGGGTTGATCACTTACGCCATTGTTGCGATCTATGTACTTTTGATTTGAGAAGAGATTAGAGCGGCGGGAAGAAGGTTTTGCGGGAAGCTAGGGTTTCAATAGGTTTAGAATTTATCAATGCGTCAATTGCGTACTGTTGATATCTACTTTCTGTTATATATGACCTGTTTTATTATTATTATTAGGTGATTATTAACCGCAACCCGTTATTTTTTAGTCGCACCCCAAAATCTTCTAATTTTTCGTGCCTTTTCGAAATACGCTCTGTACATACAATTTCATGAAAAGTGTTCAACACAATAGTTGTAGATCTCGACGAGATCTACAACTTTAGTGTTGAACACTTTTCCTGAAATTGCATGTACAAGACGTATTTCTCAAAAGCGCAAAATCTGCCTATATTTTCAAAGTAAGGCTTGTACATGCATTTTTAGGAAAAGTGGTCAACACGAAAGTTGTAGATCTCGACGAGATCTACAACTTTCGTGTTGAGCACGTTTCCTAAAATTACATGTACAAGACGTATTTCGAAAAATACGTGAGAAGTTATGAGATTTTGGGGTGCAACTAGCTAATAACGGGTTGCGGTTAACAATCACCTATTATTATTATTAAGTCTTGTAATTAGCATAATTGTTGAGGGCTTGTTTGGACAAAGTCATTGAAAGCCAATTTTAAAGAGCCTTTTATGAAATAAGTAAGAAGGTTATCCATCTGCCCACCTCTTTAGATCTCTCTTATTTAGGATTACGGATTTGATAGTTTTCCCTCGAGCTCCAGGCAGCCGTGGTAAGGCTCAATAGTTATACAGATATCGTGACGATTCATTTTTTTATTAAAATGAAATGGGGGGGGGGACAAAATACTTATAATAATAATAATAATAATATGAATGACAAATTTGTGATTTAGGGTATGTTTGGGATTCCGTTTTGACTCCATTCCGTTCTAAACGGACCGGAGGAAATGTGTTTGGGAACAACTATAATGTTGTCATTTTAAAACGGCCGGTTTAAAACCTACTTTTTCCTCCGTTTTGAAAAGGTCAGGGAGACCTCCATTCTCCCTTTCAAAACGGTCGTTTGAAATATTTTTTTAATTAAATTTTATTTTACTTAATCAATTTAACCCCAATAAAAAAAATAATTACATCCATAAATTTGCAAAAAAATCACAAATATAATACCTAATTTTTTAAAAAAAAATCAGAAAAAGTTGTCCTGAAATAAATAAAATTCATGTGAAAATAATTTTAAAAATAAGTTAAACCGTCACTGAAACTGAGATTATTCAAACAAATCCTCAGTTTTAAAACCACCGTTTTAAAAATGAGTTTTTGGCGGAATGCACCACCGAAATACAGGGATTTGGCGGAATGCACCCCAAATCTTTAAATTTGGCGGAATGCACCCCCGAATTACATTAAGTTTGGCGGAATGCACCCCAGGCAAAAAAACCAAGGGCAATTTTGTCTGAAAATTAAGCTTGGTGGATTATGATCAAATATTGCTGTGTTTTATTCGAGTTTGGATTGAGATTCACATTGCCGGGTTTGTTTCTTTGATATTGGTAAGAATTTTTCTCGATTTTCTAGATTTACGCAAGCCTGTAGATCGTATTCCGTATTTAGGTATTCTGATTGTCATCAAGTTGTTGCCAGAATGGGGATGAATTGGAGAAACTTCATCTTCCTCCTCTAATTTCTGCTTCTTATTGAGGATTTCAGGAACACCTTATACAAACAAGACATGGTTCAATCTCAGTCTCCGTTTTCGGCGATCAGGAAAAGCTGGCACTAATAACCTATCCTGATGTAGCCTTAAACCGTAAGTTTGAGAGATTTCTTGAGTAATTTCTTAATTGTGAACAAGCGATTGAAGAAGATGCATTCAATTTTGGGGAAATTATGCACGAATTTGATGTTTATGTGTCTTTGATCACCAGATATGTCATGTTTTCAAGGATTGTTCTTATCACAGAAGACTTCTTCGTTGCTGCTTCACAACTTCAGCTTATATCATATCAGCCCCCCTGGCCATGAGGTCAGTAAGACCCTGGTTCATGGGTAATTTGCAAACTAAGAGTTGTTATAAAACCATGCTATAAAACCATGCTATAAAACCATTTCAATAACCACTTCTGGGAGCGCAGTAAGACCCTGGTTCATGGGTAATTTGCAAACTAAGAGTTGTTATAAAACCATGCTATAAAACCATGCTATAAAACCACGTGGAGCAATAAGAGTGGAATAATGCATTACTATCATAACAGGAGTGCACTACATTTTTATATTAAGAGTAGGTATGTTGCAAAGATACAACTTATATGATGAACAAATTATAATGCAAACAGGTAAGTCAGAAAGCGCTCACAGAGCTATAGATAGGAAAAAAACAGAGTCGATAAGAAGAGCTTAGCAGCAGGTCAAAAATCAAAGAAACAGCACATCATTCATATGTATGATACACAGAACAAGACCCAATCATGGTAAGCATCAAAGTAACATTAATCCTCCAAAACATAGCATCAAAATTACATTAATCGTCCAAAACATAGCATCAAAATTACATCAAAATTATATAATTAAAATAAAGATCTTCCATGCTTGTGCTTCTCCCTTGACGGTTGGTTTTCGAATCAAGATTTCCTACGCACCTACAAGACAATGCAAGATAAATAAGTTGTAAGATTTTAAATAATTTAAATTGCAAGCTTAAAAAAAGAAGAAGTAATGTTAACCGGAAGTTTTAATTTTTAAGTCCCGATGATTGCGTTGATGCAATGTGAATCTCAATCCAAACTCGAATAAAACACAGCAATATTTGATCATAATCCACCAAGCTTAATTTTCGGACAAAATTGCCCTTGGTTTTTTTGCCTGGGGTGCATTCCGCCAAACTTAATGTAATTCGGGGGTGCATTCCGCCAAATTTAAAGATTTGGGGTGCATTCCGCCAAATCCCTGTATTTCGGAGGTGCATTCCACCAAAAACCCTTTTAAAAATACATCTTAGCATCTCCTTTTAACTTCACTTTATCAAACAGAGCGTTAGTGAGTAAAGTTTTCCTTCGCTCTAAACTCGAAGCCCAAGACCTTCCCGCAAGCCGCAAAAAGGTCGCAGGATCCCTCTCCCGATCCCGCCTCCAGCGATTTCCCCTCTTCCGATTTCGCCTCCTGCGGCCTCCCTGCTCCCGTTTTCGTCCCCAGTCGGCGGCTGCGCCCCCTGTTCCTCTCCCTCAGGCCGGCGGCAGCAACAGGAGCCCCTCCTCCTCCTTCGTTACGTGAGGGCAGCACAAGGTAAATCCTCCTCTTTTTTCTCCATTTATTTCTCGGGACTGTCATGGAAGTTATTCGTCTTCTCTTCGAGAGCAGCGACTCTCTTCTCCGACAACTCTAGTTTCTCTTCTTCATCTTCGTTTCGCCCGTGGATTTCGACATCTAGGGTTTGCTCGAATCCGCCTCTCCTTGGATTTTTGAGTTCATTTTCGGCCTAAGAAAGTTACAAAATAGAAATCTGAAATGAAAACTCCCTCTGGTTTATAGCACTTGAAGAGGACGATGAATCTTTGCAAAAGTCGCCGAAGTTGTAAAGCAAGAGCGGTCTCTTCTGCGCTCTTCAACTTAGTTGCAAACTTAGGAATTTTTCTGGTTCCATGACGTTATCATGCTGGGAATTCTCAACACAAAGGCTCCTGGAGATCTGTATCATCAAATGCATAAAATGTAGCCTTTATAAACGTTTTGCACTGTCGCCCCGCGATAGATAGATATCGCCTGCGCGATATCACCTCAGCCTGACACGTGGCCCACTCTGCAGTAACCGCGCCGGAATGGTGGTGATCATGCTGATTGAATTTTTTCACCCCGCGATAGGCAGATATCGTCTAGCGATATCAGTGAATAGTGTGTTGTACTGAAACCGTCGAGAAAATGACTGACGTCATCAAGTCGATATCGCCCGGCGATAGATAGTTATCCCCAGCGATATCTTTTTCTTTGAAAATGTTGTAGCTTAATGTCAATCCAAAAATATCAGAGTATTGATCTGGAGATATCTGCATATCTTAAACACACTATGATCAAATACATTTTGGATTTGTTATTTTCAAACCAAGTAATGCCGAATGCATGTTTCAACAATCTCCTCCTTTTAATAATAACAAATCCACTGAGAAAGAAATCAACGACGACCAATAGAGATGTTTATCTAACATGATAAAATAAGTAAGAATCCGAATGTGCACAAACTCCCCCTTAACGGATGCTCCCCCTATATCAAAAACACAAATGAATAATTTCTTGTGATATTCTCTCTGTTTTGTTATTAGCAAAAGATTTGTAAAAAGTAAGGATTAGTATATTATAGTTGCGGAAGCATATGAGCGAGAGAATGAAGTGCAAGAGAAAATCGTGACCAGTGAATTTTAAAAGTGAAATAAGAATGTCATTTGCAAAAATAAGAAAATTAGTGATTCGTCGAGAAAAGATATTCTAACAATAAAAATTTTTTTATCCAAGTTAACAGAAACATTGTAAAACTCGTGATAATTTTTGTCATCCAAAGAGTTTTGAGAAAAAATTCTAATTGTGTTCAGTTCAATTCTCATTAGAAGAAATGTTAGAGAAGACAATGCGGTGTACAATGTGAGCTAGTTTGGAAGATATTAGTGGTGAAATTATTCCTCATGAAACAAATGAATTATAAATCATAAGGTTTGTATACAATGTTCTTGATGCTCATAAAGAGATTCAGGGCACACAAAATGAATTGAAATGGATTTCATGTTTGCACAAGGTACTTTACAATTCTTTCCAAGGTGCTCGAACTCACAATGCTCATTAAGACTTATCAGGTGGTTGAGTAATGCTTGGTGGAGTTGTCTTGAGATTTTAATTTGCGTAGCATGTTTTGCTTATTATTTTCAACCTTTTTTAATGACCAAGGACCCCGAATCCACTTGTTTTGCAAGCATAGTATTTTTGTAAAATAGTCATATGATTTGAAGTGAACAAAAGTGCTTGAATCACATATGAAACAATAAACATGCATAATTCAAGATGTTAAGTATCTATAAGGCATAATCATGAGAGAGTAATTTATAACAACATATATCTTGGAACCAAAAGCGTGTCCGTGAATGCCATTATCTAATATAACACATTACTCATAGTTAGATGCATGCAAAAATAATTTAGAAATATTTGCTACTCAACATTTCATTGGACATTAAAGATTTTTAAAGCATGAATAAGCAAAAAACAATGGATTTATAGCTTGAAATAAAAAAATTAATATTGAAAGTCATCTGAAAAAGATAAAACAAAAACTTAACTGAATTATGAGTAGTATGAACGAATAAAGATGGTCACAGAAAGAATGGTCAATTTGGACTCATTTTCGCTATCGCGTCGCGATAGCGTGATATTTCCCGTGATATCAATTTATATAAAAACGCTCGATTTGATTCCAGATCTCAAAATCCCTTTGTGTTCATGTAACCCATGTGGAGGAAGATGGCCGTACAAGCTCCGGAACTCTCAGATCTAATGTAATTTCTTGTTTTTCTTGTGAATTTTGTTAGGGATCTTGTGTGAGAAGGCAAAAGAAGAGATCCTATGAGATCAAAAACACATTTTGATGTAAATTTTTTGGAATTAGATGAAGGTTTCATTCTTGAGTAAAACACTATTTTTCATGCTTGTGTTATTCATGAATGTTGTAGATATAGAGCATGTATGAGTTTGGAGAAGTTTGAAAAAGATTTGCGTATAATCTATAGAGTAGATCTAAAAATTTTAAGTCAAAAGTTTTGGCTTGATGATGAATTTCAGTTATCGCCCGACGATAGTCACTATTGTCGGCAATAGTGAGAACAGGTAATATATAATAAACGGGTTGCGGTTAAAAATCACCTAATAATAATAAAACAGGTAATATATCACAGAAAGTAGATATCAAGAGTACGCAATTGACGCATTGATAAATTCTAAACCTATTGAAACCCTAGCTTCCCGCAAAACCTTCTTCCCGCCGCTCTAATCTTTTCTCAAATCGAAAGTACATAGATCGCAACAATAGCGTAAGTGATCAACCCTCCTTGTATTTATTTGTATTTCTTCGTCTTCGAAAGTTTAACACATGTTCAAATCAGTCATTATTTGGTAGACATCAAAAATCGGTATGTAAACACCAGATTTCTTACTAGTTCGCGCATTCCTGTTTACTTTTAACTCCTTTTGGCTCTGTAGCGGTGGCTTGTGAGCGTTTGTGCAAACTTAAGTGCCGTTAGATAGGAAATATGGAGAAACACACCAATGCAAAATAAAAACTTTCCTTTGGCAATTTAAATACCATAAGCTAAAGATCTCAAGGATTTAAATATAATTGATGTTGAATGTTGATGAAACTATATTTCATCAGCACTTATGTTTACTTTATTTAATAATTTCTCATTTTTATTGTAGGATACATTTATAGATTGGTTAGTTTGGATTGATGTATGACAAGCTAACGGCTGTTTTCAACCTTCGTCTATCTTGTGTTGCAGTTTTTATTTATTTTTGAATGAATCTGAGCCGATAGACCAAGATGATAGGAAGTAGCTCGAGCGAAGTGACGAGGGAGTGAAAATTAGGTTTTTTATCCTTTCTCATTTTCTTTTGATTGAAACCCATTTTCACTCAGTAAGGTCAATCAAAAATTAGATTTTTATTCTTTCCCATTTTTTTTATTAAAACCCATTTTCCCTGAATTGATAGTTTTTTGTTGATGTGAAATGGTGTTTCAAGACGAAGATGTAACATTAAATAGACTACTATTAAGTAATGAAGATTAAATTTGCAAATTATGTAGTTAGAATCTAGAATCTCATATTTGTGTGGCAAGGACAAGCTGACAATTATGCTTCATATGATCTGCCTTCATGAGCGGGTCAATGGGATTGATGCTTGTGATTGGATTTTGATTCTTCCATTGGGCAGGATAATAAAAGCTTGATTTGGAGAAATTAATACAAGGTAAAGGAAAATAAGAGTTTGACATAAATAGACAAGAAATTGCGTCAAGGGGAGGGAGATGAAAGAACCTTGTTGCTAAAAGAAAGATGTAAATTGATCTTTAAAGATGATAATAAGTAGGTTCCTATCTTAGTTCTATCATAAACCACTATAATTACAGCTATTGACCTACTAATTATAGTAGCCAAAAAGTTTCTTGGATAGGTTTAGATAATGCAAAAATGGGTGTGGAGAAACTATAAAAAATAGATTTAAGGAAATATTGTATTAGAGAATTGATAAGAGTTGAGGAATGATTATATTATGGAATTGGTGGGAGTGACAATTATTGAAGTTATGGTGATAGAAATAGTAAGATGGTTTGTGCATACACAATGAGAGTTAAAAAATGCATCAGCTGGACATGTAGATTAGAGTGTGTTGAAGGATTAGGTAGAAGAGGAGGTAGAAATAGTGCAACATGACTGAAGGTTTTCATATACAATGAGAATTAGAAAATGCATCAGCTTGACAAGTAGATTAGAGTTTGTGTTGAAGGATTAGGTAGAAAAAGGGGTGGAATCAGTGCAACATGAATGAATGTTGTCCTATGATTTGCTTAGATTTAGTAGTCTAAGTTTAATACTTGGAACAATGTTATGCAGGGATGAATGATACTGATAATTCAAATTATTGGGACAAGGTTATTAATGACGATGATTAATCCAACCCTTATGATATATAGAGTCATTTACTGGAACCTCCTTTCTATCATTTAAATTATCAAAATCTCCTCTATAAGTTTACATTGTTAATATATATGTACAAAATAAACCTCCTCCAATTTTTTTGTACATGTACATTAACAATGTATACGTAGAGGGTAGATCTTGGTAATTTTAAAAAGCAGTAGGGATGTCCCTATGATTGTGCAAAGTGACGGGGTAGTTTTTCATAATGTCCTAATGAGAAATCATGAAGTATGTCCATAGTGGGAAACAATTATTTTACGCCAACAAGATGAAAATTGAAGCTCATGAAATTAACATGTTATGTGAAACACCATGCCTCATGGCTAAGGACTAATATAGATGGCATGCACTGCATCAATTCACGTAGTGTGCAAAACTATAATACTGAAAGTTGAGATCTTGCATGAGGAAGAGATGAAGGGATACAAAATCATCTTAAACAATCTTACTATAATACTCACATTATGAACCCTTAAGAACATTCGTCATCTTTGTAATCTTTTCCAGTTTAATCTATGTTAATTTATTATTAATCCTATAATTGTCCTAATTTGTGGTACTGACATTCACCTTTCCTTTAATCAGACATTGTATAGTTGTTTACTGCAATGAATTAACATAGATATATAATGTTCTTATATTATTACTTCTAATTTTGCCTTGGTTTAATTGTTTATTTTGTATCAGTACAATTGTTGTCTAATTTAATGTAAATATAGAAAAAATGAGAAGTAACATTGGATGTGCGATCTATAATAAAGTGCCACTTGAGAGTTTTGCACATTATTTTGTTTGGTTGCGTCATCTTTTAGTAGGCCGTTATTATGAACCTCATTTGTATGTGGATAACTATTGAGCCTTACTGCGGTTGCCGGAAGCGGGAACCTCGAGGGACCAGAGTCTCCACCAATCCTAATAGAGAAATCAAGAGTTAACAATCACCTAATAATAATAATAAAACAGGTAATATATAACAGAAAGTAGATATCAAGAGTACGCAATTGACGCATTGATAAATTCTAAACCTATTGTAACCCTAGCTTCCCGCAAAACCTTCTTCCCGCCGCTCTAATCTCTTCTCAAATCGAAAGTACATAGATCGCAACAATGGCGTAAGTGACCAACCCTCCTTGTATTTATTTGTATTTCTTCGTCTTCGAAAGTTTAACACATGTTCAAATCAGTCATTATTTGGTAGACATCAAAAATCGGTATGTAAACACCAGATTTCTTACTAGTTCGCGCATTCCTGTTTACTTTTAACTCCTTTTGGCTCTGTAGCGATGGCTTGTGAGCGTTTGTGCAAACTTAAGAGCCGTTAGATTGGAAATATGGAGAAACACACCAATGCAAAATAAAAACTTTCATTTGGCAATTTAAATACCATAAGCTGAAGATCCCAAGGATTTAAATATAATTGATGTTGAATGTTGATGAAACTATATTTCATCAGCACTGATGTTTACTTTATTTAATAATTTCTCATTTTTATTGTAGGATACATTTATAGATTGGTTAGTTTGGACTGATGTATGACAAGCTAACGGCTGTTTTCAACCTTCGTCTATCTTGTGTTGCAGTTTTTATTTTTTTTTGAATGAATCTGAGCCGATAGGTCAAGATGATAGGAAGTAGCTCGAGCGAAGTGACGACGGAGTGAAAAATCAAATTGTCAATTTTTCATTTTCCTTCAATTTCCTTTTTTTTAATTAAAATGCATTTTCTCTCAATAAGGTCAGTCAAAAATTAGGTTTTTTTATCATTTCTCATTTTCTTTTGATTGAAACCCATTTTCCCTCAATAAGGTCAATCAAAAATTAGATTTTTATTCTTTCCTATTTTTTTATTAAAACCCATTTTCCCTGAATTGATAGTTTTTTGTTGATGTGAAATGGTGTTTCAAGCCGAAGATGTAACGTTAAATAGACTACTATTAAGTAATGAAGATTAAATTTGCAAATTATGTAGTTAGAATCTAGAATCTCATATTTGTGTGGCAAGGACAAGCTGACAATTATGCTTCATATGTTCTTCCTTCATGAGCGGGTCAATGGGATTGATGCTTGTGATTGGATTTTGATTCTTCCATTGGGCAGTATAATAAAAGCTTGATTTGGAGAAATTAATACAAGGTAAAGGAAAATAAGAGTTTGACATAAATATACGAGAAATTGCGTCAAGGGGAGGTGATGGGGAGCCATCGGATGCACTTGGAGGAGCTCGCCGCAAGGCGGGGCCCACATACATGTACTCGCGCAGGAAGACTTGATCAGATCGCCGATCGGACTCCGCGATTGCGTCCGGGATGTCGTCGCGAGTCAAATCACTATATTACTTTATTTTTTTTGAGTTTATTTTGATGTATTTCAAGGACTAACCCACCGGCCAATCATAGCCGTTGATGGGGATGCCCTAAGTTATGTTTTCTTATAAATATGATGCTAGGGGGCTGATTTCAGGGTATTGCAGAATTTGGAGAAGAATAATCCCGGATTCCAGCGATCCCTCCTCGGTGCCGACGCCGTGGAACCCTAGGTGACGACTCCTAGGCCGCCAATCTTCCCCCCAAGGTAACCCCTATCCCCCTCCTTCGATTTCCAGCCATTTCCCCCCTTTTTCCACCGCCGGAGACCCCCAAAACCACCCCCAAAATCTGCCGGCCTGCTGTGAAAACAGCCGCCGCCAGCCCTTGTTCGAACCCCCCACCCAGCCGCCTCTTCCACACCCCCTTCCCGCTGCCTCCCCTGCACCGGCCGACCAACCAGCACACCCCACCGCCACCCTTGTCTCCAGCCCCCAACCGGCGGCCCTTCCCTACAGCAGCCCAGCCAAGCCGCCGCCTCCCTCTTCCCCCACCGGCCACCCTAGGGCCTTATCAACCCTAGCCGGCCATCCCCTTTGTCCCTCCGTCGTGGATCCACTCCCCAACACTCTGAAAATCCTAGATCTAATTGATCTAGCACCACCTTCCCCCGATCTACTATCCACTTACGTATTCTCACTATCGTAGCCCGGATCCGTCCTAAAATTAGCGGATCTACCCACCGGCACTCCGATCCGTTATCCCCTCCACCCACACCTTCCATTTTTGTTCGGATCCACTCCAAATCATCGGATCTATTCACCCCCGGCCTGGATCTATTCATTTGTGGCCGGATCCGCCGTTTTACCATCCGTCACCGCCACTCTTCGCCGAAGGCAGCCACCGCCATCGCCGCTTCGCCTCCGGTTCCACTTCGATCGCTCGTTTTGCATCCGGTTCGTCAAATACTCCATCGCCTCGGATCAGCCCACTGCATCGTGAGTATTTCATGGTATTATGTTTGTACTTGACATTTGCACTTGGTTGTTTATCTATATTTGTGCTGTGATCATAGTTTGGTAGTTGTTGTTTTATACGCTAATATTTGTTGTGGAATTAGTCGCTGCCGCTTGCTCAGGCCCTCCGTGCGGAGGAAGCCGTTGCCAAATTGCCAAAGTTATTTAATTGCTTTTATTTCGATTAACTGCGTGGTGCTGCTAATTTTCATTGCTTATGTTACTAGTCGTTGTTTTCCGACTGCTCATTGCATGTAGCATCGCATTCGCATATTCCCTCACACGTGCACGTAGAGTCCTAGCTTCCGAGCACCACTAGCCTACCCCTACATCAGGAGGGAGATGAAAGAACCTTGTGGCTAAAAGAAAGATGTAAATTGATCTTTAAAGATGATAATAAGTAGGTTCCTATCTTAGTTCTATCATAAACCACTATAATTACAGCTATTGACCTACTAATTATAGTAGCCAATAAGTTTCTTGGATAGGTTTAGATAATGCAAAAATGGGTGTGTGGAGAAACTTTAAAAAATAGATTTAAGGAAATATTATATTAGAGAATTGGAAAGAGTTGAGGAATGATTATATTATGGAATTGGTGGGAGTGACAATTATTGAAGTTATGGTGATAGAAATAGTAAGATGGTTTGTGCATACACAATGAGAGTTAAAAAATGCATCAGCTGGACGGGTAGATTAGAGTGTGTTGAAGGATTAGATAGAAGAGGAGGTAGAAATAGTGCAACATGAATGAAGGTTTTCATATACAATGAGAATTAGAAAATGCATCAACTTGACGAGTAGATTAGAGTTTGTGTTGAAGGATTAGGTAGAAGGAGAGGTGGAATCAGTGCAACATGAATGAATGTTGTCCTATGATTTGCTTAGACTTAGTAGTCTAACATTGTAGGGATGAATGATAATGATAATTCAAATTATTGGGACAAGGTTATTAATGACGATGATTAATCCAACCCTTATGATATATAGAGTCATTTACTGGAACCTCCTTTCTATCATTTAAATTATCAAAATCTCCTCTATAAGTTTACATTGTTAATATATATGTACAAAATAAATCTCCTCCAATTTTTTGTACATGTACATTAACAATGTATACGTAAAGGGTAGGTCTTGGTAATTTTAAAAAAGCGGTAGGGATGTCCCTATGTATACAACCCCGTATTCGCGAAGAGTGGGCCCCAAGCAAGGCGCAAGACTTGGTGCACGATTTTAAGCTTTTTGAGAGTTTTGCACTCCTAGAGGCGAATTTTGGGTGGACCTGCGTAATATACTAGTAGAGGGAGGAAATATTTGTCTCCACCTCAAGGCCCCCTTGAAGAGTCGACCGGGCCCCAGGCCGCCCAAGCCGCCTCAGCCCGGCCAGGCCGCCCAAGACGCTCAGCCAAGCAGGTCGTCTCGCAGCAGGCCGCCGTCTCGCCAGGGCTCAGCTCGCCAGACCGCCGCCTCGCCGAGACTGCCGCCTCGCCGAGACTGCCGCCTCGCCGAGACTGCCGCCTCGCCGGGCCGCAGCTCGCCTTGCCCCGCCTCGCCAGGCCGCAGCTCGCCTTGCCCCGTCTCGCAGCAGGCCGCCGCCTCGCCAGGCCGCAGCTCGCCTTGCCCCGCCTCGCCAGGCCGCAGCTCGCCTTGCCAGGCCGCAACTCGCCTTGTCCCGTCTCGCAGCAGGCCGCCGCCTCGCTAGGCCGCAACTCTCCATGCCCCGTCTCGCAGCAGGCCGCCGTCTCGCCAGGGCTCAGCTCGCCAGACCGCCGCCTCACCCAGACCGCCGCCTCACCCAGACCGCCGCCCAGCCCAGCAGGCCGCAGCTCGCCCGGCTTCAGCACGCCTAGTGGTCGAGCAGGCCGCCAGGTCGCCACTCGCAGGCCGCCCCCCTTCCCGCCTAACCGCCAGGTCGCCCGGCTTGAGGGACTACCCCTGGTGGACTGCCTTTAGCCGTTTAGAACAACGAGATTTGGCTGTTGGCAGGCCAATCCGGGGGCATTTCAGTAATTTTCAGAGCAGTGAAGGTTGGTTATTTGCAGACCATTCCCAGAAAACTATAAATAGGCCCTTAGGGGTGCCTTGGAGAGCATCACTTCTTCACTCTCTCTTCACCCTCCAAGGCACCCTAGCTCAGCATTGACTAGGGAGGGGGAGATCTCCAAGGTCTTTCGGGTGTGAGGTGGGACCTCCGCGCTAGAGCCGAGGGTCTGTTTCTAGTTTCTTGAGCCTTTGGTCCGTGACATCCCCCTGTGTGTAGTAAGTGTGAGGCCACCCCTTTCAAGGGACCCCGAACTCCACGAGAGACCATGTTTTTGGTTTCAACATTTTGGTGCGGTGAGCGTGGAGAGTGACCAGCACAGAAGATCTCAGGAGAGTGTCGTGACTGGAGATCAGGGAGGTAGCGATGACTCCCGCGAGACCCCCAACCCAGGACCCTTTGTGGGAAGGGAAGGGTTCATGACGTCCATCCAAGGCATCACAGAGATGCTGCGAAGTATTGCTACTTGAGGTAACTGCTCAACTCCCACCCCTTAGGACTTAGTTCTCAGGGGTCCTGGCGAGACTGCTCCCAGGGCTCTCGGCGAGCTGTCTCCCAGAGACCTAGGCGAGATGACCCCAGTAGGGGTAGAAGGAAGTGCACCAGGAAGATGGCCCGGGAAGGAGAGGATGAGAGAGGGGGTGGAGCGAGACCTCACCGGCCGGGAGTTGTTCTCCAGCCCGGCGAGTGCCAGGCTTCCAGGCGAGCAGGTCACGCGAGTAGAGGTTGCGAGACCACCATTCAAGGGGTCACCCTTCAACGAGCTGATCATCTCAGCTCCCGTTCCCGAGGGGTTCAGAGAGCCTGACATGACTTACTATACCGGAAAGGATGATCCCGTCCAGCACCTGCAGTGGTTTGAGGATGTCGTCTCCATCAGGCCGATGACGGATGCCTTCAAGTGTCGCCTCTTTGTGATCACGTTGAAGGACAAGACAAGAGGCTGGTTCCACCAACTCCCACCGAGATCGATCTATGTGTTCGAGGACTTGGGCCGGAGCTTTCAGCTCCGCTTCTCCACCTCCAAGAAGAGGAAGAAGAGCCCTGAGTCCATTTTCCTGATAAGGCAGGGGGCCGAGGAGTCGCTGGCCCATTACGTTGACAAATTCCAAGAAGAGATCCTGGAGGTCCAGGAGATGCCAGGGTATGCCCTCCAGATGACGTTCACGGTGGGGTTGCGCGGCGGGTTCTTCAAGATGAGCCTGACCCGAAAGACCCCCCTTTCCTTCGAGGAGTTGATGGAAAGGGCGGCAGAGGAGATAGCAACTGAGGCAGCCAACCCGGCGTTTGTCAAGAAATTGGCAAGATTGACAGAGGCAAAGTCGAAGGAGCAAGGTGCCTCGAAGCATCAGGAGGGGAGAAGGAGAGAAGAGCAGAGAGCTCAGGGGTTCCTGGGGCCTCAGGAAGGTCCGGAGCCAGGTTGGAGGCAACAGGGAGGGCCCGTTCAGGGTCCAGGAAGACGTCCCGTCCAGGGTGGCGGGAACTTCCATGGAGGTCAATGGAGGTTCAACTTCCAAAGGCAGGCCCCTAGGCAGCTCCTACCCCCACCGCAGCAAGCGATGGAAATTGGTCGAAGGCAGAGGAGGAACCGCACGGGAAGGAGAAGAGTCAGAGTAGAGTTACCCTACTGTGAGTTCCACCAGGAGGAAGGTCATGCAACTTCTACTTGCCCCGAATTTCTGGAGTTGAGAAGGACAAGTGCTCCGGCACCACAGCCTCATCAGCCTCAGCAAGCGCAAGACCCGGTGCGGATTGAAGAAGTCCAACCCGAGGCGGCAGGGGAGAGATGTGAGGATAGGGTTGATGTGGGCACCCGGGGAGGGATCCGATGATTCACGAGGGAAGAGGGAGGTAGGAAAGAAGTGAATCATCTTTTTGTAATGAACTTTGCTTGCATTGTATCAGCTATGATTGAAGAAAGGGACCGCCGAAAAATATTTGTGATCCATGAAAGACCTCGCCTCGAGATAGATTCCGCTGGCAGACTCTCACTAGCTGGCAGGACAGGTTGATCTCTCGGAGGGGGGAGTAGACCTCGCCTCGAGATAGATTCCGCTGCCAGACTCTCACTAGCTGCCAGGTTGATCTCTCGGAGGGGAAGTAGGTCTCGCCTCGAGATAGATTCCGTTGTCAGGCTCTCACTAGCTGGCAGGGCAGGTTGATCTCTCGGAGGGGGACTAGGTCTCGCCTCGAGATAGATTCCGCTGCCAGGCTCTCACTAACTGACAGAGCAGGTTGATCTTTCGGAGGGGGAGTAGGTCTCGCCTCGAGATGATTCCGCTGCCAGGATCTCACTAGCTGACAGACAGGTTGATCTCTCGGAGGGGGGAGTAGACCTCACCTCGAGATGGATTCCGCTGCCAGACTCTCACTAGCTGGCAGGGCAGGTTGATCTCTCGGAGGGGTGAGTAGGTTCTACCTCGAGATAGATTCCGCTGCCAGGCTCTCACTAGCTGGCAGGGCAGGTTGATCTCTCGGAGGGGGGAGTAGGTCTCGCCTTGAGATAGATTCCGCTGCCAGGCTCTCACTAGCTGGCATGCCAGGTTGGTCTCTCGGAGGGGGAGTAGGTCTCTCCTCGAGATAGATTCCGCTGCCAGGCTCTCACTAGCTGGCAGGGCAGGTTGATCTCTCGGAGGGGGGAGTAGGTCTCGCCTCGAGATAGATTTCGCTGCCAGACTCTCACTAGCTGGCAGGGCAGGTTGATCTCTCAGAGGGGTGAGTAGGTTCCACCTCGAGATGGATTCCGCTGCCAGGCTCTCACTAGCTGGCAGGGCAGGTTGATCTCTCGGAGGGGTGAGTAGGTTCTACCTCGAGATAGATTCCGCTGCCAGGCTCTCACTAGCTGGCAGGACAGGTTGATCTCTCGGAGGGGGGAGTAGGTCTCGCATCGAGATAGATTTCGTTGCCAGGCTCTCACTAACTAGCAGACCAGGTTGATCTCTCGGAGGGGGAGTAGGTCTCGCCTCGAGATAGATTCCGCTGCCAGTCTCTCACTAGCTGACAGGGCAGGTTGATCTCTCGGAGGGGGGAGTAGGTCTCGCCTCGAGATAGATTCCGCTGCCAGACTCTCACTAGCTGACAGGGCAGGTTGATCTCTCGGAGGGGTGAGTAGGTTCCACCTCGAGATAGATTCCGCTGCCAGGCTCTCACTAGCTGACAGAGCAGGTTGATCTCTCGGAGGGATGAGTAGACCTTCCCCCGAGGCCGTCTCTTCATCTAGGCTCCCATTAGCTGGTTTGACAGGTTGACCCCTCGGGGAGGCCCATTGTTTTTTACCCCGAGGCCGTCTCGTCACCCAGGCTCCCATTAGCTGACATGACAGGTTGACCCCTCGGGGAGGCCAAGTGTTTTTTACCCCGAGGCCGTCTCGTCACCCAGGCTCCCATTAGCTGACATGATAGGTTGACCCCTCGGGGAGGCCAAGTGTTTTTTACCCCGAGGCCGTCTCGTCACCCAGACTCCCATTAGCTGGCATGACAGGTTGACCCGTCGGGGAGGCCAAGTGTTTTTTACCCCGAGTCCGTCTCGTCACCCAGACTCCCATTAGCTGGCATGACAGGTTGACCCCTCGGGGAGGCCAAGTGTTTTTTACCCCGAGGCCGTCTCGTCACCCAGACTCCCATTAACTGGCATGACAGGTTGACCCCTCGGGGAGGCCAAGTGTTTTTTTCCCCGAGTCCGTCTCGAAAACCCCGAGGCCGTCTCGTCACCCAGGCTCCCATTAGCTGGCATGACAGATTGACCCCTCGGGGAGGCCAAACGTTTTTTACCCCGAGGCCGTCTCGTCACCCAGGCTCCCATTAGCTGGCATGACAGGTTGACTCCCCTGGGAGGGGCTAATTATTTTTCGGCTCTAAAAAGGCCACTCAGCGAATACGTTGGGTTGGACGTTTCTTTCCGAGCTTGTGCCAACCTCGAAAAGAGCGGGAATTGTGTACAACCCCGTATTCGCGAAGAGTGGGCCCCAAGCAAGACGCAAGACTTGGTGCACGTTTTTAAGCTTTTTGAGAGTTTTGCACTCCTGGAGGCCAATTTTGGGTGGACCTGCGTAATATACCAGTAGGGGGAGGAAATATTTGTCTCCCCCCCGAGGCCCCCTTGAAGAGTCGACCGGGCCCCAGGCCGCCCAAGCCGCCTCAGCCCGGCCATGCCGCCCAAGACGCTCAACCAAGCAGGTTGTCTCGCAGCAGGCCGCCGTCTCGGCAGGGCTCAGCTCGCCAGACCGCCGCCTCGCCGAGACTGCCGCCTCGCCAGGCCGCAGCTCGCCTTGCCCCGTCTCGCAGCAGGCCGCCGCCTCGCCAGGCCGCAGCTCGCCTTGCCCCGCCTCGCCAGGTCCCAGCTCGCCTTGCCCCGTCTCCCAGCAGGCCGCCGCCTCGCCAGGCCGCAGCTCGCCTTGCCCCGCCTCGCCAGGCCGCAGCTCGCGTTGCCCCGTCTCGCAGCAGGCCGCCGCCTCGCCAGGCCGCAACTCGCCTTGCCCCGTCTCGCAGCAGGCCGCCGTCTCGCCAGGGCTCAGTTCGTCAGACCGCCGCCTCACCCAGACCGCCGCCCAGCCCAGCAGGCCGCAGCTCGCCCGGCTTCAGCACGCCTAGTGGCCGAGCAGGCCGCTAGGTCGCCACTCGCAGGCCGCCTGTCCGCCCAGGCCGCCCCCCGCTTCCCGCCTAACCGCCAGGTCGCCCGTCTTGAGGGACTACCCCGGGTGGACTGTCTTTAGCCGTTTAGAACATCAGGATTTGGCTGTTGGCAGGCCAATCCGGGGGCATTTCAGTAATTTTCAGAGCAGTGGAGGTTGGTTATTTGCAGCCCATTCCCAGAAAACTATAAATAGACCCTCAGGGGTGCCTTGAAGAGCATCACTTCTTCACTCTCTCTTCACCCTCCAAGGCACCCTAGCTCATCATTGGCTAGGGAAGGGGAGATCTCCAAGGTCTTCCGGGTGTGAGGTGGGACCTCCGCGCTAGAGCCGAGGGTCTGTTTCTAGTTTCTTGAGCATTTGGTCCGTGACATCCCCATGAGTGTAGAAAGTGTGAGGCCACCCCTTTCAATGGACCCCGAACTTCACGAGAGACCAAGTTTTTGGTTTCAACACCATGATTGTGCAAAGTGACGGGGTAGTTTTTCATAATGTCCTAATGAGAAATCATGAAGTAGGGAAACAATTATTTTACGCCAATAAGATGAAAATTGAAGCTGATGAAATTAACATGTTATGTGAAACACAATGCCTCATGGCTAAGGACTAATATAGATGACATGCACTGCATCAATTCACGTAGTTTGCAAAACTATAATACTGAAAGTTGAGATCTTGCATGAGGAAGAGATGAAGGGATACAAAATCATCTTAAACAATCTTACTATAATACTCACATTATGAACCCTTAAGAACATTCGTCATCTTTGTAACACTTTCTAGTTTAATCTATGTTAATTTATTATTAATCCTATAATTGTCCTAATTTGTGGTACTGGCATTCACCTTTCCTTTAATCAGACATTGTATAGTTGTTTACTGCAATGAATTAACATAGATATATAATGTTCTTATATTACTACTTCTAATTTTGCCTTGTTTTAATTGTTTATTTTGTATCAGTACAATTGTTGTCTAATTTAATGGAAATATAGAAAAAACGAGAAGTAACATTGGATGTGCTATCTATAATAAAGTGCCACTTGAGTGTTTTGCACATTATTTTGTTTGGTTGCATCATCTTTTTAGTAGGCCGTTATTATGAACCTCATTTGTATGTGGATAACTATTGAGCTTTACTGCGGTTGCCGGAAGCGGGGAGCTCGAGGGAAAACTATCAAATCCGTAATCCTAAATTAGAGAGATCTAAAGAGGTGGGAAGATGGATAACCTTTTTACTTATTTCATAACTCAAAGGCTCTTTAAATTGACTTACAATGACTTTGTCCAAACAAGCCCTCAACAATTGTGCTAATTACAAGATTACAAGACATCATAAAAATGCATACAAACTCCAAAGTAACTCATACTATAGACACTTGAAATACGACTCATAATTAACTACACATAAACATGATTCATAATAAAAGATCGTGCAGAAAATATCTACAGCGCCTCTAAGACTTGCAGTCATTCCAGTCTCTCAGGACTGATCAAACATACATTCCAAGATTTGATCACTGAGATTGTGTAGATTGCCTATCTCTATGTATCAAAATAATTATCAAATTCGTCAATGTATCATATTTACATTATTTTATTTTTGTTATATTTTATCAATTATATATATAGCAGTTTTATTCAATCTGTCACACTATGAATATTCATTTATGCCTATAATCAGCCAAAAAGTTCACTAATCTCCCATGAAATCCTTCTTTGGTGGACAAAATTCCGAATTATCTGTACTTCTATAACAGGGAAGATATCATTCCTATGGCTACACCTGCTGTTCTTGGAGAGCCCATGGATCTGATGACTGCTCTCCAGCTTGTTTTAAAGAAATCATTGGCACATGATGGACTTGTTCGTGGACTCCATGAAGCGGCAAAGGCTATTGAAAAGCATATTGCACAGCTATGCGTGCTTGCCGAGGATTGTGACCAGCCTGATTATGTCAAGCTGGTCAAGGCTCTTTGTGCTGATCACAATGTACATTTGGTGACTGTTCCAAGTGCCAAAATACTCGGGGAATGGTCTGGGGTTAGTTGGCTGTAACTTTAATGCCTGCATTATGCTACTGTTCTCTTTTTTCTGCTGTTTTTTATTTGGCCCCTATATTATATTAGTTCATTAATTTTCTTTAGTTTTTTTGTCATTTCCTTACATCTTATACATTTCTGAACATATGACATTGTGTCATGTATCTATGAAACTTCTGAAAGGATTGACTCATCTTTGAAGATTGAAATAAACCTTATTGGGATCTATTTCATGGTCAGAATTTATATGCTTTTTCATTTATGTCCGCTGATAAATGCTACTGTTACCTTTCCTGTACTAATTTTAGAACCTTTATTTGAGGATTTATGATTTAGAGACATTTGTTAAAACACGCTTGTGCTCAATGTATGTGCTTGATGCCTTGAGTAATTGAGGAGGAAGAAAAAGTAGAAAGAAGAGGGAAGAGGTAGGCCTTTAAACGGTTCGGTTTTAGGTGAAACCGAACCGAACCGAATAGCCTCTGTTTTTTACACTCGCCAAACCAAAACTGAATGGTTCGGTTCGATTTTCCGACATAGATATAACATATGACATCATTTATCTTAGCTTTGGGGGACAATACTGAATATGCAATTCCATTGAACTAATAGAAAATTTAGATATGCTTATCATTAATGGGTCATACGTATTGAATTTTCTTTCATATTAATTGCAAACAAGAGATTGAGTTTGACTACAAATTTAATGGCTTGAGAAAATTACAGTGGAATAATAATGATGAGAATATTGAATACCTGTTTGGTATTGGGCCTGTGGGGAATGGGAACACCAAGGAATGAAGGAAATACACCTAGTGAGTTGCCAAATGATCCGCTTCATGTTGGAAATCCCAAATACCTGGATTGAATGCTAGGAAGCACCGGTATGGGTACCTGGTACAGCACGTACCCGGCACAGGTATCGGGCACAGCGCGCACCCGGCACGGGTACCGGGCACAGCGCGCACCCGGCACGGGTACCGGGCACAGCGCGCACCCGGCACGGGTACCGGGCACAGCGCGCACCCGGCACGGGTACCGGGCACAGCGCGCACCCGGCACAGCGCGCACCCGGCACGGGTACCGGGCACAGCGCGCACCCGGCACGGGTACCGGGCACAGCGCGCACCCGGCACGGGTACCGGGCACAGCGCGCACCCGGCACGGGTACCGGGCACAGCGCGCACCCGGCACGGGTACCGGGCACAGCGCGCACCCGACACGGGTACCGGGCACAGCGCGCACCCGGCACGGGTACCGGCCACAGCGCGCACCCGGCACAGGTACCGGCCACAACGCGCACCCAGCACGGGTACCGGGCACAACGCGCAGCAAAGGGCTCCCGCCCAGGGCATGCGGGAAGGCTCTCGCCAAAACCGACGAGTGGCCGGCGAATCTCGCACCCGCCCCTTGGAAGAGCTGTGAAGGCGAGTGCCTGGCTCACTCAGCATTCGCCCCCTTTAGGCGAGTGTTGCCTTCATGGACCACTCGCCCAGTGGGGTCCAGAGGCAGAATTACCAGGATGCCCTTGAGGGTCTACAGGTAGCCTTTCAGAATAGCGGAGTTACGCTATTGGCAGACCCAATTGGGCTATATTTAGTACTTCTGGACAACGGAGTTATGTTGTTGGCAAACCAAGTTTAGAAATCTATAAATAGAACCGAGGGAACACCTTCAGAGAGACAGATTAACAGTTTCTCTTGCTTTCTTCTTCTTTAGGCTCTCTCCAAGGTGCCTAAGCTCAACATTGGCTTGGGAGGGGAACCACTCTTAGATCTTTCGGGTATGAGGTGGGACCTCCTCGCTGCGATCTCCGTTCTGTTCCTATGTTTCCAAGCCTTTGGTCTAGTGTGCTAGTCAGAGGGAAGTATGTGTGAGACCATACCCTTTTGGGACCCCCGAACTCCGCAGAGGCCGATTTTCAGTTTCAACACTTTGGTGCAGTGAGCGTGGAGAGTGACCAGCACAAAAGAACCTCAGCTAGTTCCATGGCTGGAGACGAGGGACAAGGATCTGGCCGGGAGCAATCGCCACCCCCTCTGGGTTTAGCGACGGTAGGCATGTTCGAGGAGTTCAGAAAGGAGGTCATGGAGATCTTACACCATTGGCTCAGCGCCACTTGTGGCGAGTGCTCAACTCCGGCCGTCCCAGTGGTCGCGCAAGCCGCTCCCCGGTCAGGCGAACCTGGAAGGGGAAGGAAGGCGAGATCAGCAGGCAGGATCCCGCCGGGCGAGAGCTGTTCCCTGACTCGCCGAGTGCAGGCCGGGTAAGTGAGGTGGCCTTACGAGAGCCACCCACTCGCGTGATAGGCGGAAGCCCCTTCAGCGAGTTGGTCGTATCAACCCCGGTTCCAGAGGGGTTCAGTGAGCCAGAGATGTCTTATTACACCGGCAGGGACGATCCGGTTCAACACGTCCAGTGGTTTTAGGACGCGGTCTCCATTAGGCAGATGACCAATGCCTTCAAATGCCGGCTTTTTGCCATCTCCTTCAAGGACAAGGCGAGGGACTGGTTTCACCAGCTTCCCAACAGTTCAATTTACTGCTACGCAGATTTGTGCCAAGCATTTCTGTTGAGATTCTTGACTTCGAAGAAGAGGAAGAAGGGTGCAGAATTCTGTTTTGCAATCAAGCAGGGACCGGAGGAGACCCTGACAAGTTATGTTGACCGATTCTAAGAGGAAGTTCTCGTTGTAGAGGAGGTGTCGGGGTTTACCCCGATGATGGCCTTTACCCTGGGGCTGCAGGAAGGGTTCTTTAGGGTGACGCTGAAGCGAAGGCCACCACTGTCTTTCAATGAAGTAATGGATAGAGCGGCGCAGGAGATCGAAGGTGAGGCTACAAACTCCAACTTTGCTAGGGAGCTGGCCAAGTTTTGAGGAAGTGAGGAGGAGCATGGGACAAATAGGCGTCAGGAGGAAAGAAGAAGGGATGAGCCCCGTGGGTAGGGTTTCCCAAGGCAACAACAAGGGTGGGGTTATCAGGAACCCACCAATCAGCTGGGCTGGAGGCAGCTGGACCTGTCCAAGGTCAGGGAAGAAGGTTCCAAGGAGGAGGAAACTACCAAGGGGGGCAGGGGAGGTTCAATCCCCCTGAGTGAAGACAGGGTCCGAGCTCCCCCCCCCCCCCCCCCCCCCCCCCCCCCGCCCCCCTTCTCCCTGCAGCATCAAGCTATGACAATGGCGCTGGGAAGGAATGGGAGGAGGAGGAACAGCAAGGAGGAGAAAGAGAAGTGAAGGCGGAGTTGCCATACTGTGACTTCCATCAAGTGGAAGGTCTCGCAACGGCCACCTGCCCAGAGTTGCTGGAGCTGAGAAGAGCAAGAGGGCAGGGACAACAGTCGCCGACAGTGCGGATCGAGGAGGTGGTCGCTGGTGCCGAGGAAGATCGGTGTGAAGAAAAGGCCGATATAGGGGGCTCTGGAAGGATTGGAGTAATCCACGGGGAGCGGGGATAAAGGCCACTCGTAAGGAGAGCCTCCAAACCGTGTTCCGGCGAAGCGTCGCCTCGACATCCCAGACCCCACCTCCCGTGGAGAGGATTACCTTCACCTCGGGTGACATGCCGAATCATGAGGATCCGTTCTGCCACCGCGGTTAACACCATCTCGTGGATGGGGGGAAGCCGAAGCGATAGAGAAGGTGATGGAGGAGGCGTCGATAGAGTCAGGGGAGAAGCAGGCCCTCGTTCCGGAGGAGGGTGCAGGAGAAGAGCCAAGAGAAGAGGAAGAGGTGATGGTGGTGGAGGAAGCAGTAGAAGAGGAGGTCCTCGCCCAAGGTGAACGAGCAGCTGAAGAGTGGGAGGTGCAGTCCCGGCTGGAGCCGGTGGAAGCAGTGGCAGAGCTGGATGTTCTGACCCGAGCAGACAAGGCGGTGAAGGTGCGGGTCAGCGGGGGCTTAGGCGAAAAGGACCAAGAGATGATGCTGGCGTGCATTCAGAAGCACGTGGACATCTTCGCGTGGAGCGCATCGGATATGCCCGACATCGATGCGGACGTGGCTTGCCATAGACTGAACCTCGACCCGAAGGTCCGCCCAATCCTCCAAAAGAAAATGAACATGGCTGACAAACTCGAGGGGCCTATCCCGGAGGAGGTGGATAAACTTCTCAAGGCCGAGTTTGTGTCAGAGATCCAGTTTCCGGGCTGGGTCTCAAACATTGTAATGGTAAAGAGTGAAGATGGGAGGTGAAGAATGTTTGTTGATTTTTCATTGTTGAATAAAGCATGTCCCAAGGATTGCTAACTCTTGCCTCGGATCGACGTGCTGGTTGACTCAGCCGTCGGTTTCCCTGTAATGAGTTTTCTGGATGCTTTTTCAGGTTATCACCAGATCAGGCTGCACCCTCCGGATGTAAAGGACATGTCTTTCATCATGAGCAGTGGATGCTATAGCTATAATATGATGTCTTTTGGTCTGAGGAACGCCGGGGCAACCTATCAAAGGATTATGGACAGGGTCTTCCGGGAACAGAGAAGAAAGAACCTAGAGGTATATGTGGACGACTTGTTGGTGAAGAGCAAAAACTTGAGCTCTCACCTTCAAGATCTGGAAGAAACTTTTTCCACCTTGGGAAGATTTAAAATGAGGCTGAACCCCCAAAAGTGTGTTTTCAGAGCAAGTCGGGGAAAGTTCCTTGGACACCTCCTTACCCCGGCTGGGGTAGAGCCCAACCCGGATAAAGTAAAAACCATAATAGAGCTAGGGTCGCCAATGAATGCCAAGGAGGTCCAACGCCTGACAGGGAAGCTTGCGGGGCTGAGTAAGTTTCTTGCCCGGGCAGGAGAGAAGTGCTCACCCTTTTTTAGGGTACTGCGAGGAGGTTAGAAGTTTAAGTGGTCCAAGATGTGTGAGGAGGCTTTCCAGTCTCTGAAATGTCAGGTCTCCAAGGCCCCACTGCTCCAAGGACCCAAAGAGGGGGTAGACTTGACCCTGTACCTTGGAGTGGGAACATAGGCCGTAAGTTCCGTTTTAGTCCGGGAAGAGGATAAGAAGCAACTGTCGATTTATTATGTAAGTCGGGTCTTGAAAAAGGCAGAGCTCAGGTATTCCATCCTAGAGAAGTTGGCCTTTGCGTTGGTCATCTCAGATCGGAAGCTCCGACCTTACTTTCAAGCTAACTCGATTTGGGTGGTGACAGATCACCCGCTGCGTGTCATCTTCGAAGGGGTGGAACTTTCAGGAAGGTTGGCAAAATGATCAGTGAAATTGAGTGAGTTTGACGTCTCCTTCGTCCCGCGCCTGTCAGTTAAAGCACAAACACTGACAGACTTCTTGGCAGATTGCGTGGTGGAGTCGGAGGAGGTTGGTCTGAGCCAAGCAGTAGCTTGGAAGCTGCTAGTAGATGTAAGCATCGGGAAGGCACTCCTTGGGCGCAGGGGTGGTCTTGGAAAGTTTCCAGGGAACAAAGATTGAACAAGCCATAGTAATACACTTCCCCGTGACCAACAACCAGGCGGAATATGAAGCAGTCATTGTGGGGATTCGACTCGCTAAGGAGCTGAGAGTGCAGGACGTGGAGGTGTTGACAGACTCGACGGTGGTGGCCTCACAGGTCAAAGGAGAGTTCGAGGCAAGGGAGCCGACCCTGCAACAATATTTGCTCAAAGTAAGAGGCCTTATTGGGTGGTTCCGGACTTTCTCCATCCAAGTCTGAGCCAAGCTAGTAGATGTAAGCATCGGGAAGGCACTCCTTGGGCGCAGGGGTGGTCTTGGAAAGTTTCCAGGGAACAAAGATTGAACAAGCCATAGTAATACACTTCCCCGTGACCAACAACCAGGCGGAATATGAAGCAGTCATTGCGGGGATTCGACTCGCTAAGGAGCTGAGAGTGCAGGACGTGGAGGTGTTGACAGACTCGATGGTGGCGGCCTCGCAGGTCAAAGGAGAGTTCGAGGCAAGGGAGCCGACCCTGCAACAATATTTGCTCAGAGTAAGAGGCCTTATTGGGTGGTTCCGGACTTTATCCATCCAACATGTACCACGTGAGGAGAATGCTGCGGCGGATCGTCTGGCTAAGTTTGGCCCAAGGGCCTGAGGGATCGTGACGGACTTGTTCCGACCATCCATATAAGAGGAGCTGATGGAGATAGATCAACATCCCTCATGGAAGGACCAATTTATCACGTTTTTAACCACCGACGAGTTCCCGGGGGAGGCTGCAGACAAGAAGCGCTTCAGACATAAGTTGGCGTACTATCTGTTGCGCGCGGGAGATCTTTTTCGGAAGACTCTCTCGGGGTTTCTTGCCAGATGCGTGTCAGAGGAGGAGGTTCCAAAGATCCTAGAGGAGGTTCACTTAGGAGAGTGTGGAAGACACTCGGGGAGCCGGAACCTAGAAGGCGGGATAGTTTGACAAGGATACTTTTGGCCGACCTTGGGCAATGATGCGGAGGAGTTCGTGAAGAAATGTCTCAAATGTCAGCTGTTCGTGCCACTGCAGCTCCTGCCCGCCCAGAGGCTCAGGAGTATCACGGCACCGTGGTCATTCGCCATTTAAGGAATGGACTTGGTGGGGCCTTTTCCTCAGGCCAGCGGTCAAAGGAGATTTCTTCTGGTCATGATTGATTATTTCTCAAAGTAGTTGTAAGTTAAGGCCCTGACCAAGGTGACCTCTCAGGTAGAGCTGTCACTTAAAACCGAAACCGCAAACCGAACCGAAACCGAATCGGAACCGCAAAGAACTAGACCGAACCGTTCGCAAATTATTCGGGTTCCGGTTTGAATTTTGGAACCGTGAACAGCATTGGTCCGGGTGTGGTTCTTACATTTCATTATCCGGTCCAGAACCGGAACCGGAACCGCAACATACAAGTCTCAAGTGGTTCCAAGATTTTTAGACCTGATCTGAACCAGACCGAAGTAGAACTGAACCGCAACTCATTTATTATTATTATATTATTTTATAATTTTTCTATAATATTTATACTTACTATCACGAGTGAAGCTGATGTAGTTTGAACTCAAATCGCAATCGCACTAAAGAGAGTCGATTTTGAACCGAATAAAACTTCACCGCATAAAAATCGTATGATATGGTTTGACATTGATGTGGTTTGAAGTCAATTTTTGCAGTGCATTTTTTATTTTTATACAGTTATATAATATATCTTCAATTTACTTGCATATTTTTTGAAATATTTTATTTAAAAAATATAGAAGATATACAACTACTATTTATTAGTAATCATGAAAGACAACTAATTGTAGACGATTGTTACAGTTGAGCATGCCGACGAGACGTGCGCAAGCCAACTAGAATTTATGGCAAGTCTACACACATAAGAAGACAATTGATACTATCTCACCAATCGTGGAAATGACCGTCGAGAAGTGCACAACAAAATTATTTCTATTTCGATGTTGTTTTGAGTTTTACTATTTGCAACCCGCTTTTATTTCATTCCGCCAAGTTTGATTTTGTTTTTAGTTGAAACCGATTGGAACTGGACCGAACCGCATGGAACCGGACCGAATAACTTTGTATGAGGAGAGATCATCTGCCGGCATGAGCTGCCTCAAGCTATAGTCACCGACATCGGGCCGCAATTCGCTAGTGAGGAGTTCATCAGTTTCTGTCGCCAGCTCGGGATCGATCTCAGGTTCGCGTCGGTCCATCACCATCGAAGTAACGGGCAGGTAGAGGCGGCAAATAAGATCATCGTGAACCTGTTGAAGAAGAAGGTTGAAAATCTTAAGGAGAGTTGAGTGGAACAACTTCCGTCGGTCCTTTGGGCCCTGAGAACCACGCCCAACACCGCCACGGGGGAGACTCGATTCAAGATTTCACATGGCTGCGAAGCCGTGGTTCCCGTGGAGTTCGAGGTCAGATCATCGCAGGTGGTCATCGCAGGAGAAGGAGATGAAGACTGGAGAATCGAGAACAAATGCGAGATGCGGCTCTCACTCGACATGGTAGAAGAACTTCGCGACCTAGCTGTCCTCTGGCAGGAGGAGGTCAAACGTCGAATGACAAAGTATTTTGACAAACATGTACGTATTAAACAATTTGTAAAGGGAGATCTAGTCTTGAAGAAGGTGGATGCAGCCGGGGGGTCAGCATCTGCGGGAAGCCCTCGGGTCAGGAGGTTATCGCCTCCAAAATGTGGAGGGGGTAACCATCAGTCACACCTGAAGTGGCGATGACTTGAAACGCTTCTATTCTTAAGAGAATCAAAACATGTTTATTTTTCTAATTCTTCTCCTTCATAGCATATTCCTCTTGTGGCTTGAGAAATAAGTTTAAACTAAGGCTTCATTTGGTTCGGCGGTGGCGGGTCGATCCGGCTGGTGGAAACGAAGTGTTCGAATCGGAGGGGGGAGGTCGCTTCTCCAAACGGAGCTTTTTTGGGCATTTCTCAAGGCGGGCGGGTGGAAACAGAGCAAACGCCGCCGGAGGTTCATTTGTTTACCCTCCTTCCGGCGGCGTTTGCCCAAAACAGAGCAGCAAAACGCCGAACCAAATAGAGCCTAAGTCCTGAGCAGCTCCCGCCGTCAGACTCTCACCTATCTAACAGGTCTGAAGGGCCCTCTGTGGACATGAAGTATCTTTAAACTAAGTCCTGAGCAGCTCCCGCTGTCAAGCTCTTACCTAGCTGGCAGGCCTGAATGGCCCTCGGTGGACGTGAAATATCTTTAAACAAGTCCCGAGCAGCTCCCGCTCTCAGACTCTCACGTAGCTGACAGGTCTGAAGGGCCCTCGGTAGACATGAAATATCTTGAAACTAAGTCACGAGCAGCTCCCGCTGTCAGGTTCTCACCTAGCTGGCAGGTCTGAAGGGCCCTCGGTGGACGTGAAATATCTTGAAACTAAGTCCGGAGCAGCTCCCGTTGTCAGGCTCTCGCTTAGCTGACAAGTCTGAAGGGTCCACAGTGGACGTGAAATATCTTGAAACCAAGTCCCGAAGAGCTTCCGCTGTCAGGCTCTCGCCTAGTTGGAAGGTCTGAAGGGCCCTCGGTGGACATGAAATATCTTGAGACTAAGTCCCGAGTAGCTCCCGCTGTCAGGTTCTCACCTAGCTGGCAGGTCTGAAGGGCCCTCGATGGATGTTGTGAAATATCTGGGAATCAAGTCCCGAACTGCTCCCGCTGTCAGGTTCTCACCTAGCTGCAGGTCTGGTTGGCCCTCAGTGGACGTTGTGGAACGTTTTGTAATCAAGTCTCGAGCTGCTCCTGCTGTCAGGCTCTCACCTAGCTGGCAGATCTGGTTGGCCCTCAGTGGACGTTGTGAGATGTTTTGGAACTATGTCCCGAGCTGCTCCCGCTGTCAGGCTCTTACATAGTTGACAGGTCTGGTTGGCCCTCGGTGGATGTTGTGGAGTGCTCCGGAGGAAGATGTCCCAAGAACGATAACATTTATTCAGAATGTGACTGGCGGGATTTCGATGCACCAGCGGGATTCCGATGCACCAACGAGATTCCAATGCACCAGCGGGATTCTTATAGCGCAATGTACCAACTCGACAGGATCCTCTCGGTAGGACCCACTCGACAAGGTCTACTCGACAAACATACTCCACGGGCCAGCCCCGCTGGGTAAGGAGGCAAAGCCGTCTCCCATCAGACTTGGTTCACGAGCGCGAACCGCGAAGGCACTGTTGTCACCACCTAAAAGCCTAAGGTACGTGCGAATGCACGGGAGCGTTTGCGAGTAGCAAATAACGAGAAATAAGAAATTAAGAGCAACAATCCTTTCAGCAGAAACAAAAATCAAAGTTTACATCCCAAAAAGAAAAAAAAGAGAACACTTTTCATATATATATATCAGGGGTCTCGCCCGTTATACGAATGTCTAAAAACAAAAACAAAATACAAGTTCAGAATAAGAGGCGAAAAGTCTTCAGGAGGAGCCTTCGGGCTTCTCGCTGGAGAATTCTTCGCTCAAAAGTGAATCAACTTCACCCTCGCACTGGAGGTCGTCCTCACCCTCGGGTGTGTCGATAGGGATGAACAACCATGGGAGGACACTGCGCGCCGTAAGCTTCTCGCCTCCTTCGTTCAGCAATCTGGCATCTCGTAGCACTTCGATCACATGCTTGGCCGTCCCTTGGGCATTCTCCAGCATCATCACCTCAATTTCATAGTTGGTGTATTGATGCCGCTTAACTTTCTCGCCCGAGGGTGGCAGAATGAGACTTTCTTGCAGGCGTTTGTTCTCAGCCTTCAACCCCGCGACCTCGTGCTCATGGTTAGCCCCCCGCGCGCGCAACAGCTTGACGTTAGCGGAATCTTGTGGAAAGGGCATTGAAAATTGTTAGCTTGAAATGAAGCCATAATGCAGAAGATTACTGAAGTTTCACCTACTCCTTGCGTTGCGCGACTGGCGAGGAGCGCCTCAGAGGCCTCCAGTTGGCGCTTCAGGGAAGTCACCTCTGCCGAAGCGAGATCTCATGACTTTTGAACCTCGCCTAGATTCCGCTCGAGGGGTAGGCTGCGGCGCGACGACATGTGCGCGAGCTCGAGGGCGCGCAGCCGGGTCCGCGCTGTCTCGTGCGCGAGTGTCCGGGTCAACTCGTTGTCAAAGATACTGCCATCCTCCTGGCTGTATAGTCCGAAGGAGAATGCGAAGGCATCGCCGCTAGTGGTATCCTGTTCCATCCATGTTGGGAGGAGCGTCGAGATGGAGACCCGGTTGACCTCGGGGTCCCACTGAAGCAGACGCTGGCTTGCCTTATCCATATATTTCTCGCCAAGGCCAAAATTTCGGTGCCCTCTCGGCACCGGTCCCGCGGGAGCCTTATCTAATGTAGCAGTGACCTTGGCGGCAACGTTGGCGACAACGCCCGTGGTATCCGTCGCGGATGGGGTCTGGCGGTGACGTCGGCAACGCTCTTGCCCTTGGCAAGTGCTGATGTTTTCACCTTCTTGGAAGACGTTGGGGGAGGTGCGTCTGGCTTCCGCTTCGTGGCACTCGGCTGAGACGAAGTGCCCGGCTCCTCCCTGCAGGCCAAGGCCGCAGATTGGGCGAGAGACAGACTGGGGATGACATCCCCGGTTTCCTTGTAGGGCAGGTGAATAGGCACTTCGCGCTCACCTGTGCGGATCATAAGGGTAAGCTTCACTAAATCTAAGACATCAATCTAGGGGGGGGGGATGACCGAATGATACCTTCTCTGGCGGGAACGGGCAGAAGGGTGTCAATGTCCCGCCGCAAGTACTTGACGTCAAAATTCTTCGTGCCGAAGAAGACTAGAAGGGCGGTCTCGTGCCCCCCAATTGTGGGAGGCTTATAAGTCGCCTCGTCATATTGGACGGGCGAGACGGGCGCGTTGCCGAAGTTCCCAGAGACGAAGATGAACTTCTGGTCCAGTGATGGTTCTTGTTGGCGAGACCGCTCGTCTTGATCGTCTGACCCGAGAAGAAAACGATTCCGCTCTTGGCTCTGAAATTGAATAGCTTCCTGAAGACCGAAAGGTTGAACTCGATCCTTTCCGCGCGCATGTAGCAGACGAATGCTACCAAGAGAGCGACAGAATTTGGGTTGAGTTGGGCGGGAACCACTCCGAAGTACCGAAGGGTCTGGCGCACCTCCGGCCAGAGGGGGAGGCGGAATCACATCTCGAAGTGTTCCAGGGGAATGACGAGCTCCCCTTCCGGCAGGAAATTAATTTTATCATAGCCGTCAGGATGCCGCGCGACGAACCCCGGAGGCACGTAGTTGGCAACTGCGGAAATGTATTCCTCCCCGGTCAGCTTACAAGAGGGAAAATCATGGTCGATGAAGCCTTGCGCACACCGGGTCCAGCCATCAGTGTCTCCCGGCATATTGCGAGTGTGAAAGGGAAATTAGGTTTGCGCAGGCGCGAGACTTCAAAAATCGCGAGTAAGGAAGCAAGACGAAGACTCAGGGTCAAAGTGATAGTAAGTGCGGTTGGTAAGGGGGGCCTATTTATATAAAAATTTGGCAATCATGAGGTTTCCCAGACGGCAGGGGTGCGGATAGCATTTTAATATTTCGGCGCCTCGTAATCCATCTGGCCTCCCCGCCGCTCCTCTTACCTGCGAATGGCGAGAGCCTCCAAGAAAGCCCCTGAGTAAAGCATATAGCATAGCGAGACAAGTACAAAGAAAAAGATACAGCACAGATCTAAGACATTCGGCAAGGGAATCAAATATTGCGCAAGGCAAGACATTGCTTAAAACGCGAAAAGCAACTCGCCAGGAGAGAGCAAGTTTAGTGTTTATTTATTACAAAACAAGGAAAAGGTACATTCTGAAGAAATGCTAGCAGGAAGCTGGGATGAGAGAAGGCGGGAGCCGACAGACTCAGTACTGGATCCATTGCCAACGGCCCCGACCTCGCCTCCCCGACCTCGGGGGCACTCCCGGGTAATAGTAGGCGCTCACGGCCGTTAACTCTTGGTTGACCAAGCGCATCTGATCTCGGGCTCGCGCAATGTGTCTTCCGGGTGAGGTCTTCTAGCACCCACCTCATTGTCACTCCATCTCCCCGATGAGATGCGAGTAGTCCCTCTCGAGGATGCCTAGCCGACGTTCAGTTGCTGCCTTGTGCGCATTCGCCTGATGGGAGTCTTCCCGCTGCGTCCAGATTAGCTTTGCCAAGATCTCCACCATTCGCTCCTTGAGTGTCTCGGCATCTCCGGGATCACCGAGGAAGTTTGCAAGCTCGCTGGGAGATGGTGGGGGAGAGAACTCCTCGTCGACATCAGGGCCCGTCGCCGAAGTGTCCTGATAACCTGGCAGGAAGTTTCAGCCGTTATCAGGATCGGGTTCGAGCGAGAAGGGGAGGATTAGGTCATTTACCTGGCGTAGGGACATCGTTTTCGACGGGTGGCTGGCAGGAAGGACCAGGTTTCCCCTCGAAGGGTTTCATGAAGAGCAAATGGCCCGATTTTCCCCGTCTCGGACGGATCGGCGTTTGCCTTGAAGGGCGGATCTCGGCCGGTTGGGAGGTGTCGGGTGCTTTCCTGGTCGAGGGCCGAGAACCTGGCGCTGGTTCATTGGGGTTCTCAGCGGCTGGGCTCTTGGGCGCTAGACTGACCCGGCCCGTAGTCCCGAAGGGAGGAGCTGCGAGAAACTGTGTAAGCGGAAGGATATGAGATAAGAAATGCGAGAATGTGACGACTTAGCTACCGGGAGCGATTACAGGTTCGGCCTGGGCAACTTGGGGGGGGGGCAGTCTCCGGGACCAACTGTTAGTTCCCATCGGGGATCCGGGATGTCTTGGCATTCGTCGGGGGGATGCCAGCATCGCTCGCTATCAGTGGCTCCTGCGATTAGACCTGTGGTTCAGTTTAACTTGCCCATTTTTGGGTCTTCGCCAAGGCGGCGGTAAGTAGAATACCTTCGTTGGGATGACGAGATTCTCACAGTTAGGGGTAGGGGTCGAAGAAGTAGACCCATCCACCGTAGGGTTCCGCCGAATCACCTTGGCCCTTTTCGGCCGGTAGGGCGAATCCGCAGGCCTCTTAGACGAGAGCCATTGAGCATATCTGGAGGACTTGGAGCTGGCTTTTATCTGCGCAGCAGCGAGACGGTCCAGAAGCTCTTGCGAGAGCTGCTTCGCGACCAGTTTAGCGAACATTGTCGGAAGTGGCGAGAACTCAAAGGATGGACAGTGGACGAGCAAAGATACCATTTTAGGGCCAAGCCCTGAGATATATATAGA
Organism: Platanthera guangdongensis; assembly: GCA_039583875.1. Classification (NCBI taxonomy): domain Eukaryota; kingdom Viridiplantae; phylum Streptophyta; class Magnoliopsida; order Asparagales; family Orchidaceae; genus Platanthera; species Platanthera guangdongensis. The sequence continues at coordinate 166,810,823 of CM077165.1, read as the reverse complement.
CTCACGGATGGGCCCACAGAAGATTCTCTTCCAGGTCAGCAAACACTCACCGAATACTTGGGTTGGACTTTTCTTTCCGAGCGTGAGACTAGTTCGCAAAGAGCGGAGATTGTGTACAAACTCGTATTCGCTGAGTGGACCCCTCCGACAAGTTCAGGGCATTGTAGGACATTCAAGTCCAAGAGTATCAAAGTAGACGAGTGGGGTGGGCAGAGCCACACTCGCCCAGAAGGAGCAAAGGGCTCCTGCCTAGGGCAGGTGGGAAGGCTCTCGCCAAAATCGACGAGTGGCAGGCGAATCTTGCACCCACCCCTTGGAAGAGCTGTGGAGGCGAGTGCCTGACTCACCCAGAATTCGCCCCCTTTAGGCGAGTGTTGCCTTCATGGACCACTCGCCCAGTGGGATTCAGAGGCAGAATTACCCGGATGCCCTTGAGGGTCTCTGCAAGTAGCCTTTCAGAATAGCGGAGTTATGCTGTTGGCAGACCCAATTAAGTTGCATTTAGTACTTCTTGACAACGAAGTTATGCTGTTGGCAGACTAAGTTTAGAAATCTATAAATTGAACCGATGGGGCACTTTTGGAGAGACAGATTGACAGTTTCTCTTGCTTTCTTCTTCTTTAGGCTCTCTCCAAGGTGCCCAAGCTCAGTATTGGCTTGGGAGGGGAAACACTCTTAGATCTTCCGGGTGTGAGGTGGGACCTCCTCGCTGCGATCTCGGTTCTCTTCCTAGGTTTCCAAGCCTTTGGCCTTGTGTGCTAGTCAGAGGGAAGTAAGTGTGAGGCCATACTCTTTTGGGACCCCCGAACTCCACAAAGGCCGATTTTCGGTTTCAACACAAATGCTTCCTAGCATAGAGCCAATTTTTGTTTACTCTAGAAAAACAAACTCCTTACACAGTATGCAGGACAATGTGCCAAGTCCATGTGTGTCCATATATGTGTATCCGTCGAGTATCGGGTAACGTACCGGTACCGTATACTTATCCGGTACGGGTACGCTGCCTTTGGAGAAGTATCCGTGCTTCATAGATTGAATGTTATGCTACTCACCTAATCATCAGCTTTGTTTTCCTAGCCACCGGCTCTGCTCACCTAGTCGTCTGCTCTGCTCACCTAGTCGTCGGCTTTGCTCACCTAGTCGTTGGCTCTGCTTGCCTAGTTGGTTCTAATTTGCCTAGTTGGCTCTAATTTGCCTAGTCGGCTTTGCTCGCCTGCTCGGGTACGACAGAAAGGAGACGCAACCACGATCTTGGGCATCGTGCGGTTCATGTTATTACTTCTCGTGGATCCTCCTTTAAATGCCCCCCACCGGTCACAAGAATAATTAAAGATTTAAAGGACCTAGCAGTCTGGCCCTCGAAATTCATAACCATCAGGCTGGTTCGATTTTTTTAGTTTGTCAAAGGTACAAACCAAGCTGAATTGAACTAGTGTTGGTTTTAAACCCCCTAAACCTAAATCGAACCGAATTGATTGGTTTGGTCTTATTTTCTGTTTTGTTAGATCGATTCGGTCTGTTTCGGTTTCTTATGCACACCCCTAAGGAGAAACATAAGATTTGGTCTGCAATTTAAGGGGAGAAAAACATGCTTTAGTGCTCATTGGTTCCTTGCATATAGAAATTATGCTATGGGAAATAATTATTTTATTTTCATTTAGTATATGTGAAATTGATACGAGGGCAGAAGACCCCCATCATCGGCAAGCGCTTTGCTAGGGTCTACACCAGGTGCGCACGGGAACCGGGCGCTGTTTGAGGATGCGCTAGTTGGATCAGAGTACTGACCTTCCTATATATAAAGGGAGGTTTTATGCTTGCATTATCTTGGATTTAGGAATTGAAGGACATACGACTCATCATATTTTCCCTTAACCCTAATTGTTTGTGTCTATCAACCTGGTCCGATTGCCCTTCATGCGCCGCTGTCAGCTTGAATGAGTCGCGCGTCTGCCTCCCTTCCTCCGCTGCCCGATATCACTGTTCCACTTCCGCGCACGTCGGCCTCCGGCGTTCGCGTCGTTTGTTTCCGCGCGCCGCCTGTTTCCTCGCGTCGTCTGTTTCCACATGTCGCTTGTTCCGCGTGTCTCGTGTTTCCGCGCGTCCCAACTCACGGTTTAGCGACTGTTCCGCCTCCCCTCCTCCGCAATCGCCTCTCGCACGCGAGGCAAAAGGTCCTTCATCTGTTTCCGTGAAGCCTGATCCAGATCCGCCTCTTCCCCTCACCTTCGCGCATGCCCTCGACGCGCGGCATGCTTGCTCGTGATAGGAACAACCCCCCCGGTGGAAGGTCTCTCCGACCGCATGAACCAAGTAGACATGACTCTCTCCAACCTCCAAGTCGCAATCCGGGAGATCCACTCGCTCCCCTCCGCTCTACCAACAACGCCCTCACCGCCATCGGCCTCAACAACCCTCTCTATCAATTCTTCCAGCAGCGCCGTAGACCCGTTAGGGTTTATTGCGCCCTTCGGTGACCCGTCGGGTGCCCACCTACGCTGACTCAACATTTTGGTGCTCGATGGGATTTATCTCATGGGCTGGTTGGCTCGAACAGAGCAATATTTTGACCTCCAGCGCACTCCAGAAGCCCAAAAAGTGCCCCTTGCGATGATCTACATGGATGGCTCGACACTCTATTGGGTTCATTGGCTTCGCCAGTCCACTCCAACTCTCTCCTCGGCGGTCCTCACAGACGAGTTGCTTCGTCGTTACGACACGTACCATTCTGGCAACCCCTTCGAGCACCAGAGCAACGTTCGTCAGACAGACACTATTGATGCCTATATCGATGCCTTTATCGAGGTCGCCACACATGTTCCTGGGTTGTCGACATACCACTACTTGGGCACCTTCCTTGCCGGCCTACGTCCACACATCCAAGATCGCTTACGGGTGCATGATCCGACTACGCTCACACGCTCTATGGAACAAGCTCGCTACATCAAAAAGGATTTTGCCACCTTGTCCTCCAGCCCGATACCCCACTCCACCGACGCCTCTTCTTCTACCCGCACCGGCTCATTCAAGCTGCGGACACCTCCGCTTCGTCTTTCGGCCAAACCCTTTACTGCCCCGGTCCGACCTCCACCGTGACCTACTACAACTCCTCCTCGAGCCAAGATACCAGTGCATAGGATCTCTCAGGCCGAGTATTTGGACCTCTGCGACAAGGGTCTTTGCTTTCGCTGCAAAGGGCCTTACTCCCCTACTCATATATTCCTGAACAAAGACTTCAAAATGCTCCTTGGAGGCGACGATGACGACATCGGCATGGCCGACTTTGATGCCTTGGAGTTAGAGGACTACCTCAAATCGGCCCCAACAACTCTTCTCTACCGCCTCAAGGTCTTCCGTTACTCAGTTAGAGGCATGACCGGACCTTGTACCCTGAAGCTATAGGCCTTCCTTCGCGACTGTTGTTCTCATGATTGGCTGCGGGGTAAGTCACAATTTCATCTCCCAAGTCCTTGTGTCGGAGCTGCATCTTCCAGTGACACTTGCCCCAGGCTTTCACGCGTGCCTGGGCGACTGCCGCCGAGCTCAAACGATGGGCTGCTGCGTGGGGCTGCCCCTCACGATCAAATCTTATTTGGGTACGGCGGACTTCTATGTTTTCAGACTTGGCGGCCTTGACACCATTCTTGGCATGGCCTGGCTGTGCACTTTAGGCGACATTCAACACAATTGGGATCTCCTCACCATAGTCTTTGAGGCGTCGGGTGCCATACATCGATTGCAGGGAGACTCGTCCTTGGCCCATTCCCCCGCTGCCCTGCGCTCCATACTGCGGACGACAGATCCAGACTTCAGCGTCCTCCTGTGGCACATAGAGGCGACATCTGCTCATGCACCGCATGCTCCACACGCCGACATCCAACAACTCTTGGACATGTATGGGCCCCTCTTTTCTACACTGCACGAGCTTCCTCGGAAACGGGCCGCCGATCACGCCATTGTCCTACAACCAGGTGTATCTGCGGTCTCCGTCCGCCCATATCGTTATGACCATGATCAGAAGACCGTTATGAAGGCCATGGTCGCCGAGATGCTTATGGAGGGCATCATCCAACTGAGTGCGAACCCCTTCTCCAGTCCAGTTCTCGTGGTGTTGTGCTGTTGGAACGCACCACAAATATGTAAATAAGCTTGTTTGGTTTAACTTATTCCCAAACCGAAGGTTTATTTGAGGCCGCAGTTTTCTTACATCCCCCCGCCACAAGTTTTTTTTTTTGCGGTGAAAAGCAGAATCCGCAAATCTTACGCAGATCTTCCTTGATCCCCCTTCCCTTCCCTGTCAACGACGACGACGCACCTCCCCGATCCTCCCTTCCCTGTCGACGACGACGACCACATGTTATTTTTTCGGGCGAATCACCTGCATCGGCGCACGACGACGACGACGTGAGCGGAGAAATCATGAGCGGCTCCCGATCCTCCTTCCCTGTTGACGACGGTGAACACCTGCGCATATCTTCCTTCGGCTTTCTCCTCTTTTTTCTCCGTCTGGTTTGTTTTCCTCCTCCTTCGACCGTCTACCCGGACTGCTGCATATTTGTGTCGCTGATTCCATGTCATTTTTTCAGAGAGGAGAAGATTTCACCAGTTCTCTCTCACTGAAAATCTTTCGGTTATGTAACTTTCTACGTTCCGTGCTCTGCAAATCGATGAAAAATTTTGCTGAATACTTTCATATAATTTCCTCCACATAATTGATCAATTGATGAAAAAATTGTAAAAGTATAGCGCGGCTGTGTTCTATTCAGCTTATTTGCGCTGTATGTCATGTGTTGTGTTTGATTTATGTGTTGTGTGTGTTGTTTGATGTGTTTGTGTGTCTGTGTATGTGTTGTGTTTGATTTATGCGTTGTGTGTGTTGTGTGTATGTTGTGTTTGATTTATGCGTTGTGTGTTGTGTTTGATTTATGTGTTGTGCGTGTATGTGTTGTGTTTGATTTATGTGTTGTGTGTGTGTGTATGTATTATGCGTTGTGTGTGTGTGTGTCTTATGCGTTATATGTGGTGTGTTTATTGTATGTGTTATGTGTGTGTTGTGTGTGTATGTTATGTGATGCAATCCGCGTCGCGTCGTTTTTGTTGTTATTATCGCGCATGTTTTCTTACTTTTATAGCATACGCTTTCGCGCATTTTTGGTTTGTTTTGTAGCGTAGAGTTGTATTGCGCGTGTTATGAGCGCTTGAGTTTTATTTTGTATCGCGCACATTGTTCGCGCAAATTTTGTTTGGCTCATTGGTGTGACCGGTCAACGAGACCCGAAATCCATAGATCCGGTATTCTAGGAGATGTTAACTTAGGGCAAGCTTGTAATAATTAACTATTTCAAAATAGATATTAATTGCAAAAATAAATATTAACTATTTCCCCGTCTCTTTGCTTTAACAAACTGTATGGTGGCATATCTCTGAGAATCTTCCACTTCTTTTTCCAAACTCCGAATGAACGTTCAATGACACAACGTAAAGACAAGTGAGCCTGGTTGAATATTTCTCGGCGCCCTTGTATAGGTCGACTGCCCCTTTTAAAATCTTGTAAATGATACCGTGTACCTGAATATGGTTTTAAAAAACCATGTTGAAGTGAATATCCGACATCTACCAGATAATATTTGCCTGCAAAATTATTAACCGTTTATTGGTGTGAATAATAGTGAATCTTACGAATTCGTAATAAGAAATGCTCTGAAAATATAAAAGGCTCACCTGACGGTGGATACATAAAATTATAACTCGTGTCCGTAAGAGCAATCCGGAAAATACGACTATCATGGGTAGAACCCTCTCAACATGCTAATGCAAAAGTAAAAGACATGTTGAAATCACAAACCGCCATCACATTTTGCGTTGTTGTGTCATGCCGACCAGTGTAGGAAACCTGTAGATCAGCTGGAACTCGAGCATCTACATGTGTTCCATCAATAGCTCTTATGCAATCTTTAAAGAAATGCATGTATTGAGGATCATTTACAATTTGTGGTGGAATAGTAGTGAAAAAAATGATCTACAGGCCTGATGACATCAGAAGAGAGTCTTTTAATTGCAGTGATACCCTTTGAGAAAAATCTACTTATCGTTTCTGTAGAATGTTGAAAGCGTTCACTTGGAAGTTGAATGGATAGATTGTGACCCAAAATATACAGTGTAACTGCAAGCACCTCACGTGGTAGAGTTCTCCTGGAACCTTGAAATCCATAATGAAGTGTGAGTAGTGAAAGCAAATCACCAAAAATCTCCTTCGACATTCTGAAGGCACTAAAAAACCTCGTCGGGTGGCCATCTAGAAGTTCAGCTACCCATCTAGCCCCTGTCTGCCCAGATGTCATGCATGCTCTACTATTTGATATAACAATCCTATTTATTTGAAAAGCTTAAGTTGTTACAAACTGATGCCCATATACTCCTCTATTATGATAAGTCAAATCAACTACTTGTTGTTGAATTACCTTATTAGAACTGTCTGAGGATGACATTGTATATCTGCGACGAATATATAAGAATTCAACATTGCATCATTTGCTTTGAAATAAACATAAGTCCGAAACTAAATAAAGTAGCATCGCAGCAAATTAGCAAATAAACATCCTATTCCAAAGTAAGCAAAGTAGCATCACAACAAATGAACAAATAAACATAAGTCCTAAACTTAAAAAATAAAACACACAACACAAACATAATAATCTCCAGTCCGAGCAGAGGGACAAAATCCAAACTAATCTGCTCGTTTTTCGTAACGAGCCTGCAGCCACCTAAGACGCCTCTTCTTGCGTATGCTCGTAAAAGTTTCTCGATTTTGCTTATCCTTCAGAAGCAGGGTAGAATAGTCGTAGAAATCAAACTGTGACTCATCCATAACCTCTGACATACTCTCTAGCTCTGAAATGATCTCAGGAATGGTGAATAACGTTGAAGATATTTGGATGCGAGGCGACTCCTGCATGCATTGCCCAATAATGCGTGATGTTTCAACCAGCTCATCTAATGCCGAAGTTTTTGCCTTCTTCGCAGTAATCTTTCTTTTGCCCTTACCTGTCCGTTTTTCCTTAGCTGCGGTGGAATGTGGAGACTCGTTGATGTTTTGTGTACCATCTCCTGCAGAAACATCCTGTTCATCGACCGACTCGAGTTCAAAGTTTCTGAAATTTGGAACCCATGCTAGATCTCCAGTTGCAACAACTTGGCTAAACATCATATGAAGTTTCTCCTCTAACTCAGGAGATATCCCAAAAAACTGAAACTTCCTTGCAGTAGGAAGAACCTATAATAAGAAGAAAAGAGCGGATTAGACATATCATCCATCAAAGTATTGAAAAAGTGTTGTCTCAACTATACAGAATTTACTTACTTTCAAACGTTCTTTCCACCAGTCTTCCGAAACAGCTATAGTTTTGCGGATTGGATCCCAGACAAGACCCGTCTTACGCCCCTTTAGCTCTCTCCATAATTTTCAATCTTTCTTTAGCTTATCCCACTTATTCTTCATTTGATTTCGATCATATGACTTTCTCGTACGTGCCAAAAAACCTGATGTTAGATTTGTCCACCCATCCCTGCTAAAATGCGTGGTTGGGCGATTACCCATCTTAATCTCTTTGAGACACAGGTCACAAAAAATCATAACATCATTGACCTCCCAATTTGCACTAACACCACCTTCTTTATGTTTACCCATAACACGAACTGGATAAAAGAAAAATAAAACTAAACATAAATAATCACAGAAGTGCGTAAAAAAAACTCAACACACACACACACATAAATAAGCACACACACATACAAATATGCACACACGCACACACACAACACAGATACAAACACACACAGCACGACGCACACACACAGACACATCACATACACACACTCAACACACACACAGTCAACACACACACACAACACATAGCACAAACACACACACACAACACATAGCACAAACACACACACACACACACAACACATAGCACAAACACACAACACATCACATAATACACACACACACACGACGTATAAAAAACTCAACACACACACATACATAAGTAATCAACACACATATATACACATAAATAAGCACACACACACATAAATAAGCACACAAGGACACACACAGCACAGGTACAAACACACACACACAGCACTTACACACAACACAGCACAAAATTCACACACACAAAATTCACACACACACAACACACACAGACAAACTCACACAACACACACAACACAAACACACAACACAAACACACAACACAGTGCATACAACACATACACACATACAACACATACACACACACACCACACACACAACACATAGCACAAACACACACACACAACACAAACACACACACACAACACAACACAAACACAAAACACAACACAAAATTCACACACACACACACACGCACACACAACACATACAAACAAGCACACACAACACATACAAACAAGCACACACAACACACACACACAACACACACACAACACAGTGCATACAACACATACACACAATACAATGCATACAACACATACATACACATACACGACAAAAGCACACACACAACACACAAACAACCTCTCAAAACAACACATACACACACACACAACACAATCAATGCACACACACAACACATATGCACATACAACACATACACACACATGCACACACATTACACATCAACATCTTGAGCATTGTCATAAACCGAAACAATCCAACCTTCACCAAAAAAAAATTGGAAGGGGAAGGAAAGGTATACCTGCTGGTGTGACTGCTGCGGGTGGGGGGGGACACAAACAAGGCGAGATCTGGAGTTGTCTGCACAAAACAAGAGGGGGGTGAGGGGAGGGGTGAGAAATCTGGAACCAAAACACTTCAATCCTGTGAATAACGGAGAATATTACCTGTGAAATCGCCGGGCCATCAGAGAGGAAGTAGCACACAATCAGAGAAGAAGCTGTGGATTCGATCGGGAACTTTGTCGTCGCCGTCGCTGGAACGTTGCCGTCAGAGAAGGAAGCAGGCGCCGCCAGAAATCTGGCACGAAAAGCGACTATGCGGCCGGAGAAGGAGGCAGGATCGACTCGAATCAGCGACTGGAGAAGAAGAGGAGTCGGGATCGACTCGAATCGGCGACGAGAGAAACAACGCCTAGTTTTTCGTTCCGCCCCAAACGCGATAAAACGAAGCAGTCGGGCCAGGTTTCCTCCCGCGATGTTTTGAGCCTGGAGAAACGGAGCGGGGTTGGAAACACAGGCGGAAAAACAAATGACAAAAGCACGATGACGTTTTGTTTTGTTCAAACGGTGAGGCCAAAACGCCAAACCAAATGGGCCTTAAACTCTTTTCCGTGTAGATTCTGGAGAGCTCCAGTCATCTTCCAAAGAAGGTTTATTTAGATCTTTCTTACAATAATCCCACTGGGATGGGTGCATTTATCTGAAGAATGTGGGATGTGTGCAATCGATAAGACAAAGGGATTGGGGGAGAGGAGCAAATGGTGAAACAGAGGAGATATGGAGGCTGAAAGTTAGAGAGAGGAGGAGAGGAAGGGAGACCTTGCGGAAGTTGGGTGGGCGGCGAAAAGCAATTCCGTGTAGAAGCAACTTGTAGAGAATGAGAATTATGTGAATATCATGGTAGGGAACATTAGAATGTAGTTATTGAAAACAAAATTGCCGAAATTAATCTTAATAAGACTGTATGACCACAAAAGTACACGTGCAAGATTTGTAAAAAGAAAAAAAATTATAACATCAAAGGAGTGATCTTTTTTGTATAGGTATTGATATGTTTAACAATAGTAGTTACACATTCCCATTACATCAACATTTCCAGAATGGGCAACATTTCCAGAATGGGCAGCTTGATTGCAGGTCTCTCTCTTAAAGTTTGCAAATAACAATGTTATGAGTATGAGTTTGTTATGAGTTATGTGTTATGACTTATGATGGTGTCATTATGTGTTACGAGTTATGAGTTATGTGGGAGCCTCGAGCCCCGAGTCTAGTTTTAGGTGTCATTATTAGTGTTTTGTCTTTTTATATGTTGTAGCCCATATATAGGCATAGGTAGTGTATGTTGAGGATATGAATGAATGAAGTCTAATTCTTGTCTCTTGTTCTGAGATCTTGGTGACTCACTCCTCCAACGAGCAACCCCGCTTAGGCAGACGCGGTTTTGGCTCCACGGTATCCCCCCCACTGCCGCCATCATCTCCGCCTCCGACCACTACTTCGGCGAGTTACTGCTGTTACGGAAGTAGGCTCGTAACAACTTGGTATCAGAGCCCTCGGTCCTCTTCCGCGATGCCATTACACTTCTCAATCATCTCCCTGACCGCAGCAGCTCCTGCAGCAACACCACTCCAACACAGCACCTCCGGCCACATCTTCTGCAACATCGCCTCTGATCGACTCCTCCCGCTCCATCGACGCCAGAAACCGCAAAAACAACAACTAAGCAAAATCGGCCGCTGCAGTTCCGTCGAAATTGGCGTCTGCAAACACGCCGCCGGTCCAGTCCAGTCCCAGCGCATCGGGGTGTGCAGCGGAAGCGCACACCAGCATCGCCACCGGTCGCCGGCGTCTGCAAACCCGCTCCCGTCCCGCCAGACATCCCGTCGATCTCCATCCGTTGTCACCTCTGCACCAAGCCACCGCTTGGCGTATTCATCGTCGCCTCCACTTTTGAGCCCAGACAATTTCCTTGAGCCCAGCGTCTTCCGATATCGAGCCCCCCTCCCTGCGACGATACATCGAGCCCCGCTCCTTTTTCACGATTTTTAATCCGTGCTGGCTGCAGCCGTCACTGTTTGGAGCCCTTTCACGTTAATTTTCTTTTAATTGGCAGTGGGTCCCCCACCCCCCTCTCCAAACAGCAGCCCAACTTTCAAAAAAAATACCTCCCATCCAGCATTTTGCCTTCTTAATTAAATTATTTAAGTTATCTAATGGGAGCACTAAATTAACTGTCGTGGATGCCGCAACCATCCAATCGAGGCTACGAGAAATGATGAGCTCCATGGACGCACGCCTTCGGAATGCCGACGCACTCCTCCACCACATTAAGAACCCGACATTCGCCTTTCTGCCGCAGTCTGTGTCCCTACCACTTCCATCGCCGTCTCGTTTTGTGCAGTCGCCATCTGCGCCGCCCGCTGACGTGCCCTTCCGCCATCACATGTTCTAGCGGTACCGCCTCACCTTGGGCCACTTTCATCAGACATCATGACCGCCTTTCCGCCAGCACTTGCTCCTCCAGCCACTGCTCTACTGACCCCAACGGTCACCTCACTGCCTACAGATCCGTTCCTTCTGCCGGTCGTCGCTTCCCCGATCTACTTGTTGTTGCTGCTCCTCACAGCTCCACCGACCTTGCCAAAGTCATTACTTACGCCGCTCGTCTTTCCAACGGCGCCGCCGTTACTCACCGATGCCGCCGACGTCGCTACGAGATATCATGAACTGTTCTGGCAGGAAATCAAGCTGCCAGATCCTCTGGTCACCACGTGGAATTTGAGCTTGAGGACAAGCTCGATTTCAAGGGCGGATGAGATGTTATGAGTATGAGTTTGAGTTATGAGTTGTGTTATGACTTATGATGGTGTCATTATAAGTTACTAGTTATGATGTGGGAGCCTCGAGCCCCGAGTCTAGTTTTAGGTGTCATCATTAGTGTTTTGTCTTTTTATATGTTGTAGCCTATATATAGGCATGGGTAGTGTATGTTGAGGATATGAATGAATGAAATGTAGTTCTTGTCTCTTGTTGTGAGATCTTGGTGACTCTCTCCTCCAACGAGCAACCTCGCCTAAGCAGCCGCGGTTCCGGCTCCACGGTATCCCCCCCACTACCGCCATCATCTCCGTCTCCGACCACTACTCCGGCAAGTTACCTCTGTTACAGAAGTAAGCCCGTAACAAACAACTTGGTGTGTACATAGTAAGATTTGGTTGTACATAGTGATATTGAGTTGTACATAGCTGTTGGCTGTCCATAGCCATTTATGGTGTGTCCATAACACCACTCAAAATAAATTAGTGTGGATATGTTTTGAACATTCTTAAATTGTGGAGAAGGATCATGCATGTATGGTATGGAAATGTCTGCAAGGGTGTGAAAGCATCTAGTCTCCTCTCTATATGATTGTCTAAATCCTTCTTGAATTTTGGAGGGAAATGGAAATAGGCTTATAAAAGGGGAAGACCTATCCTCATTTTCATCATCTGTGGTCTGGATCTTGTTTTAGGAGTGAGTCTCCACTTGTGTGAGTTGAGTGCGCTTGTTGTTGAGTGTTGTTGTTGTCTTGATTTTTATATGTTCTGATCAATTGCCTTCCTATCTGTCTCGTAACTTTGTTCAGAAGTACAAGATGATACCGTGTATCTTGAAACCGTATCAAGATACACGGTATCATCTACCCGACTTTACTCGTGATGGTCGTAGAACAGAAGGACGTCAAGAGATGTTCAATCATGCACGCTTAGAAGTGTGATAGAGCGATCATTCGAGGTTTGGAAGAAGAAGCAAGTCATATTGCGGGACATGCTAAGTTATAGCTTTGACAAACAAATAGCTATTGTGATCGCCACGATGACTTTGCATAATTTCATTCGTCTGCACCCTTCACATGTGGATATTGATTTCAGTGAATGCGAGCAAGGGGGTCGAGATCATGGGATGACCTCTCAAAGGAGGCAAGAAATATGCTCTGACATTGCAGGTGGTATAAAAGGGATGATAGTACTTCGTGATATTATAGCGGAGCAGTTGTATGATGCTAGAGCATAAACAGAAATGACATTGGTACTTGTTCCAAAAAATGTCTGAATTAAATATTATTTTTTGTGTTGGGTGTTGTGTTGTGAAAAAAATGTTTTTTTCATATATTTAATGGTTGGTAATTATGTCATGGGAAAAAATTTCACTTAAAACTCCGTTTTGTTTACAAACAATTTTTTTAAAATTTGAAAACTCTATTTCACAAAAATAATTTTTTAACAAAATTTTGTTTTCCAGAATCAGCACTTTTCCTATCGCAGCTTTTTACCAGCAGCTTTCCATCAGCAACAGCCCAACCAAACAGTGCCTTTGTCTCTTTTTTTGTGGAGAAGTCTTGATCCTTCTTTGGTTTCAGAGGGAAAATGGTGGAGGCTTATTAAAAGGGAAGGTCTCTCATTTCCATCATACATGATTTGGAGCTTGTTTTGGGAGCAAGTCTCCACTTGTATGAGTTGAGTCCACTTGATGTTGAGTGTTGATCTATGTCTTGATCTTTTTATGTCCTAATCAATTGTCTACCAAATTGTCTTGTAATGTTACTCAAAAGTAAAATAAAGAGTGGTGTTATGGACACACCAAAAATGACTATGGAAACACCTTTATATAAGAATAAAAGGTGTAAAAATCCTAATGTCTTTCTATTTTCTCTATCGCTAAGTACAACCAATCCCGATCTCGCGTCTTTGAGGTTTCAATCCGTCTCCTTCCTGTTTCCGACTATGCACCGCGCCACCGCCCCCCGGAACCCCCTTCCACCCGCGGAATACCTTCTCGATCTCTTATTTATGTAACTCCTGATGCGGGTCCCGCATCAACTCCAGGGTGGCCGAATCTCCCTCCCCTTTTTCATTCTCGCACCGCATGGTTTTGTGAAAGCTTCTCCTGTCTGCATCTCCAATTTCTGCATCTTCAGGCCGCCAAATTGTTCTCCGTAACTCTAGAACTTCAGTTTTTCTCTACTCCGGGTGACATTGGGAATCTCTCAAATCTCCATGGAATTGCTGATTTTCCCCTTAATCTCTTTTCCGGATAGATTCCGGAGAGCTCCAGTCATCTTCCAGAAAAGGTTTATTTAGATTTTTCTTACAATAATCCCACTGGGATGTGTGCATTTATCTGAAGAATGTGGGATGTGTGCATTTATCTGAAGAATGTGGGATGTGTGCAATCGAGAAGACAAAGGGATTGGGGGACAGGAGCAAATGGTGAAACAGAGGAGATATGGAGGCTGAAAGTTAGAGAGAGAAGGAGAGGAAGGGAGACCTTGCGGAAGTTGGGTGGGCGGCCAAAAGCACTTCCGTGTAGAAGCAACTTGTAGAGAATGAGAATTATGTGAATATCATGGTAGGGAACATTAGAATGTAGTTATTGAAAACAAAATTGCCGAAATTAATCTTAATAAGACTGTATGACCACAAAAGTACACGTGCAAGATTTGTAAAAAGAAAAAAAATTATAACATCAAAGGAGTGATCTTTTTTGTATAGATATTGATATGTTTAACAATAGTAGTTACACATTCCCATTACATCAAAATTTCCAGAATGGGCAGCTTGATTGCAGGTCTCTCTCTCTCTTAAAGTTTGCAAATAACAATGTTGTGAGTATGAGTTTGTTATGAGTTATGTGTTATGACTTATGATGGTGTCATTATGTGTTACGAGTTATGAGTTATGTGGGAGCCTCGAGCCCCGAGTCTAGTTTTAGGTGTCATCATTAGCATAGTTGTCAAGGCGCACGCCCAGGCGCAGCCCGCCGCACCTCAGCACAGCTGAGGCGGGCGATGTGCCCCAGGCGCGCCTCAGGCGTGCCTCGGCGCGCGCATTACTGGCTGCCAGACGCGCATGGTCCTTTCAAGGTATTTTTTTTAATTTTTTTTGATATGAGCAAAAACATGATCTTAGACGCACCCGAGGCTCCCCCTAGGCGCACTTGGGTGCCCAATTCGCTGAAATTCCGCGAATTGGGCGCCCAATTCGCTGAAATTGCGCCGATTGGGCGCCCAATTCGCTGAAATTGCGCCGATTGGGCGCCCAATTCGCTGAAATTGCTCCGATTGGGCGCCCAATTCGCTGAAATTGCGCCGATTGGGCGCCCAATTCGCTGAAATTGCGCCGATTGGGCGCCCAATTCGCTGAAATTGCTCCGATTGGGCGCCCAATTCGCTGAAATTGCGCCGATTGGGCGCCCAATTCGCTGAAATTGCGCCGATTGAGCGCCCAATTCGCTGCAATTGCGCCGAATGGGCGCCCAATTCGCTGCAATTGCGCCGAATGGGCGCCCAATTCGCTGTAATTGCGCGAATTGGGCGCCCAATTTGCGCAATTTCAGTGAATTGAGCGCCAAATTCACTCAATTTCCTTTCCCCTCCATTTTTGCTCCTCACGTGCCTCAGGCGCGCGCCTGCGGTTTGCGCCTAGGCTTCAGAGGCCGTTTGCGACTCGGTGCGCCTTGCGCCTTTGATAACTTAGATCATTAGTGTTTTGTCTTTTTATGTGTTGTAGCCCATATATAGGCATGAGTAGTGTATGTTAAGGATATGATTGAATGATGTCAAATTCTTGTCTCTTGTTCTGAGATCTTGGTGACTCTCTCCTCCAACGAGCAACCCCGCCTACGCAGACGCGGTTTTGGCTCCACGGTATCCCCCCCACTGCCGCCATCATCTCCGCCTCCGACCACTACTTCAGCGAGTTACCGCTGTTACGGAAGTAGACCCGTAACAACTTGGTATCAGAGCCCTCGGTCCTCTTCCGCGATGCCATTACACTTCTCAATCATCTCCCTGGCCGCAGCAGCTCCTGCAGCAACACCACTCCAGCACAACACCTCCAGCCACATCTTCTGCAACATCGCCTCCGATCGACTCCTCCCGCTCCATCGAAGCCAGAAACCGCAAAAAAAAACAACTAAGCAAAATCGGCCGCTGCAGTTCCGTCGAAATCGGCATCTGCAAACCCGCCAACGGTCCAGTCCAGTCCCAGCGCGTCGGGGTGTGCAGCGGAAGCGCACACCAGCATCGCCACCGGTCGCCGGCGTCTGCAAACCCCCTCCCGTCCCGCCAGGCATCCCGTCGATCTCCATCCGTCGTCACCTCTGCACCAAGCCCCCGCTTGGCGTATTCATCGTCGCCTCCACTCTTGAGCCCGGAAAATTTCCTTGAGCCCAGCGTCTTCCGATCTCGAGCCCCCCGCCCTGCGACGATACATCGAGCCCCGCTCCTTTTTCACGATTTTTAATCCCTGCTGGCTGCAGCTGTCACTGTTTGGAGCCCTTTCACATTAATTTTCTTTTAATTGGCAGTGGGTCCCCCACCCCCTCTCCAAACAGCAGCCCAACTTTCAAAAAATAAATACCTCTCATCCAGCATTTTGCCTTCTTAATTAAATTTTTTAAGTTATCTAATGGGAGCACTAAATTAACTGTCGTGGATGCCGCAACCATCCAATCGAGGCTACGAGAAATGATGAGCTCCATGGACACACGCCTTCGGAATGCCGACGCACTCCTCCACCACATTAAGAACCCGACATCCGTCTTTCTGCCGCAGTCCGTGTCCCTACCACTTCCATCGCCGTCTCTTTTTGTGCAGTCGCCATCTGCGTCGCCCGCTGACGTGCCACCGCTCTTAGCGGTAATTGCCCTTTCTCCATCACATGTTGTGGCGGTACCGCCCCACCTTGGGCCACTTTCATCAGACATTATGGCCGCCTTTCCGCCAGCACTTGCTCCTCCAACCACTGCTCTACTGACCCCAACGGTCACCTCACTGCCTACAGATCCGTTCCTTCTGCCGGTCGTCACTTCCCCGACCTACTTGTTGCTGCTGCTCCTCACAGCTCCACCGACTTTCCGAAGTCATTACTTACGCCGCTCGTCTTTCCAACGGCGCCACCGCTACTCACTGATGCCGCCGACGTCGCTACGCGATATCATGCGCTGTTCTAGCGGGAAATCAAGCTGCCAGATGCTCCGGTCACCACGTGGAATTCGAGCTTGAGGACAAGCTCGATTTCAAGGGCGGATGAGATGTTATGAGTATGAGTATGAGTTATGAGTTATGTGTTATGACTTATGATGGTGTCATTATAAGTTACTAGTTATGATTATGTGGGAGCCCCGAGTCTAGTTTTAGGTGTCATCATTAGTGTTTTGTCTTTTTATATGTTGTAGCCTATATATAGATATGGGTAGTGTATGTTGAGGATATGAATGAATGAAGTGTAGTTCTTGTCTCTTGTTGTGAGATCTTGGTGGCTCTCTCCTCCAACGAGCAACCTCGCCTAAGCAGCCGCGGTTCCGGCTCCACGGTATCCCCCCCCCCCCCCCCACACACCATCGCCACCATCTCCGCTTCCGACCACTACTCCGACAAGTTACCGCTGTTACAGAAGTAGGCCCGTAACAAACAACTTGGTGTGTACATAGTAAGATTTGGTTGTACATAGCGATATTGGATTGTACATAGCTGTTGGCTGTCCATAGCCATTTATGGTGTGTCCATAACACCACTCAAAATAAATTAGTGTGGATATGTCTTGAACATTCTTAAATTGTGGAGAAGGATCATGCATGTATGGTATGGAAATGTCTGCAAGGGTGTGAAAGAATCTAGTCTCCTCTCTGCATGATTGTCTAAATCCTTCTTGAATTTTGGAGGGAAATGGAAATAGGCTTATAAAAGAGGTGCGCTTGTTGTTGAGTGTTGTTGTTGTCTTGATTTTTATATGTTCTGATCAATTGCCTTCCTATCTGTCTCGTAACTTTGTCCAGAAGTACAATATAAGTTTTTTTTTCTTTCATTTCACAGCATCATTTTGGATTAAAACTTACATAGTTAGCACAAGTTTGTGGAGAAAAAATAGTCAAGTGCCGCACACGCCTCGTGCCAAGCTCTGTGCACGTATCACTACACTCTTGATGATTGTTTCCCTATAAGAACTCTTCTCCGTAAGAGATGCAAACGACCTCACAAACCAACTCCAAGACTCAGCACTACACTTGTGTAGGAAGAGAACTATGGCTCCGTTTGGGAGGACTTATTTTCACCGGTCAAGCGGTCACGACCGCTTGAACCAAGACACGACCGCATGAACCAGGCCTTAATTAAGTCCTTCCAGACGGAGCCCAAGTCTCATACCTATAATTAAACAAATTTCATTAATAAGCAAATTACATTAACGACCAAAATAGTAATTAAAAATACGATAAAAGATACCCTCGGGAGATGACTATGAATCTTCTCTTGCTACGAAAAGAATCATTTGAGTGTGTTTATACATATCACAATATGAAATTTATAGAAGTTTGTGTAATCGAGGGAGGAAAATGTATAAAGTGGGAAGAAGAATGAAAATAAAAATACAATATAGAATAAGAAGAATTAGTCAAAAACCCACAGAGAGAGAGTGTGCTACATTCTCGTATGGTCGCGCTTGCAAATAGCATCGATGCTTTGGAAAATGATTTCATTTTTGTTCCGTCTATGGGTGAAGTTGAATTCATCATTCTAAAGGACAGGTAGGCTTCTTGAGTTTGACATCAAAATTCGTGCATAACTACTTCCAACTAAATAGTAGATTTAACAAATACTACTGTTTTGTAAAGCCATATGATAAGGCTAATAACCAGAGTTATCCTAAAATTTCATGATACTTGGGTTTCTATTTACAGTAGAACATAGAAGATTTGAGAATAATTAAAGTTATTCTAAAATGTCAAATGATCTTATTGCTCATAGCAGCCATAATAGAAGACAACAACACAAATGCAACGAGAATTTTAACTAGAAATTTATGTTCTTTCAACAACAAATAGCGCTGTTTTTTTTTGGAACACCAGAAAAGCTCTGATTATTGCCTACTTATACTGATTGTTGTATGCAGCTCTGCAAGATTGACTCTGAGGGAAAAGCCAGGAAGGTTACAGGGTGCTCTTGCTTGGTGGTCAAGGTAAATGCAATTTCATTCATTTCACGCATTTTGAGTGAATGAAATCATCATTTCTACACACATTTTAAACTTACCATATCAGAGTAATTATTGAGGTCGTTTGGCACGGCTGTAGTGTTCGTGAATGTGGTGGTTATAAACCGTCGTTTGTGAATGGCTGACCTCACCTAAGGAACTTCATATACTTTCATGTTCAAAACCAGTTTTCTCTTTTTGGTGGAGGTCATTACCGTTGTCATGCCAAACATACATTTTAATGAAGCTGGTATTTTTGTCCAAACTCACCGGAGCAAAAACCTCGTGCCAAACTGAGCCTGAAACTAGTAAAACTGTTTTTATTCTTTTAAAAACATTTTTTTAATGAATGAAACCTGTCTTCTATATTAAATTTTATATTTTTATTCTTCGAGCTCTATCGTTTTGCACTTTGGGCGACTCCAGTTAAGCATGAGAAACCTGCTTGATTTTCAGGACTATGGAGAAGAATCAGAGGGGCTACATATTGTCCAGGAGTATGTGAAATCTCACTGAAGTTTGCAGCATCCATGAATTAAATTTTATATATTTTCAAAAAAAAAAAACCATGGAGTCTATTTTAATGCATGAAACCTGTCTTCTATATTAAATTTATATTTTTGTCTCCTGAATTTTGAAACTTCTAAACCATGAAAGAGTGTATCCTCTTCCCATTCAATGATGTTTTGATCTTTTGGTTCAGTAACATTTATTTTTGTTGGCTCAACAATTCTCCAGTTTTGTACTGCGCCTGAGTTTCCATTGAGTCTGCGTCTGCTACCTAAAAACAATTAGTTGGTAGGCAAAGAGACTCACGGTAGAGCGAGAGATTACGTTAATTTCCCGATGCGGGATTGTATTCTCAACAAACTTGCATAGATTTCAGAAGCCATTAATGACTATTATTTGACTTAGAGATATCAAGTTTTTTTTTTCACTGGATGCATTGCGATTTGTTAGAATTGAAGGAAAGTGAAGGAAATCAAAATTATTTCTTGATAACTTGGTTGATTATGAATTTGCAGCTGTAAAGTTTTAATTTTGTTTTTATCATTTCCTTCCAAATCAAATTTCATGGGCTTCCAAACACAATTCATAAGCCATCTTCCTCCTTGCAACTCGAGAAACTTCAATTTTTTAATCTTTTCTTTCGAAATCAAAATCGGACCTTTCATAATGCGTCCAATGATCATGTTTCATATGATTACTTTGTGCAAAGGGAAAACTGAAATAATGTCGGTTAGATCCATTGATTTTGATGAAGCTCATGCATTCCCTTTCTGTGTAAGTTTTACCCTTTCCACCAATCTTTGAAGCATTGGAACTTTGATAAATTCTCTTGCGCTTTGGGATTTGTTCGATTGGACGGAATTGTAGGTACATAATTGAACTAGGAAGTACATATGAAAAATGAACCTTCAATTTTAGTTCCAGGCCCTTAAATTCAAACATGTATGTAACCCTTTTGCTCTTCTTGCACCTAAAGGCTAAGCTTGATCTCTCCGTCGAGCTGAAACCAAACAAAAGCGTGGAAGTTAGGTTGCAAATTATATTGAAGCTTAGAATTCATTCTAAATATTCCAAACAAATGGGGGTTGACTATGTAAGTCAGTTCTTGAGCTAAATTCTTGAGCTTTGGTTGAACTTATTCTTCTCCTTCTGAAAAAGAACAAAAAATAGAATTAATGAGCTGAAACTTTTATTTATGAGCTGAATTGAGTGTTTCTGTATGCATATGCAGTGATTCATGTCTATAAGGCCTCATGAAATATAAGATTATGAGCACATTTAATAATATATAAAAGGAAGAGAATTAAAACAAAAAATTAGTTGAGTGGCACCAAAAGTTCCTCCAAACACTTCAGCAGTTTTGGTGGATGGAAGAGCTTAATCTCCCAAGCCTTGCAGCCCCAATGAAGTGCTTGAATGAACTCTTGTATTACACCCAACAGCAGTGGTTTGCTTCCTAAAAAGCTCTTCTACCGGCGTTTATATATGGGCTTGAGCCCGGCTCCCCCCTCTTTATTTGGTTTTGATTTTTAACATTTTTTTTAATATTTTTTTGTAATAATATTTAAAAAATCCTCAAAAGTATGTGGGAAGTATCTTGCTGACACCTATTGGATGGTAAATTTCTGTTCTACTCCCAAATGGGAAAATGCCTAAATATCACTGCCAAAAAAATGTGAGAAAGGTAGATACTTATTAAATAGTAACTATTAACTTAGGCTTCGTTTGGGGGACTTATTTTTACCGGTCAAGCGGTTACGACCGCATGAACCCGACCTTAATTAATGCCTGATTCATGTGGTCGTAACCGCTTGACCTTTTGAAAATAAGTCCCTCCAAACTTAGCTTTAGACTCAGATTGCACAGTGGTGGTGGTCGTGAATGCGGTGGTAATGAACCATCGTTCGTTAACACCTGACCCCGCCAAACTTATATATTTTTTCTTGGTGACAGTCATAACCATTATCATGCCAAACATATATTCCATGACGGTGGAGTTTTCCTCCAAACTCACCGGAGTAAAAACCCCACACCAAACAAAGCTTAGGCTCTATTTGACACGGTGATGACAGTCGTGAACACGGTGGTTATGAACCGTTTTTCGTGAACACCCGACCTCACCTATGTTTTAAAATTAGTTTTCTTTTCTTTGTGGCGTATCATGCGTTGGCATTTCTGTCCAAAGTCCAAACTCACCGGGTCAAATACGCCGTGCCAAATGGAGTCTTAATAGTATCTATTATGAGAAAATCTTGATAATTATTTTTCTATTTTTCCAAAACTTTAGAAGCATTTAAAAGCTAATAGATTATGAGAAAATGTTAAAAATTATCCATATATTATTTTATCAATATTACTAACAATTAAGTCAGCCATTTATTTGTCCAATATCTTACAAATAAATTTGGATTGTTTTTTGATATTCCAAAGAACATTGTGTGTGAGCAGGGGCGGATCCAGGATTCAAAGTAAGGGGGCCCAAAAAATTATGAATCAAAATATAATAAACAAAATATTTTCTAATTTGAAATTTTAGCAATACAGAGCAAGTTGCACTATACATATTAATAATACTACAGACAGAATTTAGATGAGACATAATACATAAACTTCAAAATTCAAGGGGGGCCCCGGGCCCCCCCTTGCCCCCTGGATCTGCCACTGTGTGTGAGAGCATTCTTCTCAAGCACAATTATTTATTTATTTATTACCAACAAGAGAATATGTTTCTCTTTATTACAATAATTTCTTACATCTAAAAATGATGTTTTTTAGTTAGATTAAGCCCTAATTAAATGCTTCATATGTACATATTCTGGATTCATTGAACCAAGATGAAATATTGGCTTTGTACATATATATAGATGTAGAGGAATAAGCCCTAATGTCCAAGTTGATGAACAAACTAGAGCCATAGCTACAAGGAATGGCTGCAACTCTTCCAAGCAAATCTTGCTTTGGATCTCTTTGGGATTGGAGGGAGAGTGCTAGAGAGAGAAAGGGGAGAGATAGAGAGAAAGGAGAGAGAGAAGAAAGAGAGAGAGAGAGAGAGAGTTTCAATGAGCCCTTAAAGTGGTCTAGCAAAAAAAAAGAAAAGAAATAATAGTGTATCCATGTGGGAATCTATGTTTGCATTCATCTAGTCCTAAATGTGTCTAGGTTCACCGAGAAATAATAAAATTAGCTTGAAATATGCTAACCCTAATTGGTAGCACAAGTCATGGTCTCTATATAAGGGAGGAGGTGTAGTCTTAGGAGAAGCAAGCAGTCTTATGTTCTCTTCTCAAACCCCGCACTTCTCGTTCGTTCAACGACCTGAAGGAGAAGTTATTGCTTGTTGTTACTTCGGGAGTTCCCTTAAGCACTTCCTTAAGATTCACGTGTTTTCTCAACAATGTATATGTAATCTGTGATGAAGTGTTTGGGGGAACTCTTAGTAGCACTCGAGCTTGAATGGTATGTTTTATTGAAGTATGCGTCTTTAGCTCTTATTTTGCGTGAGCCCGGTTAAAAATCTTCATACCTTTAAAATCTTACACAATTTTGTCTATTTATTTAATTACCATAGTTTAGTGGTAATCCGGCCTAAATGTTATATCTGAGGTGTCAAGTTCATAAATATTATATGAAGTTTAATAAACATAAATATTTTTCTTTATATTATATGAAGTTCAAGTTCTAAAGAAAAATTAAATTTAGATTAAATTCATCTATCTAAACACCTATCTTTCATCATATTTATACATTCACTAATGCATATAAACTTAAGAGTTCTTTGGTGAGATGGGAACAGCTACAAGGTTGAGTTATCGGATAAACCATTCTGTTTGTTTCAACATTTTTTTCATTGCGTTAAAAAGGTTACTTATCCGGACCTCCCCTCAAAGTTTTTGTAATTATAATTATCTTCCCTAAATGTTTACATTTCACAACATTCATGCACAAAAAGACCCTCCTGAAGATTTACTCCAAGAGGGTGCTTTTGTGCATGGATGTTATGAAATATAAATATTGAGCGGAGGTTTTTGTAATTTCAAAAATTAGAGGGGTGCAAGCTGTAATTACACAAACTTCGAGGGGGTCCGGCGGTAGTGCTAGGGCCGGCAGTAGCGTAGCTGATCAATTGTCACTGCACTCTGTGCTAGGGCCGACAGTAGGTCCACATAGTTGAGCGAATAAAACCATCAGTCCGCGTGGACTTGGTCATTTCAGCCACGCGTCCTGATCCACCTCGTGTTAATGCCAAACTGCCGAACTCCACATCCAATCCGCGCAGTTCGGCGGACTCTGTAACCAGACCGTGCACAAGGCGATCTCTGCGGACTAGGAAACAACCGGACTTGTCACACTCCCGTGATCAAGTCCACAACGAGCAAACTCCGCGGTCTCCAAACAGACCGCGACACCTGAGAACAAGATCGCGCCAAAACCGAATATCAACACCAGTACGCACAATTGCAGACTGCTCCTATCCAGACAACGCGGTCTCCATGTGACCAACATACCAAACGATTGTGCCAATCTCCACAATCTCATAACCAGACCACAAACACAGAAGACAGCCGAACTCGACGAGCTCCAGATGAGTCAGCAAGAACAACATGCTGAACTCGGCGAACTTCAGATGAGTCTGCTACATCCGCGGTTAGACAACCCTAACCGCCCGGTTACATAACCAAGGGTGCTTGCTGATCCAGACCGCCAGAGGAAAGAAGAAGACAACCCAGCTATCCACCGACTTCAATCCGCCAGGCCCCGACGGTCTCGACGAACAGTGCGGTCTGCGCCTTCAGACTGCCCTCCTTCACTACCACTTCAACAATAACCTCTTGGGTCATAAAGTTGAGGAGTAGTAACTCATTAATCCACAAAGCCAGGAGATAATAACTCTTTTATCCACAAAATTAATAAATAATAACTCATTTATCTACAAAATCAAGGATGACTATTCCAATGTTACGAAATAATATCTTCTTCATTTACGAAGTCAAGAATTAAAGATAACATCAAAGTTAAGGAGTAATACTTTATTTATCTACAAAGTTAAGGAGTAATTAGTAATAACTCATTCATTCATAAACAATAACAACTCCATCCAGAAAGTGGAGCAATAATTCTTTATCAACAAAGAAAGGTATTACAACTCTTGCATCCAAGAAGTCAAGTATGAATAACTATGAAGGGGTCTCCCCAAAAGATTTTCGAGTTAAATTGATAAGACTTTGACTGAAATGTTCAAGCAAACCGGCCCGACCGAATGAACCGTGCGTGTGAACTACATGAAGCAACGCGGGTGCGCGCCGGACCAAGCGCGCACACACCCAAACACATGACAATCCGTGAAACAACATAGCGGAATGTGTAGGTCCCCATGCTTCTCCATCGCGGTGATCTGCGAAACAACACATCGCAAGGAGCAAGTTCGCTCGCCACTCCCTCACGGCTCCATCACAACAAAATCTGTGAACAAGCGCAGTTTCCCAAGCCTTCTTTGCGTGCGGCCGGCGTGCACACGTTGCACCGGCCACCGGCGTGCCGCCGCCACTTCTGCCGCCTCCGCAACTTCCGGCTGCCACTATTGCTGGGCAACTTGCCGGGGCCGCCCGGATCGCCCGGATCGCCCGGACCGCCCGAACCTCCCGGAGGGCATGTTGGTCATTCGTCAACTCAAGATCCAGTCATACGCAATTACCAACACGTCACTTCAAGAAAGCTATAAAAATGTCATCAAGCCTTCATTTGAAGACAAACTACGAGAGACAAGAGAACTCTGAGGTTTTTCGGTGAGGACATGAGACAAAAAAGAACTATGTTCGCTCTCAAGTTTGCTCGCTCTCAACACTCACGTGGAAGCTTCAGCAAGCACCAAAGAAGGAACAGGAGAACACTCTCGTGAACTCTCTCGCGGAAAGTCCTAAGACTTGGTCTTTTTTGTATCAAAATTTACATTTTTCCCTCTTTCTTTGCCTTAAGGCATGTAAACGGAGAGGTGACCTATTACACTCTGAGAATCTTCAACTATTATAACCTCAAAGGAACTTGTGAATTCGGCCCGATACAAATTTGACCACGTATTTTTTCATCTTTTTTGGAGTTTTCCACATTAAAATGCATCGTGACATTGCTGATTGATTTTCATTTGATTGTTTGCACGATCGTATCACTCTCAAGCTAAGAAGGACCGATTCTCTTGATGGGAAGAAAACTGAGTGACCAACAACAAACTCTATCCATAAAATCAATTAAAAATGACAATTAATGGTTCATCCACAAAGTCAAAGATAATTATTCATTCATTTATAAAATTCGGATTAATTAATTTCATCAACAAATTCATGGATAATGACTCATTGCTTTACAAAATCAAAGAGGGTGACTGCAAATAAGATATATCTAATCAAGCAGACAGGGTAGATTAGATCATAAATGATGAGATCACTCTCAATTTATATGAATTTCGGATTGCGAATAGCCGTAATTTCCATATGACCCACTAATTAAGTGTGAGTTATGGGAAAAACAGTCTCGCGCTCGTGATCCATGCACGATCCGCGCACTAACCACCACGCGTGCAATCCCAACCGCCACATGAACCGGCCAGTCGCCGCCTCTCCGGGCGCCACCCTGAGGCCACCGCCCGATGCACAGGCGGCCTCCGCGAGGCCGGGCTCCGCTCGCCACCCGGCACGCGGGCGTCCTCCGCCTGGCCAGACTCCGCAAGGTCAGTCGTTGCTCACCGCCCGGCGCGCAGGCGGCCTTCGTGAGGCCGGCCGTACGCCGCCTAGCGAGCGCGAGGCCGGCAGCTCGCCGCACAGCGAGCGGGAGGTTCTGCCCGGAAACAATAAATTTAGTAAATGCGCCTAAAAAGTTCGCCAAAAGATCAAGTCGACTAAACTAGACTATGACAGTCTTCGCCAAATAGGAAGGGAGCTGAACCCAACAAAAAATGTTCATGGAATGTTACATCACACGTATAAATTTTCAATTTAATGGAATTGTCTAAAGAATAAATTTTAAAATGGTATTGTTACTAGAAAACCAAAAAAAAACCTCATTTCCCCCTTTTAATCATTATTTTGAAGTTCTATTATTTTCAGACCGTTTTCCACGGCCTCACTCGAAGGAGACGGTATCGGTAGTGTACCCATCAAAGTAACATAAAGCAGTGAATGATTACCGAGTATCGATTTCTTGAGGAACGGTGACGATGATTGATGAGCAATTGATTGGTTGGTTTAACCTATTTTCTTTACACTAACCGCAAGTTTAAATCTCAACATTCACAAAGGTGGCATGTTAAACAAAAAATAATAAAACATGGTTACACTAACCGCAAAGTAGGTGCAAACGCACAATACATTATTTTAGGCTTCGTTTGACTCAGCGTTTTCATCGGGCGATTGGAGCAAACGCCGTCGGACAGCGGGAAATCAAACGGCCTTCCGGCCTCCGCGGCGTTTGCTCCGTCTGGAACCACGCCTTGAAATGCGGAGCAAAACGCTCCGTCTGGAGCGGCTCCTACCCCCCTCCAATTTGAATACTCCGATTCGTCCCCGCCGATATGCCACCGCCTAAACAAAAGAAGCCTTAGTATTTAAAGCGTGAAACCACCACCCATCCAAAGATTTAGAGATAAAACATCTTACAAATACAAAATTTAGCTTTGCAAGGTAGTGGAAATGAGATACAAAAAAACTTGAGCCTCTTCCTCAGGATACGGGGGAGCAAGCAAGTCTTCCACAGTCTTTGGCTGTGGTACGGGGTCAAAGAGAGTTGCCACCTCTCCGAAACGAACGCGGATTCTATACACAGGTGTGTATAGAAAAAGTTATACACAATCTTTTGACGGTTGTATCTAAATACACACATTTTCAGCGGTTGAGATCAAAACTAATTAATAGCACAACAACCATTTATATAAACATCTTATAACAAACAATATATGGTGAAATACATTTAATAAAAAAAATGATGATTTTAGAGTGGATTCGCCATGTGTCAGCATCCGAAAAGAGTGTGTAAAGAAAAAGTTATACACACAGGTGTGTATAGAAATCTTATTTCCACAAAACATTACCCGTATTACTCGAGGAATATCACGCTGTCCCACATCCAATCCCCTCTACCTCTAGATTGTCGACTTTGACTTTGGAATGCTCTCCTTAAATGCTTGAATGAATAGAGGCTTAGGGAGGTGCCTCTCATACCGGTAAGGTACGAAACAAAGAGATTAAAATGGAGAAAGACGAATCCCCACAACAGTAGCTTCAAAATCATTTTATAGATTGCAACAAGTGGTTTGAACGAAAAATAGGAAATCACACGATAATGTGTGAGTGGTAAAGCACACAATTATGTTGTATTTACCTATTCACAAACCACCATGCATTTTTCTTCTCACGCGATTGTGCAATGACAAAACGCACAA